>JAJJMB010011095.1:5703340-5829942 GCA_023531105.1 Papaver atlanticum
TGTTGAAGTCGACCAATATAGTTGTCATCCAACCTTAATTTGCACTTTTGTCGAACATGTCCTTTTGAATCACAAAAGAGACACACTTTCTGATCACCGGAGTGATTAGAGTGAATAGGTTTAACAACATTGTTATTCTTCCTTTCGTGAGATGTGGTGATTCCTTGTTTCGAGGAAGTTACAAACACATCTTTAGCAATAGGAAGGGTTTGCAATTTAGCTTCTGAAACCGATTTCATTAGAGAAACATGAGTACAAGTAGCCACATTTTCTAATATCTAAGTTGTGTCAGAAGCAATTGGTATAGTAGACTCTTTAGAACAAACCTTACATCGAATAAGAGATTTACTCAATAGACGTTTAATTTCTAAAGCATTCTCCTCAAGTTTAGCCTCGAGTAGAGTTTTTGATAAACTTACTTCGGCTTTTTCTTCACGAAGAATCTTTAACTGAGAGTCACGATCATTAATCATACCAATAAGCATATTGACCTTGTCTTTCAGCCTATAGACCTCAGCGGACTGGATTCTAACTTGTTTTAGAATCACTGCACTTTCTTGGGCTGCTTCCCTTTCTACTTCAGAGTCAGACTCGTCAGTAAGATAAAAAGGATAACACTTATCAATATTAGCATGTTTCATGGGAACAATATGTTCATCTATATTTGAGTCAGACAAGTTTTTCTCTTTAATAGATTCCATAGAAATAAAATTTTTATTTCTGGTGATGCGTTTGTAAGAGATAGCACTTCTGTACATATAGTTTATCAAAGAGTTTTATATCTCTATCTCTCAATTCAACCTGCAATCAGCAAATAGGAATTTGCGAGCCCGATTGAATATAAGAGAAATAACTTGAACGGTACCAAAGACCAATGTTCAAGGATCAATCAATTTCAATCAACAACCAAAGGTTGGATTTCCCAATTGATCGATTCAATGCACAACCTGTGATATTTCAATTATATAACAAAATATAATGCGGAAAAGAAATAACACAGACACCAGAAGTTTTGTTAACGAGGAAACTGCAAATGCAAAAAAATAAAACAGGACCTAGTCCAGTTTTGAACACCACACTGTATTAAGCCGCTACAGACACTAGCCTACTACCAATGAACTTCGGACTGGAATGTAGTTGAACCCAAATCAATCTCACACTGATTCAAAGTACAATCGTGCTCCTTACGTCTCTGATCCAAGCAGGATACTATGCACTTGATTCCCTTAGCTGATCTCACCCACAACCAAGAGTTGCTACGACCCAAAGTCGAAGACTTGATAAACAAATCTGTCACACACAGAAAAGTCTATTGAAATAAATAAATCTGTCTCCCACAGAAATACCTACGAGTTTTGTTCCGTCTTTTGATAAATAGAGGTGAACAGGAACCAATTGATATACCAGAGTTATATTCCCGAAAAATAGCCTAGAAATATCAATCACCTCACAATAATCTTAATCGATTAGCGAAACAAGATATTATGGAATCACAAACCATGAGACGAAGATGTTTGTGACTACTTTTCAATCTTACCTATCGGAGATAAATCTCAAGAAAATCTTAACAAAGATAATACTCAATCATGAAAGTAAAAGTAAGATCAGAACACGCAACTACAAAGAAAATAGTTGGGTCTAGCTTCACAATCCCAATGAAGTCTTTAAGTCGTTAACCTACAGGGTTTCATAAAAAACCTAAGGTTAAAGGAGAATCGACTCTAGCTTATGCAACTAGTATCACACACAAGGTGTGGGGATTAGGTTTCCCAGTTGCTAGAGTTCTCCTTTATATAGTTTTCAAATCAGGGTTTGCAATCTAAGTTAACTTGGTAACACAGCATTAAATATTCACAGTTAGATGAAATCCTGATTAGATTCAAGTTAATATCTTTCAACCGTTAGATCGAACTTAGCTTGTTATACACAAATGAAATGTACCCTTATTTAGGTTTATGTAACCGTACCTAAACGTGTACACCATGTTGGCTCAACAGTAGTTAACCGAGGTTAGCTATATGAACACTCTCATATCAACCTTATTCATCTTAACCATAAGTAGTTCAAATGACTCAAATGAAACTAGTCAAAGAGTTGTTTAATTGCTATATTCTCATAGAAGTATACAACAACACAATTGACGCAAAATCGGTTTGATTCACTCGAATCAATTCATGAACAATATAGCCACGGTTTGCAAAGAATGCATTCCTTATTATATAAATGTATTTGTTCACAACAAAACCGATTTTAGAACTTTAACCATTCAAGTATTTAAACGGGTACGCATACCTTAATAGCCGGACTAAGTTTGGGTTTCGCCAGTATGCAAATAGGTACGCATACCTCCAAACCCAACAGAAAATTCCGGACACAAACCTACGCCAGTATGCGTACGGGTACGCGCACTTAGGTTCTCGGACTTCAAAAACCAATAGGTATGCATAAGGGTATGCATACTATGGTTCCCGGACATGGATCACATATATGCAAGAGTGCACAACATGTTTATAATCCAATGTTGGTTAAGTGTTCTAAACTCTTATTTCAATCATTGAAACTTTCTTAGAGGATGACAATAGCCGTTTTCACACACTATTAGCATCAAAGAAATTTTCAAGTTATTGCAATAATTATAATGAAACATTCCAAGTCTACACCAAATGATTGTATCACACAAACCAAGTAAGATGTTACTCGGCGATTTTAACAAGATCATCTTTTGACTTTCGTCAAGAATATAAGATGAACTTGGTTGAAGCTAAAGCTTATGAACACGTATTTCGAGAAATATGTAAGCGAGTTAAACTCAACTCGAAATCTCAAATGAGCATAATCGAAAACCATATAGTAATACGACTTTTGTCTCAATATAGGAGATAGAGTAAAAATAGACTTTCCAAGTGATAGATGAGTTTTAGTCTCCACATACCTTTTGTTGATGAAGTTCCACAAACTCTCCTTAGTAGTTCTTTGTTTTCATTTGATGAGCGCCGTGAAGTCTAATGCTCAACTACACAATCTATCCTAGTCCGAGACATCACTATAAGTAGACTAGAAATCAAGACTTATAATTTTGATCACTAACATTGACAAACAAGCTTGAGATAGCAACGCTTGCGAGTTCGACCGAGCAGTGCTCTAACAATCTCCCCCTTTGTCAATTTTAGTGACAAAACTATCAATACATATGAATTACAAAATAAATAAACTTTGTTGCTTCTCATCCAAATGCTTGATCTCCTTGGTTCTTCAGCATTACTCGTAATCTTCGTTACTTCCAAGTACTCCAATGATTCCAAATGTGTTCAACTCCGCATCATTGTTGTTGAAGATCCGTAGCTATAACAATGAGAAAATAGTTGCTCTCAATCATTGTTATACAGTGTCATAGTATCATTATACAGCATCAAAGTCCAATTGTATCACAACTTTGACAACAATACTATGGTGATATGTATCACTCCCCCTTAGTCAATACTTCATCTCACAATGAAACCACTCCCCCTTACATAATGATCCGTAAACCATATGTATTTGTAATGTGAACTACACATTAATTCTCCCCCTTTTGTCAATATAAATTGGCAAAGGTATGAAAACTAGTGGGATCCTCATGAAATTTTCATAGAGATACTTCATGACCAAAAGAGAACAACATACCAACTTGTTTAGATGCCATCAAATAGCCGAAACTAAATGCGTTCATCAATGAGTTTATAAAGATACAATATAACCCCTACAATATTCCACATCCGCACTCCCCACAAAGATTTGGCAATTAAGCACAAGTTCAATTAAGAACTCTCTCCCATAAAATGTCATTCCCGAAAGAACAACAAGAGCGACCTTACTTTTACAAGAAAAGAAGGATTTCTTTGGACATTAATAAATCACATGAAACATGAATTTGTATCCAAAAATATCAATTGAATTAACCACAAGGAAAATGATTAATTCAATTGGTCATGCTCAACATAAGAGAACTTACGAAGCAACACAGTATATACACAAATATGTGGATCAGGGAAGGACCAATACTGCGGAATAATCAAAGATTCATTCTATTTATCATCACTATTTGCACAATGACATATAATAGACTTAATCTTTGTAAACAAAGTTCATCCTTTCTTCCATCAATATTTGCATAATGACATAAAAGGCTTAACTTTCGTATTCAAAAGTTCATTATATCTTTTATCAATACTTTCATACTGACATATAATAGAGTTAAATTTTGAACAAATATGGGACAATCAAGGTTCACGGACGTAAACAACATATCCCATAACAATTTGCAATATATAAAACCATAAAGATTAATACTGCAAAAATCATCTTCCAAATAAACTTTAGAATTTAAACAAATAAATCTAAAAACATTGCAAGATGAAAACGTTGGCAATAGCTATGTGTATTCACAATAATGGCTATTCCAAACCCTAATTATCCTTCTTAAAACACAAGAATAAATTCTCATAAGAAGTTTCCTAGATATTAAGACCTCTAAAAAATTCTTTATCGTCCCCGAATTCCTTGTCATCAACAGCCATAGGAACATAAGGTTCATGAAGAAAGGAGTTAATTCCAACGAAGCTTTTAGACTGATGTCGAACCAGGGCCTTCTGAATTTCGAGAGTCGTAAAAACAAAAGCCTTTATTTCCTGAATCTCCTTTCTTGTTTCCTTCAACTCTTCAAGAATCCCAGAGAACTTCTGTTGATTAGACGGAATAGCTCTTGGTTTTCTTACATTCTCCTTTTTCTTTTCAAAGTTGAAGATGTAGGAGATTTATCTGTTTCCTTCATGATTGATGGTTTAACAATCATATTAACATCTTTTCCATTAGAATACATAATGCTTAGAGTCTCCATACACGTATGAGATTATGGAAGGAATTCACAAATCAAACTCAACAAGCAGTCTTGAGATAAAAAGAGTTTTTCAGAGAAGGAAAAATGAATGTAGGGTTACAGAACCTTTAAACACACAAGTTCATGTACACACAACTCTCAACCCTAAAGAGGGTAGAATTGTCGAGAATAACCCTCTTTTACTGATTAAACAGAGAGCTCTCTTCCAATATCAATTAGATATGAAAAATGGATGAATTCCAGACTTGCATATCATAGCAAAAATAAAATAGAAAATCAAAACAATCTAAAAACAACTCTCTTTTCCTAAAGCCTGCCGTGTACAAAATCTTGTCTCTTTTTATCAGGCTCATGAGACAAGATGCACCAACCAACATAATCAAGTTGTGCCGGGGTAGACAATAATCTGTTCACCATAACCTTTTCGAAAGGAATTCATAGACCCCTGTTTCACGGAATGTTTAGACCATAATTTTTCTTATAATGGTCTAGTCTTTTCTTTGGAAACTAACTTCTTCGAAGAAGAGGTGAGTTTACATACCTCTGATGATTTTTGAACAAGTTTGAGCTTGTTTGCTAATCGATTCGCTCTTCGTTGAAGTTTGTTGACGTATATTATTTTGTGTTTGTACTTGAAACACTTTGAAAGTTCATGACCTCTGAGAGAACAATAAGAGCACGTCAACAAGGAGGAGGATCCAGACGCCCGAGATGTGTAAGCAGCTAGACACATAGTGGAACCTGAAACATTAGAAAGAGAGTTTCCAGCAGAAGCAAATGGATCCATTTTTTCTTCCAGGCCGGTTGAGAATTCTTCTGAAAGAATATCAAGATTGATGTATGTATTGCTATAATTATCAAAATCAATATTTTCACAAAGAAGTGCAGCAATTGACTTTTCGTCTTCATTAGAATCATAGTTGTCAGACATTTTATCAAGAGTTGCAGCTAGACCTTTGTTCCCAGTGTATTTCTTACGATTTGGACACTCATTTACAAAATGACCAAAACCTTTAAACTTAAAGCACTGAGGCATATCCTCGTCATCATTTTCATAAATATCCCTATTTTTAGGAGTAACACGATTATGAGGTTTAACTGATGACCTGGGTTTATCTCTGGTGAACCGTTTACTTCTCTTCAAAAGAAGATCCCTAAACTGTCTTGTGATCAGGGAGACTGACTTGTCAAGATCTTCATCTGATGAATCAACCTCGGAAAGATCATCTTCAGAGATGCAAACACTCTTACTTTTGTCAAGTAATTTAGTGTTATTTTGTCCTTTGAAAGCAACATCCTTTCCGGATTTGGATGTATGCTCATGATCAAAGATCTTTAACTTCCCAACCAGAGTATTTCTGAAAAGAGTTGCAAGGTTATTTCCTTCAACGATGGCATGTTTCTTAGAGTCGTATCTGGATGGCAATGATCTGAGAATTTTCATCACAATGTCCTTTTCAGGAATAGTCTTACCCAATGCAAAAGATGCATTAACAATTTCAGACACTTTGTGATTAAACTCATCAAATGAATCTTCATCTTCCATACGAAGGTTTTCCCAATCATAATTTAGGTTTTGCAGCCTAGCTTTCTTTTCACAGGTATTCCCTTCAAATACGGTTTCTAAGATATCCTTAGCATCTTTAGACGTTGTGCAAGTTGTCACATGATGCTGGAGCTTTGGGATAATGGCATGGATGATAGCATTTAACCCCTCAGAATTTTGCTTTGCAGCGAGTATCTCGACAGGTTCATATGCACCAATATCCTTTGGAACAGTTGCATCGCCTTCTGCAACAACCAGAGGATTATAGCCATTAACCACATAAACCCATGATTGAAAATCATGCGCTTGAAGGAAGGCACGCATAACAATTTTCCACCACAAGTAATTTGAGCCATCGAAGACTGGTGGTACGTTTATGGAGATAACACTTATGTCCATATTAAGATCGCTACAAACACAAACTTATGAGGTCTTTAATGTGTTTGCCTGCTCTGATACCAATTGAAAAAGAGGGGGTCTAACAACCACACCCGATATTTCGTTTGGTAATCTGAATAGACATACTCCAATATACTTTCAAGAGAATCAACTACACAGTCAGACTCAATCTAGAGAAAAGTATATCAAAGAGTTTTATATCTCTATCTCTCAATTCAATATGCAATCAGCAAATAGGAATTTGCGAGCCCGATTGAATATAAGAGAAATAACTTGAACGGTACCAAAGACCAATGTTCAAGGATCAATCAATTTAAATCAACAACCAAAGGTTGGATTTCCCAATTAATCGATTCTACGCACAACCTGTGATATTTCAATTATATAACAAAATATAATGCGGAAAAGAAATAACACAGACACCATAAGTTTTGCTAACGAGGAAACCGCAAATGCGAAAAAACCCCGGGACCTAGTCCAGTTTGAACACCACACTGTATTAAGCCGCTACAAACACTAGCCTACTACCAATGAACTTCGGACTGGAATGTAGTTGAACCTTAATCAATCTCACACTGATTCAAGATACAGTCGTGCTCCTTACGTCTCTGAACCCAGGATGATACTACGCACTTGATTCCTTTAGATGATTTCACCCACAACCAAGAGTTGCTACGACCCAAAGTCGAAGACTTGATAGACAAATTTGTCTCAATAGAAAAGTCTATTGAAATAGATAAATCTGTCTCCCACAGAATTACCTACGAGTTTTGTTCCGTCTTTTGATAAATCAAGGTGAACAGGAACCAATTGATATACCGGACTTATATTCCCGAAGAACAGCCTAAAATATCAATCACCTCACAATAATCTTAATCGATTAACGAAACAAGATATTGTGGAATCACAAACGATGAGACGAAGATGTTTGTGACTACTTTCAATCTTACCTATCGGAGATAAATCTCAAGAAAATCTTAACAAAGATAATACTCAATCGCGATAGTAAAAGTAAGATCAGAACACACAACTACAGAGAAAATAGTTGGGTCTGGCTTCACAATCCCAATGAAGTCTTTAAGTCGTTAACCTACAGGGTTTCGTGAAATACCTAAGGTTAAAGGAGAATCGACTCTAGCTTATGCAACTAGTATCACACAAAAAGTATGGGGATTAGGTTTCCCAGTTGCTAGAGTTCTCCTTTATATAGTTTTAAAATCAGGTTTTGCAATCTAAGTTACCTTGGTAACAAAGCATTAAATATTCACCGTTAGATGAAATCCTGATTAGATTCAAGTTAATATCTTTCAACCGTTAGATCGAACTTAGCTTGTTATACACAAATGAAATGTACCCTCATTTAGGTTTATGTAACCGTACCTAAACGTGTACACCATGTTGGCTCAACAGTAGTTAACCGAGGTTAGCTATATGAACACTCTCATATCAACCTTATTCATCTTAACCATAACTAGTCCAAATGACTCAAATGAAACTACTTAAAGAGTTGTTCAATTGCTATATTCTCATAGAAGTATATAAGAACTCAATTGAAGCAAAATCGGTTTGATTCACTCGAATCAATTCATGAACAATATAGTCACGGTTTTCAAAGAATGCATTCCTTATTATATAAATGTATTTGTTCACAACAAAACCGATTTTAGAACATTAACCATTCAAGTATGCAAACGGGTACGCATACTTGAATAGCCGGACCAAGTTTGGTTTTCTCCAGTATGCGAACGGGTACACATACCTCCAAACCCAGCAGTAAATTCCGGACACAAACGTACGCCAGTATGCGTACGGGTATGCGCACTTAGGTTACCGGACTTCTCAAACCAACAGGTACGTATACGGGTATGCATACTATGGTTCCCAGACATGGATCACATATATGCAAGAGTGCACAACATGTTTATAATCCAAAGTTGGTTAAGTATTCTAAACTCTTATTTCAATCATTGACTTTCTTAGAGGATGACAATAGCCGTTTTCACACACTATTAGCATCAAAGCAATTTTCAAGTTATTGAAATAATCATAATGAAACATTCCAAGTCTACACCAAATGATTGTTTCACACAAACCCTATAAAATGTAACTCGGCGATTTTCACATGATCATCTTTTGACTTTCGTCAAGAATATAAGATGAACTTGGTTGAAGCGAAAGCTTACCAACACATATTTCGAGAAATATGTAAGCGAGTTAAACTCAGCTCGAAATCTCAAATGTGCATAATCGAAAACCATATAGTAATACGACTTTTGTCTCAATATAGGAGATAGAATAGAAATAGACTTTCCAAGTGATAGATAATTTTTAGTCTCCACATACCTTTTGTTGATGAAGTTCCACAAGCTCGCCTTAGTAGTTCTTCGTCTTCATTTGATGAACGTCGTGAAGTCTAATGCTCAACTACACAATCTATCCTAGTCCGAGACATCACTATAAGTAGACTAGAAATCAAGACTTATAGTTTTGATCACTAACATTGACAAACAAGCTTGAGATAATAACGCTTGCGAGTTCGACCGAGCAGTGCTCTAACACAACTAAGAGTTGCTACGACCCAACGTCGAAAACTTATAAACAAATTTGTCTCCCACAAATATGTCTATACTTTATTCTTGTTGTTCCGTCTTTTGATACAAAGATCAAGGTGAACAAGAACCAACTAATAATCCGGTCTTATACTCCCGAAGAGCAGCCTAGAAATATTAGGCACCTCACAATAACCTAAACTGATTAACAGAAGAAGTTATTGCGGAATCACAAGAGTCTGAGACGAAGAACTGTTGTGATTACTTTTTATATCTTACCTATCGGAGATAAATCTCGAGTATATCTTAGAGAAGATAAAACTCAATACGATAGAACAAGTAAGATCAGTATACGCAACTACAGAAAAAATAGTTGGATCTGGCTTCACGAAACCCAAATGAAGTTTTCAAGTCGTTAACCTAATAATGGTTTTTGAAAACCTAGGTTAAAGGAGAATCGACTCTAGTTTGCAACTAGGACACAAGAAAGCATCGGGATTAGGTTTTCCAGTTGCTAGAGTTCTCCCTTATATTGCCTTTCAAATCAGGGTTGCTTACAATCAAAGCTAAGATAGCTTAGTAACAAAGCATTCAATATTCACCGTTAGATGAACTCTTGATTTAAGATTTAAGCTAAGTATGCTTAGAAATTAAGCAATCAATCTCCACCGTTAGATAGTATTAGCTTGTTACACACAAATGAAATATACTTATATTTAGATATGGGTAACCATACCTAAACGTGTATATTGGGTTGGCTCAATAACAGTTAAACGAAGTTAGCCATATGAACACTTTTGTCTTAGCCGTATTCATCTAACACTTATAGATCAAATATGATGATCAATCAATCATGATAGATAATCAAATGAATCTAATTATGTCTCAAATAGAGTTGTTCAATTGTTCACTATCTCATAGAAATATTCATGAACAAAATGAAACGAAATCAGATTGATTCGTAATCGTACAAAGTACTTATACAAGATTCAATTCATGAACATTAAGCCATGGTTTGCAAAGTTAATTTGTATTCCTTAAATCATAAATGTTTTAGTTTATGAGTATGAGAATAATACATAACCGATTTTAGAACTTAACCACTGTGTTCGCAAACTGGGTACGCGAACAGCAGCTCCGGACTTTGTCCTAGTCAAGCCGTTCACAAACCCGGTTCGCGAACAACTATTCCGGACCCAACTCAGGTAAACCCGTTCGCATACTAGGTACGCAAGCAAGAGTTCCAGACCTGATTTATCACAATATAGTTTGCATACTGGATATGCATACCGTGTTGTATCCAGAAATGGGTAATCATTCTACACTCTCATTTCAATCATTGAAACAACCTTAGAAGACGATAATGGTAATCTCATACATACCATTAGCTTCAAGTAATTTTCAAGTGATCGAATAATCAATACGAAACTTCCCAAGCTAACATCAAATGACCGTCTCACACAAATCATATAAGATGTTCAAGGTAATTTTCACATGATCATATTTTGACTTAATATTTAGTTTCCACCAAATAAATTGTTTCCAACTAAACTCGTCAAGAATACGATGAACATAGCTAAAGCAAAAAGCTTCCAACACATATTTCGAGAAATAGATAAGCGACTTAGTCTCATTAGAAGATAAAATAAAATAGACTTATGAGTGATTGATAAGTTTTAGTCTCCACATACCTTTTGTTGATGAAGTTCCTCCAAGATCCTCAGTAGATCTTCTTCTTCAATTGGTGAACGTCGTGAAGTCTAAAGTAAAACTACACATTTTATCCTAATCTGAGACATAACTATAAGTAGACTAGAAATCAAGTATATAGTTTTGATCTACTAAACTTGACAAACAAGCTTGAGATAGCAGCGCTTGCGAGTTCAAACAAGCAGTGCTCTAACATACTCTCCACACGAATTCTGAGGCATCTCATGCATTTTCACGTGACTCATCCAAGTCATTCTTACAAACCGGAGAATATCTCTCTATCTTGGCTAACTCGGCTAAAGAGAATATTTTTCTCTCTCTCAACACATCATCCCAAAGGCTGACTCAGCTTCACACAAATGGGGGTATAATAGTCTGGCGGTCTACGGCACATGGGAGAAATATCCGTCCTATTTTTCACCACAGAAAAGAGTAAAGGCGGTGGAATAATGAGATAAACTCAACCTAGTTTATCTATATTCCTGAAGAGACGGGGGAATTGATCCGCACGGCACGGAAAGCAATCCCTATCTTCACCGACCTGAGATTAGGGAATTCAGCTATAAATAGGTCATGTATTTCTCCAAGCTAACACGATCTTTCTCATAACCTCTCAGAGCAATTCTTCTTCAAACCCTAGAATTCTCTGATCTCTTTTTTCATTTGATTCCCTCCATAAGAGCATCCCTAAACCTCTTCCTGGTGATTGAAGCAGCCTTTGAACGTCCACTGTGCGTGGTTTTGGCAGAGACTGTTCCTGCTCAACCTCCCGTAACTCACTTTTAGAAACCCTAGAATCCCACTCCTAACTTCTCTAAGATTTTAGGTAACTACATTTTGGCAACCACAGTGGGAGGTTGTTCACTCAGTTACAGATATTAATCATGGTCTCTTAGGAAGGAAGACAATTCCACCAATCCAAACACAAAAACGTTCCATTGATTCAGTCTCTGTAAATCCATTACAGACTTAGCCGAGAGGGTTGTCCTTACCAGCACTTTTTCTGTCTTTCGAGTTTGACCTTAGTAAATAGGTCAGTGCGTCCCGGATCACATGGATCTCTTCCTGCATAATAAAACGCCTTATTAACCTATTTTTATAAAAATATACGGCTAATCCTTGAAAATGTTGGGTAAGTACCAAGGAGAACTCCCGGAGACTCAACAGAATCTTGTAAAATCTCAGATCGATATCCAGACTTATCTGAAAATGCCTTTAGAGTTACCAGTAGGGATAGGTCCGACAAATCCAGATCGAATACATGTTTCCAAAAGAAGGAGTACTAAAACTGCTAAGATTAGTACGGACGGGATCGGTTTGTCCGCAATCGGCCTCACCGGAGAAGATAAAGCTCATTACGAACGCGATAGTGCAAAGGAACAACCCTCAAGGACCAGATGGCGCTCTAAACTTGGGAATCTAATGAATATTTTCTACAAAATTTATTTAGGTCAAGGGCCCTCAACCTGATCACAGGGGACTCGGGAAGTTTACTTCACTTTACTATTTTACCTATAACTATTTCATTATGTATCTGATTGACCTAGTTCTTTTTCCGTCGGATTTGTATTTTCGTCGTCTACAGGATAAACTTAGCAAAAAATTGGAAAAGCTTCAAAAAAATCCGTGATCTAGTCAAAGTGTTGCAGAGCTACATAGGGTCATAAACCGCCAACAAAGATACATCTTGTCGCCCTTCCTGCTTCAGAGAATCATGACAAGAATGCGAAAAAGTATAAAGCGAAACTAGATCCCAAAACGAGGCTCAACCGAAACTCATCCTTATCCGAAGACGCAAATATGCTACCTCAACACCCGTTCTGTCAGAAAGAAGAAAAACTAGATCTAGGAGTTATGACCAAGCCTTGATGAGCCTTCAATTCAGCTTTATCAAAAACTATCACATTTTATTTTACGATGGAACCTCAGTTCACCCAAGACGGAGAAGGATAATATCTTTGCATCTGAATCTATCAAGGGAAAAGAAATCAGAAGCGATACTTATGAGGCCAACAATTTGGATAGAACTTCATTACTCGACATACACCCGCAACCAACTACTATCACTGAAGTAAACCAGGGAAGGATCCGAGACCGTAGCTCCAAGCCATATGATGGGTGCAGTTCCATCAGTAAAATCCTCCTCTCTCAAAAAAATATGCTCGGCAGGCTATCCCATGAGTCAGAGTCAGACATGATGAGTAAACGACAAGATATGACGATTACTTACAACTTCCTCAGGTCAAAATACGATTCTACTGCGTGAAGAAATGCTTAGAAGATTTCCAGAGGACTATCCCATTAACAAAGTCACCACAAATCAATTGTTCAGCCACATCCATAGTTCTGCTAATCCTAGCAGGCGCACACTATTCTTAATTTTGGTTTACCATATCCCAGAAGAAAGACAGATCTCGATAGATGGTTCGGCTACATAAGTTCGCATCAATCCTCGTCGAGACATCTAGTAGAGGCCGAACAACAACTTCATCTTGTGCAGGAAGACACATGCGGCCAATACCTCGATATGATTCTCCACGGACGTCTCCAACCCATAGAGTATCGCTTGCCCACCTTGAAGACTCAATCTCATACGCTACAAGGGTTTTATTTCATTTTCCAAGCGTCCCGAGTCAATAAAAATCCCTAGTTCTATATCAAACTGGGGACTATAAAGAACTGTGCGTTACACACCTAGATGACCAACAAGAGGTGACCCAGACATCCAGTTTCCAGATAAAAGCTTAGAAACAATCAACGCAAGAGTCTCTAAAGATTGGGACACATCAAAACCATTCAAGTCTTCAAACCAACACCACAACATGTTATTACTTGGGGCTAGGATAATAGAGATCGGCCTTCAAAATCATGAAGGGGACTTATCTTGAGAAATCTCGCATCTTTCTCTGGTCTCGTCGAATTCTCCTATGTCAGCATGTTCTCTGTACTTAGCAATTGCAACCATGTCCCGGATCCTGATTGAAGATAAGATGTTTTAGGGTTTTATACGTGTGCATCAGGACTATATCAAGTGGATGAGTCATTCAAATTATCCCTCAATAATAAACGCATGCAAGAGATAAACTAGGGTTCACAATCGGTTTGAAGCGGAGTCTATAGTTTTCACTCTATACAGATGCGGCTCATACTTTAGTCATATAACTTGATGAACTGGGACAAATGGGTAGAGAATTCGACAACTCACTTTTGATGAAAGTATTCGTCTATGTATCTCTTACCACGTGTTAAAAGGGAATGATGTTTCGAAATATGATGCAAGATATATGATCAAAACACTGAAAGGAATTGTTGCTGAAAAATCCCTAGATTTTCAAGTTTGATTTCACATGTGCTTACTACTAACAAAGGAAGCTCTAAGTCTGGATTTTTCACTACTGTATAAAAGTTGAGTCTCTTGTGTTCAATAGTTGGGGTCAACCACTAAAATCAGACGTCAAACGAAGTTTCTACAGCCTCCAGAGTAAAAGCCGCGCAAGGGAGGACCTCCTATTACGAATTTAACATAGGGTTTTCACCTACTCGCATATACAACGAAGCAAGTGAAGGTTTGCATCAAGTTCAAGCTCATGGGGGAGCCTTTACTTCATTGGATGAGTACAAGCAAGAACCGAAGAAGGAAATTACCAACATTTAAGAAAATCATCTGGCAGTAAGGGACTTCTTTGAGAAACGAGGACCGGAGTTTAGTATGTTCCAGTCATCTCCAACAGAATCCAGTGACTTTCTCGATTACATTGAAAGCAAAAGATCATCACGGGTGGTCATCAAATTTCCCAGATTTACAAGATCATCAGAAGCAAGACCGCTCAGAGTTATTCTCCTCATGTCACCAAATCTGCCATGAGTATCTCATCCAAAGTCAGAAGTGCAATATGGCAAACAAAGTCAACACTAATAGTATGATAACCGACAATACACTCTGCCTTACCTCTTTCGGATTCTCCAACACAAGAGTTACTGATAATTGGGGACTGTTGCACACTTGTTCCGCCAAAAAAAGATAAGTTCATCCACTCTATTATCAACATGTTTTTCTTGAATCTTATTCATAACGTGATCCTACAAACAAGAAAGGAGTTAGACGAAGTATATCAAAGATACAAGAGTTGAAGACGTATATAAAGCACGGCTAAGGTTATGCTCAACAAGAATGCGTCAAGTCTCACAAAACGAAGATCGTCCTCATAACGGGATCCCTACCTTTATTTCAATAACCCTAATCCATGACGTTAAGGTTATTAGCGAGTTTACATGGTTTTATATTTCCATGAAGAATTAAGAGAAGACTTGCTTTCTTCGTAATTAAGGGTAAAACCGTATAAGCACGCCACGGACGCGTTTTGGCTCAAAGGGATCAAATTCATGACCTATGACAAGCTAAGGAAGGATAATTAGGTTGTAACACTCCAAGGGATCGTTTCCTAAGAGTCTCAATACATCAAGAGTTCAAACGCAACAAGGACTCCTTTCGAAAACAGACATCCGCACATTCCAGCACAAAGACTTGAAAACTGATGACGATTCGTAAGGAATTTCGGAGTACTTCCTGAAGAAAATATGTTATCCTATGTCTTCCAAACAATATACCAAAAGGGTGCCTTAAACGGACAAACGAGCTAGGAGATGTGGTCCCTACATCAAAGTAAGTGCAATCTGAAAAACTCCTGAAATTTTATACGGGATTTCTGAAGACAAAAGTATACATGAATTTGATTGGCCAAACATACTCGGAATCAAGTAATTATTTTTGCATTAGAAATATTATCCCCTTATATTTCAAATTTGTGGTCGGGAAATCAAATCGGAATCCATATAAAGAGTTTACAGCCATTCTACGCAAGTCTCCAAAAACTGAAGTTTTCTGACGAACACCCAAACGAAGAGTCCTAATACAAACGGAATGTGTGGAAGAAGGGTGGAAATTAGTTGTCTTTTCAAGCCTAGATCAAAAGGGAAAAGGAATTTGAGCCAGAAGAGGAAATTAGAGGAGTTTGGATCAAATAAGGAAACTGAGGTTTTTCTTCCTTATAAAAATTCCTCCCGTGACCAAGCTCTTACCATGCGTGAGAGTGCCCTCCTAGTCCAGTCGGACATCACTTATTCTCTCGGAATATTTTCAGAGGGATCAAAGTCGAAGAGAATTAGGGTTTTGACGAAAATAGTCCAATCTCAAGAATTTGACGAAAAAGGTATTTATTATAAATGAGAGGGGGCCGAGTCTCTCCCCATTCTCTTGGACGGTTCTATACACCTCTCTCATACCCTTTTTATCTCATCACTCTTCAACAAAAACGAGCTCATAAGGGATTTTGACCAAAATACCCTTATTTCACAATTTTGCGTATTTTCAAAGAAGAGACCCCTAATACAACCAGAGACCGACCAAGCTCTTGTATACTCATTCCAAAGGCCTAATACACGTGAATATTGAGTTATATAAGTGTTCGAAGAAGAACGGGATTGAAACGGAATCCAGAAAAGCAGAATTTAAGAGAAAATAAAAGGAATTTAGCTCAAACAGGGAAGTTTGGGTTCATAATTCTCAAAAACCAAGACCGGGTACACGCCTATCTCCCTATCCCAAGCCGTTATCGTGCCTAAGGAATCTCATGGAGTTTCTCATGTCAAAAATCAGTCTCATATTGGTATTTATGAAAATACCCTTGGTTTCAAAAATATGTATTTTCTCTCGAAAAAGGGTGTCTGATTAGTATAAGGGATTGAACAAGCTCTCGCCATACAAGGTACTAAATCATCAAGGAATATGCACGCCTTCCAAGCTTCATCAAGTCTCTCCAGAGTATCTAAAGGAGTCAGACACAAACAAAATAGGAATCGGGGTTTAGGTACAGTACAAGCCTAAATTCAGTATTTACATGGGATAGGGACTCCATAACTTCAAAAGTAAGTACCTATATTTTCTCACAACCCTTCACCAACATCAAGGCCAGCCAGGAATCCGTTCAAAAACTCTCTCTTCCCCACATACTCGTCTATACAAATTCGGAAGCTCAACGACGTACAAAGAGAAAAAATTAGGGTTTTGGCTAAGTAAACCCTCGTTAACAATTCCATTCGATCAAGATGGGAATTTGTCTCATCAAGACTCCATTATCATGCCATAAACGCCTCCCAACAAATAATTCCAAGAGGTTCCCAAGTCCAGAGTCGATTCCAAGATCAGATTCATAACAATCGAAGGATGAACACCAATACGAGGACTCCGCAAGTGGATTGTAATTTCGTGCCTGAACTATTTGTAACCATCTATATACTCATCATAGAACAATCAAAGTTCTACTCTGAGTATGGGACTTAATGTAGATGGTGAAATTTGAATAAGGGGCAAAAGTGTCATTGCAAGACCACAGATGAAACTCAAATCTCACGTGAGAGATTAAGCCCTTGGTCCTCAAGGCACCCATAGCCACGAATTCTAGTATACGTCCCCGCGAGACACTGCTGGTCATGATGCCGTGATTCCTAGCGCACATCCCCATGAGATACTGCTGGTCACCTAGGTTCTGTAGAGCGTAAAACGTCCCTGACATACTTATGAACAAGAACAACCACAATTCGAGCATGTGTTCGCGAGACGCAGCTGATTGTGATTCCATGATTCCTAGTTATACATCCTCGACGAGATACTTCTGGTCATGTAGGCTCTGTTGATGCGTAAAAATGTCCCCGATGAACTTATCACCCTATTTGAGATAAATGACTGATTCCTAGTACTTCATCGCGAGATACACTGGTCATGTATGCTATAGGTTTTGACTCGACTTACTGAGGTTTCCGAATAATTCCTAGGACATCCCCACGAGATACGCTGGCTATTCTGCCTCCGGGCCCTTTCGACAGACTACTAGAACATCCTTTCGAGATACAATGGTCTTGTTGGCCCCATCATATGGACACACAGTTGATTCCTAGCACATCGCTGCAAGATACGCTAGTCAAAGACAAGTGAGCCAAAGTCTCGCAGAGACATTTTTCGGGCGTACAAAGCCTTTTCTCTCTATTTAGGATGAGTCCCAAGTGACCACAGAGAGATTCGGATATGTTAAGATCCGTCCTTAAAATCTTAGAGAGATTCAAATCTCTCTGAAAAATCTCAGAGAGATTCAAATCTCTTGGGAAATCTCAGACAAGGATGAATAATCCCAATGATAGGCAAGAGCCTCATGTAGGAATCGAGTCTCCTTTTCAGACTCTCCACACGAATTCTAAGGCATCTCATGCCTTTTCACGTGACTCGTCCTAGTCATTTTTACAGATCGGAGAATATCTCTCTATCTTGGCCAACTTGGCTAAAGAGAATATTTCTACAAAGGCTGACTCAACTTCACACAAATGGGGGGATAATAATTGGGGTTTTGGTCTGGCAGTCTACGACACGTGTGAGAAATATCCGGCCTATTTCTCACCACAGAAGACAGTAAAGGCGGTGAAATAATGAGATAAACTCAACCTAGTTTATCTATATTCCTGAAGAGACGAGAGAATTGATCCTCACGGCACGGAAAGCAATCTTTATCTTCACCGACCCGAGATTAAATAATTCAGCTATAAATAGGTCATCTATTTCTCAAAGCTAACACGATCTTTCTCATAACCTCTCAGAGCAGTTCTTCTTTAAACCCTATAATTCTCTGATCTCTCTTTTCGTCTGCTTCCCTCCCTAAGACCATCCCTAAACCTCTGCTCTGTGACTGAAGCAGCCTTTGAACGACCATTGTGCGTGGTTTAGGCAGAGACTGTTCGTGCTCAACCTCCCGTAACTCACTTTCAGAAACCCTAGAATCTCACTTCTAACCTCTCTCAGATTTTAGGTAACTACTGGAATGTTGTGAATTGATTTAGAGAGAAATATATAACTACTATAAATTTGGATATAAGACAGTGTACATACCAGTCTTACAAATTGGGAAAATTGTTAAGGTCTGAAGCCGTAATACATGTACTCAGTACATGTAACGGAGTAGTTGTATGTCGACAGGATACTTTTGGTACGCATACCTATATGCACACCTTAAAAAGTCTGTGAACTCGTGAACCCGGATCGGTACACAAGCCAGTACGCATACTAGAAAAGAACTGTTGATCCCAGAACCGGTTTGGTATCCATATTGGTACACGTACCAGAAAATTTCATTGAACTCCGGAACTTGTTATTGTCTTAAGGTATCCATACCAGTACACGTACCTGGAAAGTTCCGTGAACTCCGGAACTCGGTCATGTTATAAAGTATACATACTGGTACACGTAAATTTTACTTAACTGCTCACGAAAAGGTTAATTATTTGTACCTTGTACATCTACTTACCATGTCGGTTAAATTCTTATGCACTTACATTATTTCTCCGAGATAATTAACATTTGAATAATCTCTAGAAACACCATAGACATATTTGATCACATAATTGTGACTCGAGTTAAGTCTTAAGTGTTTCATGAAAATGCTCAAGCTTATAGTTCAGTTGGCTAGTTTCGACTAACCATTTATGAGCGTGGTATTTTGTACACGGTTCGGTTACGGTTTATCCTAACCAGAGTGTATATCTTGTTATGTAAATCAGATTCAAAGATTCATCTAACGGTGGATATTGTTTGCTTGGTTCGAAAGCTATCTTAGCTTAAACCTAAAGCAACCTATGCTTTGAATGTCTATAAAAGGGGAACCTCAAACAACTGGGATCTTTGAATCCCGACACTACTTCTCTTGGTGTGTCTAGATGTAAAACTAGAGTCGTCCTCTTCCTAAAACCCTTTTAGGGTTTACCGACTACAAAAACTTCATAGGGATTCGTGAAGTTAGGTCCAGCTATTGTTTATCTGATAGCTCGAGTATCCTGATCATGTCCGATTGTTGAGCTTCTCACATGAACAAGATAGATAGAAATCTTCAAAGTTATCTTCGTGTCAGACTTTGATTGATTCCACAAGTTTAATACTTGTGAGGTGAATAATAATCTACCATACACTGCGGGTTGCATAATTCCGGATTTTGAGGTTAGCTAGACTTTGTCTATTGCTATCGATTTCCAATCACCTTGATCTACAATCAAAAAGGAAATCACACATATAGGCTTATCTGTGGAAGGCAGATTGGTTTAAAGTCTTCAATTGAGTTGAAGCAACTCTTAGGCCGTAAAGGACGTCAGCTACGGAAAGCAAATGCGCGGAGTCCTATTCGGATCCAAGAGGCGTAAGGAACACGACTGTAACTGAATTGATGTGACGGTTTAATTCGGTATCAAATACATTCCAGTACGAAGTTAAGTGGTAGTAGGCTAGTGTCTGTAGTGGCTTAATACAGTTTGGTGTTCAATCTTGACTAGGTCCCTGGATTTTTCTGCATTTGCGTTAACAAAATTTTTGGTGCCTGTGTTATTTCTTTTCCGCATTATATTGTTTATCTTTATAATTGAAATATCACAGGTTGTGCGTTAATCAATCAAAGCAGATACATCCATCCTTATTTATCGGATACAACTTGATTGATTAAATTGATATTTGGAATCACCCAAGTACTATCACACATAAATCAGGTTCACGGACTAGTCTCTATAAAGTTTCTGATTGTGAGAGAAAGAGATACAACTCTAGATACTATTCCTTGATTGAGATTCATTAAGTTGAACTCTCAGAATTGTGTTTAAGTTTGTATATACAGATTGCCTACGAAAAAGTTGGTAGTGTATTTCGATACCCCCGCGTTTTCAGACAAGAAGATTTTTCTGATTGGGTTTCGTATATCATGATATTTGTGCACACATCTTGATCGGATGGGATTCAACTTAGATTTGATTTATCTTAGATATATTTGATCAAATAGTTGTTTAGATCGACAACTATTATTTGGTGGTATTCTTCAATATCCGAATCTGATAGTTGTGAATCTAGATCTGATTTTCGGATTTGGATTGATCTTACCCGACAAAAGACTTTACTAGTTTAAACGAAAGAGCCTTTGTCGAAACTCAACGAATATTTTCTTAAAATATTATTGGATTAGTTACCAAACAACTTTGTTCCTTTACTATTCTAAAAATGATCAAAAGGAGTTGAGTGCTTAAGACTTTACATCAGTAAAGCAACTAAAGATAGTAATTTCTTTCTTGGGATTCACGTGCGTTGATCGGACGGTTATAGGCATAGGGATACTGAGGGTACTAAGTAACTAGGGGTAGATTACTTGGTCTCAACTATATACGAAGTTGGCTTTATTCTTTGTGTATCGGATTGATTCTATGAGTATTCAAAACTGGACTAGGTCCCAGGGGTTTTCTGAATTTGCGGTTTCCTCGTTAACAAAATCTTTTTGTGTCATTTACTTTTACATTCCGCAATTATAATTGTTTTATTGTAATTAAAAGTAAATACATTTGTACATTAATCCTAATCACTTGATATTGATCCCATAGTAAATCGGTTTTGGACCGTAACTATTATCAAGTGAATATCTTGAAGTTGTATTGTCTCGACTTTGTCTATAGACGATCACTTAAGATATCGTACTTATAGGTTAAAACGAAAAGATTATGGTGTACTTGGGTACCCTCGTCATTTCAGAACATATATGTGAATTTCTCTATTTGTCAAAGGTACAAAGGAAAGACATGTTCACCGGTCTTAAACACATCATATTAAGAAGACGTTTATCTATCACGGAGATGCCTCATGAATCCTCAGATACAGACAAAGAAACGTACAACTGGGGACTGCTTACTACAATCAATCTCAAAGGAAACGAATTTAGGAGAACGTCGATTGATATTGGTACCCCCATCAACATTATCCCATAGAAGACCCTTAGAGGTGCGGGTATCACTCTATAAGAAGCTACTCATGCTCCCAACTTATCCCGTTGAAGCTACTCTATAAGAAGCTTCGGACTGGAATGTAGTTGAGCCCTAACCAAGTCTCACACCAATTAAGGTACAGTCGCGTTCCTTACGCCTCTGAATCCCAGCAGGACACTACGCACTTTATTCCCTTAGCTGATCTCACAGGCGGTATGGGGATTAGGTTTTCCAGTTGTTAGAGTTCTCCCTTATATAGTCTTCAAATCAGGGTGTGATAGCTTTGAAACAAAGCAATCAATATTCACCGTTAGATGAAAACCTGATTTAAGATTCAAGCTAAGTTTGCTTAAAACCAAAGCAATATCTCTCCATCGTTAGATGGTCTTAGCTTGTTACATAAAAATGAAATATAACTTCATTTAGATATGGGTAACCGTACCTAAACGTGTATATTGAGTTGGCTCAATAATAGTTAACCGAAGTTAGCCATATGAACACTTTTGTATTAACCACATTTATCTAACACTTCTAGATCAAATGATAATCAAATGAATCTAATTGTGTTACTCATAGAGTTGTTCAATTGTTTATATTCTCATAGAAGTATATAAGACATAATTGAAACAAAATCGGATTTGATTCAAGAGAATCAATTCATGAACATTTAGCCACGGTTTGCAAAGATTGCATTCCCTAATCTATAAATGTATTTGTTCATGAGTTTGAAATCATACTTAACCGATTTTAGAACTTAAACCAACTCAGTTTGCAAACGGGTACGCAAACTTAAGTTCCGGACTTTAGGCACGTCCGACAGTTCGCAAACCGGTATGCATATTGTCGTTCCAGACCTAACTCAGGTGAAACCGTTCGCATACTGGTATGCAAACTTGGTTCCCAAACTTTGACTGTTAAAATCGTTCGCATACTGGTATGAAAACTTGGTTCCCGGACCTGAATCATACTACAACAGTTTGCATACTGCTATGCATACTGTGCTATATCCAGACAATTGTTATTTGTTCTAAACTTCCATTTCAATAATTGAAACATCCTTAGAAGACGACAATAGCTGTCTCGCACAAACTATTAGCTTATAAGTAATTTTCAAGTGATCGAATGATCAATACGAAATATTCTGAGTCTACATCAAATGACTATCTCACACAAATCATGTAAGATGTTTAAAGGCATATGATCATCTTTTGACTCATTATTTAGTTTCCAACAAATAAATTGTTTCCAACAAAACTCGTCAAGAATAATGATGAACGTAGCTAAAGCAAAAAGATTTCCAACACATATTTCGAGAAAGATATAAGGGAGTTAAACTCAGCTCGAAATATCAAATGTGTATAATGTAAAAGTCTATATAGCTATACGACTTAGTCTCAATAGGAGATAGAATAGACTTCTGAGTGATAGATAAGTTTTAGTCTCCACATACCTTTTGTTGATAAAGTTCCTCCAAGCTCTCCTCAGTAGATCTTTGTCTTCAATCGATGAACGCCGTGAAGTTTAAAGCCCAACTACACATTTTATCCTAATCCGAGACATAGCTATAAGTAGACTAGAAATCAAGACTTATAGTTTTGATCACCTAAACCTGAAAAAAAAAAGCTTGAGATAACAACGCTTGCGAGTTCGACCAAGCAGTGCTCTAACAGTATGCACAAGTGTGGAATCCCACTACTGAATGTGCAATGAAAGTAATGCCGAACCAGCGGAAGATTTTCAAGGCCAGGATGATCAAACCTAACAAATTTTATGAAGGAGATTTAGTTCTCAAAGTGACTAGGTGCAATCTCAATTCTGCAATGAACTCCAATTGGGAAGGACCTTTTGTAATTGATAAGTCTGTTGTTGGCGGATACTACAAGTTAGTCAATACAGATGGCAGGTCAGGTGAGGCAGTAATACAAGAGAAGTGGCTCAAAGTATTCGTTGCTTTACGCATTCGGCGTTTGAGGTATTCGATCTTTGAGGCATTTCGTGTTGGACGCTGAAAACATCTGAAGTTTGCATTTAATATTTTCTTAATTCACCTGTATCTTCAATTCCTCCAAAACGTATGGAATACTTGCATTTAGTAGTTGAATTGCTTTAATCACATTTCGTTCATTTAAAGAAAGTCTCTAACAAATCCAAAATAAAATCCCCACAACTGTCAATCATCTACTTATCCAAAACCAACCAAAGAATTAAAACCAAATAAAACCTCTCATCTCTCAGAAGTTCAAGTATAGAGTTCAATAGATCATGAAAACGAAACTAAATAAAATTGACAAAATCTGGTATCTGTTCTTCAGAAAACGCTATCTTCATGCTTTGCAGAGTGTCTTTCTCCAACTCCATCTCTCTAGTCATCATGGCAATCTTCACCTCGACTCATGGTCTAGCCAAGTCAACAATTGACCAATTAAATACACGTCTGCCTGACAGACTCCACATGCATGAGACATCAATCATGTCACATGGAGGGAAATTTACTAGGATTTTGGTCTGGAGGCCTACAACACGTGATGTAATAGTACATCCACGATGAGAAATGTGATTAAGTCGTGCTAGCATTTGAAGGAGTTATCAAAGTAGTGGATGGACAATGAACCAGGTCTCTTGCGCAATGTGGAACTGGTTCAACCACGATTTGCCACTTCCCCATTCTTCAATTTATCTGCAACTGTCACACTTACTGGAGATCAATGTGTTAACTACTTCTGCAATATAAATAGGTTCATCAACCTATGATTTGATAACTTAATTTAACTTAACTTATCTCGGCTGAACTGAACATAACTCAGTCAATTTGACCAGGATTCATCGACAGTCGATCAAATTTGCAGAAGTCTCCAACACGGAGAATTCAACACATCCACGATCCTTCAATCATCATTGATCTCACACAATTCTCAGCTTCCCTCCTACATATCAACCCTCATCCCTCTTTGTAACCGAATTGACTCTAGAACCCAAAGCATTCCCGCGCAATGCATCTGTTAAAGGTTTGAGCTATTTACTTAATTGAGGATCCGCCTACTGCACAACTAGAGGTGTAAAACGTGCCAGTCCGGCACAACCCAGCCCACAAAGTCGCGTGCTTAACGTGCTACGTGCTGGGCTGGGCTGTGCCAGAGATTCAGATGTTCTGTGTCGTGCTAAATGGCGTGCTGTGCTAGAAAAATAATCGTGTTGTGCGGTGCTAGCCCACTTATTTTATGTTTTCCAAAGTAAATATTTTTCTGATATTTTGGTTAGTATATGTATTATTATAGAAATTAATCAGCATAAGGAAAATAAAATGTCAAAAACTGGCTAAAATAAAGACTTTTTTGTGAAATATGATGTATTGTGTAGTATTTTATGCATGATTTGGTGTGCTTTCTTCGCGTGTCGTGCTGTGCCGCGTGCTTACATGTGCCACGTGCTGATATGCCTATTTGTCTGGCACAACACATCACACTAAGCTAACGTGTTGTGCCAGGTCATGTGTTGTGCTCGAATTTTAACGTGCTGTGCTGCCATAAGCGTGCTGGCCCGGCCCAATTTACACCTCTATGCACAACTCTCCATTTTTCCTCAAAAACCAGCAAATTGCTTTTGCCCATCAACAACCATGTACAAGTTTTTATACCAATTCAAGATTGATGTTTTGTTATTTGGAGAATGAATATGAATTTTAATATCCTTCGATAACATTATTACGGCGTATAAATACGTATAAATATCATAATTAATAAATTCCAGAATACTGATTTATTTAAATTACAGTGCTCTCCTGTCGAACTAGTTTAATTTAATTTAATTTAATTTTTTTTTTTTGAAGCGTTTAATTTCTCTCTGATATATGAAAATGTATTTTAACATATATTATACGTAAATTCGATATAATGAAAAGACGACAACACCATAAGTAAACATAATTTAAAGTTTTGATCAGTCATATCATCGTATCCGAATCAGATGAACCGTCATATTAGATGGATACGACACACCGCGAAGTGGCAGATACCTGGATTAGTTTTAGGTTATCTTGACACCCGTTATAAGCCAGGGTCAACAAAATGTCATACTATATCATTTCCTAGGGCCCACATGTGCGATTGGATGAGCAGAAACACAGTTCCTTATTTTAAGGGTTTATCGCAGGTTAAGAATAACGAGCGTGTCACACTGCGTTTAGACAATACAAACAGGATGTTAGGTTTCACGAAGACATAGTCGTAATAATACTCCATTCTCTCTCTCTTCCCTCTGATAAAAATTTGTAAAAGTAGTTAATATCTGATTCATTCCAAACCGTACACGTGGAAGATACTTAATAGTAAACCTCCATTCAGAACCAGGAAAAGCCAGCAAGGATACCTAACTAATCATAATTACCCCATTTAATAACTCTGACTTTACTTAGTTAGGAGTTTAATGGGTTAACTAATCATAATTAACCCATTTATAAAGGCCACCTAGCTCATTTTCTTTTGCAACACAAATGATACACATAGCTCATTTAGTTGGTGGGAGGTAGAGTTTAAGTTATTTCTTACGTACTTGATCTTCTATTTTTAATAAGAATTTATTTGCCTATAAAATAATTGAATAGTTTATACAGCAGTAGGCATGCCTCGGCCTTTGTATTCACGGCAGATTGAGTTGGTATCCTTGTGTACCCATCAAAAGCTAGAACAATAAACTGACCCATAGATTTAACACAATCCAAAATGCTTGGTGTCCCAAAATCTTGCCCCCAAAATTTTCATGGGGTTTCAGGGGTGACCTAAAAGAACTTGGGGTGACTTAATAATACAAAATAGAGAATTTTGAAGTAATTTTAAATTTTTTTATCCACATAATTTAATTAATGTTAATCGATTGTATTAGTTATTAAATTATTGAATAAAGGGTACTACAAGAAACTAGTTGGAAGCCCAACAAGCTGAGCTCCAACAGCGTACTAATGCATTACTTGAACAGGTTGTCGTGCTAGCCTACAAGCGAGCCTCATGAGGAACCAACCAAGGGAGCCGAAGCGGATAGGGGCTGATTATGTTGCAGGGGGGCAAGTTAACTCTACCTTCCATGTCAAACTCTGCAATATTACTCCATTGGGGTTTCCATTATTAAATTAGTTTAATTATAATTAATTAATTAATCTTTTTAATTATAATTTTTCTAATTTTTTTTTCAAAGGTTTCAATCAATATCCTTTTAAACTTTTTTTTTAAAATTCCTAGTATAATCGGTAGTTTTGACAATTTTAATTACTACTGATTGTATAAGAATAAGCCCTAAATAAATTGAATTTCTTTCATAATTGGTAGTTTCGTAAAATTATATATCTACCGATTATGAAAGTAGAAAAATTTCGAAATTTTCAAAGTTTGGGAAAACTTATTTCACGGCTATTTTGATTTTACCGATTATTACTTTGGGAAAAATTATATATCTACCGATTATTACTTTGGAATTATTCGCAAGTAAGGTGTGGATCATTACCAATATTGTCTATTATTGGCTGCATTTGATTTTACAATCTCCCATCCGAGGATTCGTTGTCAAAAACAAACAACCATTAACCAATACCTTTTTAATTGTAAGCAATTGTAATATCTGAAGATGATTTTACCGTAATGCTTATCCATACACACAAGCTAAATGTAAGTAACGCTATATGGATAAACTACCATGTTTATTTATGTTTGCTTTATAGGTTTTTATCTTGGTATACGCACCACTTTATGCATCACCTCAGTTGTTACTGTATATTCCTGAAGAATCATCCAATATATTGAGTTTGGCAGAATTTTTCAGAGTTCCGGTATTAGTTTTCTGCTCAAATCTACTTCTTTTGGAGTAGATCTGAGCCATAATATAGTTTAGGTATTTACTGTGTTCTTAGGTTTAGAAGTTAAGGTTTTCAATTTTCTAATGATTTTACCGTTTTCAGGTAAGATCTTCTTATTGCCATCCGGCAGTTTGACTGCACCTTCATGGTGTTTCTCTCTACGTTTCTCAAAACGTTATTTTCTAGCTTTAATATCTATTCTACTTTGGTTACCTTGTGGTTTAAGTTCTCCAATACCAATCTCCGTTCACCGGAATATGAAGCTTTCCGGTCAAGAATGAAGCTAAAAAAATCCTGTTTTAATGGAGTATCTCTTTCTAAAGAAGACATCTTATCAAATGGTCAGATTATGGCTAGAAGTCCTCTACCGATTTAATCGGTTCTTCCATACTTGTAATTTGTCGATTTACGGTGTTTCTTCTCTTCCTCTTGTCGAAACACTCGGCCTTGTACGTTTTACAGTATGTTCATTTTGTTCTTTAATGGTGTCTAAATGTTCTTACCCACCTTGTAATCATGGTTTGCTATTAATGAAAGAAACTTATTATCAAAAAAAAAAAAAAAAAAAGAAGAAGAAGAAGTTGTTACTGTAAAAAAGAAGAAGAAGAAGTATTTCTAATATTGAACTCATTTTAGTCACCAAATCAGTGAATCTCAGAAAGTGAGGCGACTTGAGTCTTAAGAATTTGCATGTATGAGCTCGGAGGGGTACTAAGAATAATACACCAGATAACAAGAAGAGTCTTCAAATATAAGCTTTCCAATCCACCATCACCAACGAAGTCCTCAAAAGCCTAGGCCCAAAAGTGTATTATGTACTTGAACACATTTATCGTTTGATTTGAGGCACTGACTGAATTTTGTTGTCGAAGATCATTGATTTTCTTTCTCCGGTATGCACGAAAGAATTGACCGAGGAGTAGGTGTAAACACCCTTAAATTATCATAGAGTAATGTGGAGACTAATCCCAATACACAGTACAATTCTCAAAAAAGCTCTGTCTCTCTCCGAGGGATTGATCTGCTTTTATAGGCAAAGCCTGATATGGAAATACCGTACACATGTACCCTAATGCCTTTTCTAGTAAGTCTTCTGTCATTAGCCATACACGTGTACTATTATAGCTGGGGTTATTTAGGCAATCACTAGTCATCTTCTGAGGGCAGCCCCCTCGTGCCATGTCATCGTTACTGGTGACCTCGGCTTGTGACGTCATCGTCAATGGTGGCTTCGGCTTGTCATCATTTGAAGCCCCCATTCTGGTGCCCTCAGCTTTAGCCAAATCCATGTGCTTACATTAGACCCCTGATTGTTTTTTCAAGACTTGCAGGCTTGGCAATCAGTCACAGTTCATGTTAGAATGTGTCTTCAGAATTATCGATCTAATATGTTTCTTGTAGTCCCTTTCTTGTTCGCGGCTTCGTGTCTGGATATTCATTGGCTGGAGCCCCCCTTTTCTTTGGTTCTATTCTTTCTTCCTCCCTGTCTCTTTTGGGATAGCGGTACTAGCTCCTTGCCACACCTTCTTGTCTCTTAGGGCTTAACTGGCGGTTATTAACCACAAGGCATGGCCCTTCTTCCGCCGTTTCATCTTACCACTGGTTGGCTGACACGCGTATTTTCCCCTCAAGCATCTCGACTCTTCGTCTTTCTGAGATCTCCTCGTATAAATCCTTTCCTCTCACTTCCTCTTCTTTATTTCTCCCTTCAGTAGTTTTCTTTTTCTCTCTCATTTTCTCTCCCTCCTTTTTCTTTTACCGTCTTCGGAGTTTTGGTGATTTCGGTTTTGGAATGGAACCACATGGCGCTGGTAAAGTGTTATCCGCGGAGGATTCTGCGGCTATGAAGAGAGCTCGTCTGTTTGGTCCGGAGTCTAACGATAGTCCTAACGCCGAGTCTATTTTTCAGGATAAGTTCATCCCTAATTTGACTGTGATTGCTTTTCATACTATAGATAATAGTTCGATGTTGTTATCCCCCGAGGTTGTGCCACCTAAACTTCTTCCTCTCGATAATTTTCCTCGATTACACATTGAGCGCGGGGATTATAAAGAGCCTCCCATAGACTTTGCTTCAACCACTCTCGTAAGTCATGAATGGTCTTCGTGGAAACATTATCTTGTCGAAGCCGCACCATTTACAGCGCATTCAGGAACTTAATATTGAGGATGCTCTAGAAATATCCGTTCATCGGAGTATCTATCGTTCCAATAAGGTTTTTCCTCCGGCTTGTCTTCGGTGGGTTGCTGGCGTACATACATTAGTCTTTGCCTGGGGGGATGCTTTTCCTACATTAGAAGATATTGTTGCCCTCACAAGGCTCCCTATTCATAGTTCTTATAGTTTCGAAGAAGCTAATCCCGAAGGCGTCATGACTGATGCGATTTCAGAATTATACAATGTGTTGGTGGGAGTTTGAAAAGCTATAGCTCGTAAAATAAGTGCTGGTGCTTCAAGGGTCGCAGTTAAAGAGGATAAGCGTGCTTCACTCTCAGGTTGGATGAGCTACTGGGCACCTTGTATTAACGAGGAAATTGATAAGAAGAAACTCCCTTCAGTAATGAAGTCTTATGACCCTCCAACTCATGGTCATAGTGATGATGCCGAGCTTGCTGTGTTCCTGACGTATTGGTTGATTCATGATCTCTTCGAGTGCTCTCCGAAGGACACAATTCATGATGATATTCTTCGGATAGCTATGAAGATGTCAAGGGGTATCGCCTATCCTTTGGCCCTTATGTTTTTAGGAGGAGTATACCGTCATTTAGATACTCTTGTTTTGGATGTAGAGATTTTAAATAGTTATAAACACACAGTTGAAAGTTACGTCCCCACTAGTTTCTTGCAAATGTGGTTCTGGGAACAATTCCCCACTAGTCGATCAGATGTTCATAAATTGGTTGTAAGGAGAGATGATGTTGTTGGTTCTACCGGTCGACTACCTCCCGCACCAGTTCGTCATCCTCGTACCGCTCTATATGAGAGTAAGCACATAAAGAAGGCGAGTAATGAATTCTTGTGGATTGTTGACGATCTACAATCATTCGGGGCGAGTCCTTATGATAATACTCCTAGAGGGGCGCTATTTCTTGGTCCTAGTTTCGTATTTTTCGATGATATGTTAGATTCAACCAATCCGCAACTGGATGATGATGAGTGGGATTTTATAGCCATGGAAACTCCGAGTTTCATCCCCAGGTACTATGAAGGTAAATTTTGTGCTGTTGGTTATAATGTGGATAGAGTGGCCAGGCAGTTGGGTTATGACCAAGGTTTGGGTTCTATCCAAATGCCCCTATTTCCGACAGACAGTAATCTCACGGAAGATTGTTATCGTCAGTTTGTTTTCAAACCCGAGGATCCCAAGTGTTGTCGAGAACTGCCGTTTTGTTTGTCAGTTCCATCTCCGAAGAGACCTCCCATTTTCACACAAGCATGGTGTACAAACTGGTATGATGAGTTGACTCGAATGATTGATTTGTGTGTGTTATCTCTATTCTAATGGGTATAACTATCCCTCGTACGTTGAGTGCCCGAGGATGAATCAAACTTGCATCCGATGTTGCCAGTGCTCACGGGATAAAACCTGGATCGAGAGGTAGAGCCACTACGGATTCTGCTCGAAAGGGTAAAGAGATTGGCCCCAATAAATCTGCTGGTGTTGTTGAGGTAAATTAATGTTACCCAATATTGTCATGACTTTGTTTTAAATTTCCTTATGTTGCCTTTTGTGACATGAAATCGGTTTTCTCTTGCAAAGCCGTCGAAACGTACGCGGGTGACAATTCAAAATAGAGGAGAATCGACAGCTTCGTCGGACGATCAGGGAGGTAAATAAATAAAAAGGGGGATCTCAGTAGAATTGATATATTGTTTTGCACGTGGTCGTCATAAAGTAGTTGTAGATTTTGTCGGCATGTTGTCCACATCAACTGCTCTTGAAAACTTATAAATATGCCCGCTGGTGTGCTCATTATGTATTCATTTGTACTAACTTCCTCTTTCTTCTGGTTTACTAGTGCACAGATCATTTAGTCCCCAAAATTCCTTCTCTGGTGTGGGTACACAGGTATAATATTCTGTTTTTCCTTTTTTTCAGTTTTGTTTCTTTTCGTCTCATATGCACTTCGGATGTTGGTCGAAATGTGGTGTTTGTGTTTAGGACATTACCATGGCGCGCACTGAACAACTTGGAGAACAGACGGGCACTAGGAAAATAAAACAGCCGGGAGGACATGGCGGTTCTGTTTCTAGATATCCCGATGTTACAGCCCCTGTGGCCATTGGCAACCCTAACTCGTTGGTTGGTGAGGCGACCTGGTTTGATTTCAAAGGAAATGAGGCTGTTGTTGCGGCTACTTATGCTCATTTCGTTCCAGTCTACAATTTCCCGGTTTCTCCATACTTGAGAGATTATTACAAGGTGATTGTGGAAGAGCACGGTCATGTGGCGATTACTGAGGTTCTTTCTGACCGAAACAATTTAATTTCCAGTGTTTTTTCGTTGGTTGCTGTTGCAAAGGAGATTACCGAGGTTAGCGATAAGTGTCCTTCCGAAATGACTCTTGATACATGGAGGGAAAGTTTTGTTTTGCCGAGACTGTTAAAATTCAACATGGGTTAGATTGAGGATATGTTCAAGGGCGTGGAGGAAAGGAAGGCATCTCATCATCTAGTTCTACACGGAGAAATTACCTATTTGAAGCAGGAGATTGAGTTGAGACGCAGAAGCTGAAAGACCAGCAGAAAGAACAGATTCGTATAACTGTCGAGGCGTCTAAGATTTCCACAGACGTTACAGCGACCTCGATGGTGTTGAAGTCGAAGAAAAAGGAGTTGGCTGACAAGGAACTCGAATTAGCCATCTTTGCTTAGGTTGTGTTTGGTTCATCTCGTTTTGTCTTGTCTTTGCATCCTCTCCTTCTCCTCTTTTGGATGTTATGTATTTGGATTGGATTGTGAGAGAACAAAACTTATTGTGTTTGTATTTGTTTATTTTATGTTGGGTACTTCATTAACTGCGTTGCTTCCGTTGCTTCTTTTCTGTATCTTATTAGATTGCTTTTCTGCTAATCTCAAAGCTATTATTGTCTCGATCATTGCATTGGAGTTTTAAATAGATTATTTCCGTTATTTTATATATTCATCTTCTTTGATTTGCTCTGTTAAGCGTAGATATGTCGACTCGTATTCGGTTGGTTTTAGAAGTGTCAATGCTTTCTAAACCGAGCATTGTGTTGCAGATGGCCCTTGAGCATTTCGAGCTTGTTGCAGCTGAAAATCATGAAGTGATCATGAGTTCGGAAATGTCCATGACGAAGGCACGACGAACCAAAACATTTGTAGATTTGGAGATGGATGAACTCCGCCTCGCTCGTAAGTCGCAGCGGGCAAGGGTTTATTTCCTTATTCAAGATATTAAAACCTATTTGCGTCATTCGAGGAGTGCTTTATCTCAAGCTCAAACTGAATTGGATCTGCATGCCTAGTTCGTATGCCTATTATCCATTGTGTGTCTTTTTTTTAGACTTGTATAATACTCTTTACTTACGGGATCTCAATACCCACAAATTTCAGGGAGAATTGTAGTTTGTAGCTTCGGAGCTTAATCTTTTCCTTTGTGATTTATTTGTCACTTATTGCTATATGATCTTTATGGGGTACATCCTTTTCGAGTTAACTTATGATTTTTATTGGATCCAAATCCTTCTTATGTCGGATTTTTAGCCTTAAGGCTCACGTCCTTTTTAGACTTGGAATCATGATTAATGTGGTATCAGCGTATGGTATTGGACTCGGGTCCTTTTCGTTTTTGGACCATGGCCTCAAGGCTTGGAACCTTTCTTAATTTTAAGAAATATCTGATGATGTACACGTCTTTGTATGAGTTCAAGTCTTGGCGCATGCCATCGGACTTAGGTCCTTTTCGTTTTAAATTGCGACTTCAAGGCATGACACTCTTTTAGAACTAGGTCGTATCCGACCTCGTATGCATTTTGTTATGAGTTCGATCTTAATGTATGATGTTGGACTCAGGGTCATTGTCATTCTAAGTTGCATCCTCAAGGCTTAACACTCTCCTTAGACTTTAAGTCATATCCAATGTTGTGTGCATCTTTTGTACGAGTGTAATGTTGGTGTATGATGTTGGACTCAGGGTCCTTTTCATTTTGAGTTGTAGCTTCGGGGCTTGGCACCCTTTTTAGACCTTAGTCAAATCCGATGTTGTATACATCTTTTGTATGAACTTGATCTTGGTGTGTATGATCGGGCTCCAACCCTCTATTAAATTTCTTAGGATAGGATTGTTCGTTTACAAATCGTTTTACGCTTTTCGGTATTTCAGTGTACCTTTAAAAGGGTAATAAGAAAAGATTGAAAAGGAAAAGATGAAGCCTTTTATTAAGTGACATTGTTGCTTACATAAGTTGGTATTGGTATTCATTCATTCTTCTGTAAGCCCCATGCAGTCCCCTCCTATTCGGTATATCTCCCTGGAGGTATTATCGAAGGATGTATTTTGAGTATTTATGAATCTTTTGAGTTCAGCGTTTGTAGACATATCCCCCGTCCGGGCGGGTGATTTTCCGGAATTGTCTTCTCTCATCCTTGTAAACTTGTGCTCGCTTAGTTGAGCTGCCTTCGGCTGGATTGGCATATGTAGTCACCCAATCGGGAATGGGTGTTGAATAAATGTGTGTGACCACCTCACTTGGTTCACTGAGCCCATTGTAGAAGGATGCTTTGGCTAAGTGCGCTTCCTCGGTGGTGAAGGGATCCATTGAAGCGGAGGCGCGTTTCTTCTTTCCCTTGAGAATGAACTTAATGCACTGATGGTAAGTGGAGGGTACAATCCCATGTTCGTGTAGCCACGGCCTTCCTAAAATTAAATGGTAAGCTGGATGTACGTCCATGACGTAAAATGGTTCACTGGCTCGGAGAGGTCCCACTTGGACTTCTAATTTAATGGTTCCAATTGTTTGTTGTGTAAGCCCGCCAAAACCTTAAATTCAAGTAGCAAACTTGTTGATGTCTTCTTCTTTAATTCCGATACAATCAGCGATATGCAAAGGAATTAAATTGAGTGACGCCCCTATATCCATAAAGGCTCTCTTGAATTTGTGCTTATGGATTCCTGCAGTGACGTATAATGGTCGCGTATGATTAGAGTCCACTATTCGGTCTTTTTCCGAAAAGGTAATGATGTCAGTGGGTAATGGGTATTTGCGGTCCAAGTATTGATTTACCCTCTCATTCGCTGCTATTTTGGTTAGTATGACTGCGGAAATTTGACGCTACTCAGCTGTGAAGTTTAGTGTGTCAAAGAAGTCTGAAAACAATGGTTTCTCCGTGACAGTGGCTGCGATATATTCATAGTTGTCTGCTTCGTACACAATACAGATTTCCTCGGTCGCGTCTTCGGCTCCTTCATGTGTGATCATAAACACTTGATTTGGTAATGGGTTCTTCTGAATGTGTGTTTCTGATTCGAAATCAATCTCTCCTCTTTGTTGTCTATTATGTATTTTCCATTTGAATGTCCGACAGTTCTTTGTTGCGTGATCGACCTTTTGGTGATAGTGGCAGTATCTAGCATGGCGCTTATCTTGTTCTGTCAGCTCTTTTGCAGGAGATGGCAGAGTTTTATCTCCATCTTTTCGCCATTCTTCCAGGAGTTCGATGACAGTTTCTAATGGACACGGGAAGTCTGGCGGTTCTACGATTTCGTCCGATGAAGAGTTTTATCGCCATCTTTTCGCCATTCTTCCAGGAGTTCAATGGAAGTTTCATCTCTGAAATTTTCCGACCGCTTTCCCTATCTGGCATTACCTTCTTCTTTGGCATAAGCTACCGAGTGTCCCCATTGCTTAGCACCTAATGTTTTGAATTCTGCTGCGTCATCGGCCCGGGAACATGTATCTTCGAAATCTGCAAAGGTTTCCAATTTGACAGATGCTAAAATGAAACTAAGTTCTGTGGGTAACTGACTGATGTCGATTTTGACGAGTTCTTTTTTGGGAATTTTTACACTGCTACGCAGGCATTCTGCCCGAAAGCTTCTTGAAAAATCCAGGTATTTGCTACCTGGCTTGTACCTGTGGTTGCAGATATCCGAAATTGTGAGTTGCTTTTGTCGGGAATAAAATTTCTTCATAAATTGGGTTCGCATCTCATTCCAAGACGAGATGCTATTTTTTTCTAATCCCACGAACCATGTGAAGGCTGCACCAGTAAGTGATTTGCCAAATTCTCTCAGACAAATGGAGTCATTTGTGGCATACTCGTTCAGGCTCATGAGGAAACAAAAGACGTGTTCCGTTGCATTTCCGGAACCATCGAAGAGTTGGAACTTGGGTTGTTCATGGATTTATCTAGTGATCACTGGGTGAAAGGAGATTGCATAGTGTAGTTTGTTATAGGTGGGGTTAGCCCATAGTGTTCTTCGAGATATTTGGAAATGTGTTCTTCCGCTAGCGTGACATGATCTTGCTCCTTGTTGGGTTGTCCTTCTGAATTTCGGGAACCTTCCTTTGGTGCTTGGACGGTACATGGTGTCTCGCTGCGTTGGGGGTTTTGCCTGAAAGACGAGAGTCATCTGCCGAAAGAATTTCGTTGGGTTCTACTTTGTAATAAGAGGGGATGTTGTGGTACTCCGAAGGGGTCAGGATCCTCATCACCTCTTTCGAGTTGGAGTTCAGCTAGCCTGTCCATTAGAACCAACCTTCTTTTATCCGAATCAGCCAATTCCCGGCGCATCTATTGTATCTCGAGTTGTTGAGAAGTAGGTAAAGGTTGTTCGTGTATTTGTGCACTCACTCTATCCATCCCAGATTGTGTTTGTGGAATTTCTTTTGCATGTCTTGGTACAGCTCCGGGCACATTTGATTGACCCGAGTCTTCTATTAATGGCATTACGAACTCAGGGTTTGCTTGTTGGTCATGTGTTTCGTTAGGTCCCGATGCTGACATTAGTCCTTCCATGTTCTTAGCGGCAAGGTCCGATCTTGTGACGTTGAGATTTCCTGTAACCGATGACTCCATCAGTTTTGTAGTGGTATTGAGGATTAGTCCCCAGTGAAGTCGCCAAATGTAAACACCCTTAAATTATCATAGAGTAATGTGGAGACTAATCCCAATACACAGTACAATTCTCTGAAAAGCTCTGTCTCTCTCTGAGGGATTGCTCTGCTTTTATAGGCAAAGCCTGATATGGAAATACAGTACACGTGTACCCTAATGCCTTTTCTAGTAAGTCTTCTGTCATTAGCCGTACACGTGTACTATACAGCTGGGGTTATTTAGGCAATCACTAGTCATCTTCTGAGGGCAGCCCGCTCGTGCCACGTCATCATTACTGGTGACCTCGGCTTGTGACGTCATCGTCAATGGTGGCTTCGGCTTGTCATCGTCCGAAGCCCCCATTCTGGTGCCCTCGGCTTTAGCCAAATCCATGTGCTTACAGTAGGTTTCCACGGACTTTATCTCGATACTGGAAAACAACCGACGAGAACGAAAAGTAGCTCAAACCAAAGATCATAAAAAGAAGAAGTAACTGATACAAATGGCATTATACATATTGTTCGGAAACAGGGAGAAGCTATAGCTAAGCGGAATGGATTAATAAAAAGTTTCATTTTGATTTTAGTTTTGAGAGGATCAATAGGCTAATATTGTCTGTGTAGGACAAGTAGATACAAGTTAATTAGGTTATTTCTGTTTGTTTCCGTTTAACGTTAATTCAATAATAACAAGACAGTTAGATTGGATAATATATATGGTCGACTGGTCGTTGTGTTGGGAACTCGGATTGTAGGGCAAACAGGTGTTTATTTATCGTAGACGAAAGTTATAATTAAAACACAGTTGCTCGATTAAAATTAAATTAATCTGTTTCCTTAATTTTTACTTAGTATAATGCTAGTGCACTTAAGTTTTTTTTTAAGCACTTGGCAGATAGTTGGTTACGTGGTTTCATAAACAAAATTGACGTCACCCCTTGTCATCAAAGTTGACTTAACGAGTCACATCTAAGTGATTCCATTTGTATGCTACTACTACGCCCTAGCCATGGCCGAATTTGAAAAAAAGGAGTTGCAACAACGATAACCTAACATGTATGTAGCAACTTTCCAAGGACTGCTAATGGGGGTTACCAGGTTTAGTGGGGAATTACCAAGCCAAGGCAAAACCTGTTTTGTCTTATATGAAAATTTATTTTGTCTTATCTTGATTTTGGTGCACCCACCTAACCCTATTAGCAATCTTGCAACTTTCATACAATAGAACCCTTCTTAGTTTCCATGCTTAGTTACACTAGTCTTTCTTTCTAACTTGGGATAGCTGCACACTTCTCTAGATACAATCTTAACTTGTGAAAACAACTTAATTGTTTTCCTTTTTGTCTTGAACGCAGTCACGCAGGCAGTGATTTTAGAAAGAATTGCAAATTTTTATTTTTTATGGTGACCGTGTTATCTTTGAAGTCATACGATTTTTCTTCCGAGGAGATAGGGAAAATGTTGTCTGTGGTTAATCTAAAATTTCATCTCCGAAGCTCATGAGCTAAGAATGTCATTCCAATGGGCATGATATGTCAGTCTATATGATAACCTCATCCGGTGTTTTCATTTTAATTTGATATGTTCATTTTAGGAAACTCAACAATGATTGAAGGGATAGGATTTTTTAATTGTATTTTGTTGACACAATCTGGCGTTTAAGATTCGTGGTATAGATATAAATGCATATATATGTTTATATCCCTTTCAAGATTGAGGGGAGCGAAGGGCTTAACCCTTAGAATTAATTGGACCACAATTTTGAATCATGATTCCATATGGGCACATCCAACTATTAGCACAGTTGTGATTTATATGGGTATTTGAGTAGGACCCATGTCATAAAAATTTAAAATAAATTGACATTTAAATTTAACAATAAGTGTGCAAAATGAGAATAATTAATTTTCCCATTTAAGTTAGTTAGTTCCATAATTATTATTACATTTTTCCTTTGAGAGAATTATTGCTATTTTTTTGAAAATATTAACTGCTTGATATGTTTAATACAGTAGTAAACAGAAAACAAAAACCACTTATTGTACCAAGAATTGAAATTTGGGATGAAGAAATTTGATACATATTTATAAAAATGTGAATATGACCTTACTTTTGATTGAACTGGTCCCGATTTCATCTGGTTTGATTGGGTGTACCCAACTATATAGATTTTTAGGTCATTACAAGTACCAAACCTAAGCTCCCCGACTTGAACCTATGAATTCCATAGTTCATGTTGCTCCGATTTTATGTTAGTAATTGAACCACACCAAGAAAGCTAATAATCTGGTTGTGAAATTATGTTAGAGTTGTCTCTACAGTAAGGCAATATACAATTTTATTATACCTTTGGAAGAAAATATAACAACATTTTGTATGAGTCCATTAATTACATGTGACATGTTTTACCTTAGCATTTCTAAAACGGGAAGAAAAAAAGTCCAATTTCAGTGAAGAAATATTTTTTTTTTTAAAAAGCAGGGAAAATAGTCTTTGATGTTTGAAGTAAATGGTTTGAGCTACCAAATCACTTGTTTGTTGAGTGAGTGATTTTGGATAGATTATCGTGAAAACAACTCTAAAACCGATTTTTTTTAAATAATAGTACCTAAAAAATATAATAGAGTATAAGCCGACTAGTAAGATTTTGTGAGGGCGATTCCAGGGTTGTATAGTTGGACGATTTATGGATGATTTTTTTTGTTTTTTTTATGTATTCCATGAAAAAAGAAAAAAAAATCTGGCAGGAGAAATTAGGTCAATTGTCCAAATATTTTTAAAACATGGTTCTAATGGACGAGTAAAAATTAGTATGGGTGAAATGGACACCAAAAAAATAGCAAGAATGAAACTGGATTCATCCTGGCTTAAACTTACAAAATAACGAGGATGAAACTGGATGTATCCTGATGTTAATTAAAAATAAGAAATAAGTATTTGAAAATGGGTAGGATGAAACTGTTTACATCCTGGCTATTTTTACATTCTCATCAATTCAAACAGTATTAAATTTTAAATGTCTTTTTTACCCAAAAATTATCGTTATTGGATTAATTGACCAATTTTTTATATTTTATTTGAGACAAGAGGAAAGGATGAAATAAACCAATTACACATGTAAAATATAAAAATTCCCACTAAATAGAAACAAAGAAAATTAAATGCCTGGTTTAAAGTCAATTTACTTATTCCCACATGAGTAGATTTTTATGTATTACAGTATTTGAAATGAAATACAAACAAAAAATGTTTTTTATTTTTATTTTGCAATCTTATCTATCTCTCTTTCGATCAGTTGCAAAAAAATCTGTTAATCTCGGAAAATAAAGAATTGGTAATCAAATCTTACGAAATATTAATAAGGACAAGCTCACATGAACCCAACCAGATAATTCATGGGTCCATGGCTAGCTAACTACATATAAAGCTTTCTCTCTCTCTCCCAATTCTTTCCTCCTCTTCTCTTCTTTATGATTCCTCTCCTCCCCCTTCTTCATCATCATCGTCTTCAAATTTTCTTAAGGCCCCATGTTTCTATTTCTCTCTAACTTGTAAGTGAAAAACCACATCTCTCCCTCCCTCCCCCTTCTCTCTCTTTATATATATAGCTATCTTTGCTAATTCGTCAAGAAGAAGAGAAGAAGCCACCGATCAAAAAAAAAACAGAAGAGAAGAAGAAGAAGCTAACGCAAGATTCTCTCTCTCTTAGGGTTTGTCTCTATTTGTGAGTTGAGTAGTCTTTCTTGGTTGTGCTGGTCAAAGAAGAAGGGCACCGACCTCCATTTTGTTAGTATACTCATCAGAGAAACTCTTTTTTCTCCAATTTGGTGGTGGTGGTGGTGGAGGTGTTCACTTCAGGTGGTCTAGCTGCTAGATTATATTCGAAGAAATCATAATCAGAAAATACCTTCTTATCTAGCTAGGTGAGAATTTTACTCTAAATTTTTATTCTGTTTTCTCAATTTTCTTGTCCAGGGGTATTATATAATTTCCATCAAAGAAAAAATATTCTTGGTATGGAGTTTGTTAAGGAAAAAAGTAGAGATGGGTTATATAGCGATCATCCTCAGGAAGATCAAGAAGAAGAAGTAGTAATGGCAGATAATAATAGTACAACAAGTAAACAACTGTTTTCCTCCTCCTCTTCTTCTTCCTTTTCTTCACTCTCTCCATCTTCTTCTTCTTCTCAGTACAAAACTGTTGTTGTTCATCATCACCAACAACAACAGCAGCAGCAGCAACAACAACAACAGATTCATCAGTTACCAGCTAATTTCTTAAGCGGAATGAGTAATAGCAGTGCTCCTGAAGTGATTGGTGAATTCATAGAAAAAGAACACATGTTTGATAAAGTGGTAACACCCAGTGATGTCGGTAAACTAAATCGATTGGTTATACCTAAACAACATGCAGAGAAATATTTCCCTTTAGATTCAGCAGCTAATGAAAAGGGCTTACTTCTAAATTTTGAAGATAGAAGTGGTAAACCATGGAGGTTTAGGTATTCTTACTGGAATAGTAGCCAAAGTTATGTTATGACTAAAGGTTGGAGTAGGTTTGTTAAAGAGAAGAAACTTGACGCGGGAGATATTGTTTCTTTCGAACGAGGAGCCGCCGAATCTTATAAAGATCGATTTTATATCGATTGGAGGCGCCGGCCTCAGGCACCAGATCTATCTCTTCATCATCATCATCATCATCATTCTAACCCTCTTTCTTTCCCGAGAACTGTAATTCCATGGGGTACCACTCATGCTAGACTGTTTTTCCCGCAAAATTTGGCGGTTTCATCATCTACCCGCGATCATTTGCAGTTGAGTTATGATCACCAACTTCATCAACAGCAACAACAACAACATTACCATTATCACCAACAACAGCTTCAACAGAGATTATCATCATCAACCAGTAGTTATGGTAATTACAGTAATACTAATATGGTTAATAACAATCAACGGCCAGGCTCAGTTGTTTATTTGAGATCATCTTCATCACCAATTACAACAAGAATACCTGATCAACAGCAACAAGTTGGGTTAATGCAACAGTACACAAGTGGGGATAACCATAATAACATGGCAATGGTTTTCGACTCGGTTCCGGTGGTCCATGGACAAGCTGCAGCTAAGAGAGTTAGGTTGTTCGGAGTGAACCTGGAGTGTCCTATATCAGAGGATGACAATGAATGTGACATTTTATCTTCGACTACCATACCAATGAATACAACGATTGGGGGGTCATCGATTCATACTCATCATCCTCATCATCAAATATTGAACAATCCTTCTCAACCCATTCATTCTGCTCCTCCTCCTCATCTACAATTAAGGGTTTATAATGGAGCCCCACTTCCAACAATGCCAACCGAGTTGCCTAAGAGAGGCAGACCATCTTTGTCTTTCGACTTAGACATATAAGAGACACACAGAAGAAAGTACCAATCAAAAATTAGGTGAACTTGACAGAGAAGGATCATTGTCGAAATTAATCTGCCCAGAAGAACAATCATTAATTCAAATAAACGAAAGAAGATGAGAGATGACAAGATATAGAGGGTAACTACTTAAGCAATGTTGTTAGGATGATCATGAACTGGATTACAATTTTACTCTATGAGGATGAAATTTAATTAGCTCTCTCTATTTGTTCCTCACTCTCTCACTCAATGGTCTCAAGCTAACAATTGAACACCGATAGATCAACAGCGAAATGCATATCATCAGCAAGCGGTTTATCGATTTCTCTTGCTGCTGCTGGATTACTACTACTGAATTGAATGAAGGTTTATCTTGATGACGAGGATATTGTTTGTTAGTTATACACATAATATAAGTTTGTGTTTTTTATCACGTTAATCAAATTAAGTTTTCTTTCATCATTTTATATATAGAGTTAATATTCTTACATGGACATGGCTCAAGTTCTATAGTCTAGCTAGAGATTTTTGATGGCTACTAATATTATTTCCAAACTGATCTCATCTTTTAGCATATACATTATAGTAGACAGCTCTATAGCTCAAATTATTAGATTAATCATCCCCCTATTATCTTGAAATTCCCAGACTGTATACCTCTTTTCCATGTTCCATTTCATCATTGAATTAAGTCTTGAATTACTTAATTTCTTCGTCTTTCGGTTATCAACTTCCATCTCTTTGATTTAGGTGTTTTATTATTTTTTTCGGTTTTGATGCAAAGATTTGGTGTTTTATTAGAGTACGAGTTTGTTGCTGGTTTTTGTTGTTGTTGTAGCCACTTCCTTGGGTGTGGTGCTGCTCATCACAGGTGTAGGTGTGGGTGTGGGCAGAAGCCAGAAATATTTGCAGACTACATTAAAAGGTCAGAATCTGCTCTATCTCTCGCTCACTCTGGATCATACCTCAGTTATACTCATCCCTATATATAACATAAGCAGTTCAATTGATTTTTAAGATTTTAAGATATTATTCTCTTTTATAATCATCTTGATTTGCTCAACATAAACACATGCAAAATTAACAACCCTAAGATACAAAGTTCTGACAAAACCCTTTTCTATTCTTTAAAATAAATTTTAATTCTCTGTTTGTTTAATCCCTTTCAAAAGCCACTCTACATATACTAGCTAGGGTTTTCTATTTGAGCTACAGAATTTTATTTCATGTAAATCATGGAATGTTTTGATTTCGGTTTCTTAGCTAGTAAATGAATGCAGCTAATATAGTTAAGAGGGAATTTAAATTCTTAAATGATTAATGAAATGCTAGCTGTAAGTTGTTTGATGAATAATAAACACTGAGACTTAATGTAGACATTTCGTTGCAATTACAAACTAAAGAATAACCAATTAAGGACGACAAGGAGAAATTCTAAATGCAGCAGTAGTCTTAAATAATTTTGAAACTTGATGAGGAGACATAAAGAGAAATCAATGGAAGTTTTGGAAAATTTTGATTGTACAAAATAACATGAAATTAGGGTTTGTGAACAGAAGTAGTAGAAACCCAAACACAAAAATGTAGCCAAGGCATTACAATATTATTTTTTTTGTTAGAGAAATACAAGGCATTATTATATGAAGATTAAAAAATCTTAATATCTTACTCTCAACACATACTAAAATCATCTGTCGTAGCTAACTTCATATAGGATTAGCAACATTGACTGTCACGATTGAAACAACCACGGAGCAAAGGACTTTGTTGGTACATATAGATCTTACCAACTGTAACCCAAATCCAACGCTTTTATGGTTTCATTTTTATTTTTGTAGATGAGACGTTTTATCCATTTGCATTCTTACATGTATAAAATTCATTGCTTATTTGTTGAGTGTTAGTTTTTGATACCGCATGCTCATACTCATCCATCGATATATCCTTCTTCTTTCGGAAAAACAAATTTGGGAGGCCAATGTAAATCCAAGTTGTTCAATCGAATTAAGGTCGTACTTCCTACATATGTAGTGCGTGCCATTGATAATGTCAAGGCGTATAAACTTTTATTGTAGAACCACGAGTATGGTAAAATCTTACTTAGAAAGGTACTAAAAATAATTTAAGATCTAAAACGAACACTGTTCATGTTTAATTGCAATTATGGAGTACACATTGTTTGGTATCATATGGTTTGATTGTTCTGCAAGTTTCTTGAATTCTATTAAGTCGTACTAATTCTGCTCAACAACATGTTTACAGATAATATTCATCGCCTGTCTCCAGTATTAGGGACATAATTCTCTTCTATGATGAAGCATTTAAAGATGCAAACATATATGTAGGAAAGTAGGTAACATTTGGGTCTCAACTGGTTTGATGATCGATATACTGTGCAGCAATACTACTACATACTTATATGTAAATAAACCAAGCTAGCCTTTTTCGTTCTCTTTTGTCATATATATATATGCAGCATGGTCATTGGTTTATCACCAAGTTAGAGAGCCAAATAGTATTCTTCTATAATATAAGAGGCAGTTGTGTTTTAACAAGTTAACCAAGGGTGCATGTGATTTCTTTTCCATGTATCTTAATGATTTATTTCCTAACACATTAGACTTTTTACGGAGCTTCAATTTAGAAGGAATATACAGTTACTTATTATAGAGAGTTTGTGTCCATAAACAATGTATATATACCCCCATTTCTATATAGAATCCCTGTCGAATTCTGATTAATAGGATTGTAAATCTTTGCATAGAAAGATGATAAAATTTCATAAAAGTATATAATGTGATCACGTACATGATTATGCTTTGTCGATAATTTTTTTTATTATGGCTTTATCATATTTCAGCAAACTTTCAAGGAATTTCATTCAAATCCAACGTAGTGGTTAGGGGTTAGAATAGTTTTGATTAACATACACTTAGCCAGTTTAAAATGTACTGATTAAAATGTTGTATATAATGTAGCTTTATCTTGCTTCGTTTTTCCATCAAATATGAATGTTCATTTTTTACTATGTCAAGGTTTTACTAAAAATGGTACTGATGATCTTCCCTAAATTCATGTCAGAGATAGAATTTCGGTTTCCTAATAGAAGGGTTAGAAAAGGATTATGGATGGTATGTTTTAACTAATTGTCCATCATATTAATGTAACAATTTTTTCCATATTAAAAGCCTATGCCTACTTTACCATGTTTGCCAAAGTAATCCTAGCTATAGTATTTTTCTTAAAGCAGTCATCAAGAAGATGATGAACATATAGAATGGTCCCTTACCACCAGCTCACACTTCAAACAAAACCATCTGCTTTTTTACCCCATTTGTACTCATTTTAATTATTCTCGCTGTCTTGGGACCATTATTACTAATCCCTTTAATAGAAACATAATACATCTAAATTATTGAAACCTATAGCTATAATTTTTAAACAAACAGATATAAACTGAAGAAAACATAAATCGATAAATTTTTAAACTGAAGAAAACATAAACTGAAGAAAACATAAACTGAAGAAAACATAATACAACATTCAGTGACTGGCATATGTTCCCGTCTCTCTTGGGAGGACTGAATTTCGAGAAAGGGATTAGCATGAGTTGAGATCCAGATGATTCATCCACACCCTGAGAACCGCTTCACAAAAAAGCTTGTACAAGCTTGGAACTTTTACACCACGTACCGTACAATAAACTGTGGCAAAATTAGAACAATCCAACGACATACTTCTTCAACTGCTTTCAGCGCTTAAATTATATTGCGTCTCTCAGCTTGTCTTAAGGGCAAGGTTTGAAAAATGGGTCACAGGTCGGGTCACGGCCATACGTCGTGACCGTCATAACGTGTTTTGACGGGTGTGAGCACGTTTCGAGCAAAAAACGCGTTGTTTAGGGGAAAAAACGCGTTTATTTGATGTTTTTTATGAAATAACGGGTGTGATAATGGTTAAATAGAATAAATAAATAAATTATAATCTGAATTTTCTATCTAACGGTTTTAACATGCGTGAAAACGGTTATATCAGGTCTAAATAACGTTGTTACTACGTTTTTTATTTTATTTGTTTATTCATTTATTTTAATTTTTTTAATTGTAATTCTTAATCTTTTATTTTAGAAATAAAAAATTGATTAAAATAGTATTTTTATATTTTTTTTCTTCTATAGACGGGTATAACGGGTGTGAAAACGGAAAAAAGCAGTCTAAGAAACTTATGTTAAAATGTTTTTTAGACGAAAAAAACGTACAAAGCAATTTTAGAAAAACGATTATCACATGCGTGAAAACAGATATAACGGGTTTAAATAACGCCGTTTTTTACTATTTATCGGTGTTATTTAAACAAGCGTATCGGTGACCCTCACAGGCACGCTACATAAGCATGAGCGTTTTAACGGCCGTTTTCTCGGAAAAAACGACCGTCTTTCAAACCTTGCTTAGGGGTACCACTACTACTACACATGGAATGTTATAATCTGCTCAATTTGCGTGACCAAAAGTAGTTAGACAACCTAATTTGAAAACGAGCATCCTTCTATATTATATCCTCAAATAAAAGAAAGGGGTTTGTACCTTTGTAATTACATAAGTTTTAGGGCATGCATACACAAATATATGTATGGAGATTATGGTCCCCCCACAAGTTATAGCACTCAATTGGCGCTAGCTCTCTTTTGATACCCTCTCTCCTCTCTCACTAGTTCAACATGAAAAAATGGTTTTCTTCACCGGCAACCATCTCCGATTCAGATTTTGTCTTTTTGGGGCTTGATTTGGGTGGGATTTTCTTTCCCTTTTCTTGTCTTAGGTTAGATCTTTGTTATTAGTTAGTTTCTATCATGGTTTTCTCTTACTTATTGGTAAGTATTGTACACCCTTATGGTGTTTTTATCTCCTCTATTAGAGAGGTTTATCTCGGTTTTAATAGCCGTTCTTGTGTTTCATGGGTTTTAAGATCATTTCGGATGTTTTTCAACGACGGAAACTTCATCATTGTTAGCTCCGGCGACGGAATCTTTACCGGAATCTTCATCATCTATTTATCCGGCGACGGAATCTTCATGAATGATGCTTTTGACGACGAAATCTCCATCACAAGTTTTAAGAAATTTGAGCAAATCACTCCAACTTTTGGAACACATCTTTATGAAGAAGAAAAACAAACAAAATGGTTGGAATACACTTCCGAGAAAAACCATTCTTCCTCCGACTTGATCGGTTCTTATTCATGCTTGTATTTGTTCTACACTGGTAATCCTTCTCTTTCTCTTGTCGGATTTCTTGGTAAACTTGTGCGGTATGTCTATTTGTATTTTCTTAATTTTGATTTTAAACCCATTGTAACCTTGAACTCTCATTGATGAAAAGGTTTTTTATATAAAGAAAAAAAAAAAAGAAAAAAAAAAAAGAAAAGAAAAAGCACTCAATTATTATAAGCAGTACCATATTTAAAAAAAAAATTAGTTAACTAATAATTTAGTTATTTTATACGATTAACTCTTACCATATAGACAAAACTTTACTGTACTCTTTGTTTTTGTTGAAATATTAAAATCTGTGCATACAGATTATTGTATTTCTTTCTTAGCACCTGAGAAAAAAATAATTTTATTTCCCATACGACCTCTTGCATATAATTTCAAGTTGCCATCTAAGCTTATTGGTATTATTATTTGACAGTGACAAAATGATGGGACTTTAGATCTCAACTAGATTTTGGGGAGAAACGAAATACGAAAAATAGTTGAATTTTAATTTCGGCTCTTCCATGTTAAGGAAAAAGATAAGAGCCAAAAAATTGAAAGTCAAAAGTCAAACTCTTCGGTTTGCTGGGCCTTTTTTCACACTAATTGATTGTTTAGAATTCGAACGAGATGATTCAAATAACTGATTTTTGTTTTGAATTTCTCTCTACTCTCTCACTCCTTCTTCTCCAACAAAACCATCAAAAACAACCCTTTTCTGTTCAGATCTAATCCATTTTCTACTTATCTACACCATTTTGGTGGTTTTATCTACTCTTTTGAGGTTTATCTTTGCTTTAATGGCGATTCTTGGTTATTGGATTGGGTTTTAAGATCAATAGTGATGCTCTTCATGCTCTCCAACGACGAAATCTCCATCTTGGTTGTCTCTTGCGACGGAATCTTCATCGAAATCTTCATCATCAACTTATTCGGCGACGGAATCTCCATAGGTGGTCTTTTTGACGACGGAAGCTTCATCACTAGTTATAAGAGATTTGAGCAAATCACTCCTACTTTTGGAGCATTTCTTTCTAAAGAAAAAAAACAAACTAAATGGTTGGAATTTAATTCCGAGAAAAACCATCCTTCTTCCGATTTAATCGGATCTTATTCATACTTGTATTTGTCTTACTCCGGTAATCCTTCTCTTTCTCTTGTCGGATTTCTCAGTATTGTACTCTTACGGTTTGTTCTTGTTACTTTGTATTCTCTTATTTTCGATCTTAAACTCATTGTAACCTTGAAAATCCCATTAATGAAAAGGTTCCTTGTTTATCAAAAAAAAAAGAAAAAAAAAGAAAGATGATTCAAATAGGTGTTGCGAAGAGATGATCTAAATCGTCCTCACCTAGAAAAAACTATTCGATAATTTTAGTATGATGTATGTATACGTTGGGTGAAACAAATACTTATTTTTCTTTTCTATGTTTTTTTTTTTCCGAAAAAGAGGCAAGCCTCATATATATTCATCATAAGACTCTGATTCAAGATCAGGAGTTACAGGACTGACTTGGAAGTATTTCACTGTTACAACAATTTCAAAAAGACTACAAATGTTTGAAGCTTGGACTACAAATGTTTTGCGGGTTAGAGGTAGTTCAGTTTTGAGGATTATCCACTATGCAATTTGTTGGAGATGGTGGAAGGAACGAAATGGAAGAGTTTTTGGATCTGCTAGAAAGAAGGAAGCGACTGAGATTATTGACCTTGTTAAACAGCTTGTAGTTGTTTGGTCTTGTGACTCAGATACGTTTAAGTTTATAACTCCTAGTCTTATTAGGAGTAATTTGGAGACTCTCATGAATGTGTAACTCCCTTTGCTTTGTGTAATGTTTTTTCCTTCTTAATATAACCTTTTCTTCAAAAAAAAACAAAAAAACTACAAGAACACTCAAATATCTTAACACCATAGTCCCAGGACCAAATCTGACAACAAACATCTACCATTCTTAACTGATTCAGAGGTAACATGACAAGTTTAAACAGTCTTGGTTGGATCAGAAGCACATCCAAACCATATAAAAAATCTAAAATCAATAGAAGTGTTAGGATCCATAAATCCAACCATTTTTCAAGGTTTTTTTCAAAATCATAGTGAAATATGTGACATAGGTATAACAGGATCCATAGATCCAACCATTTGTCAATGATTTTCACAAAGTAATAGTAACAAAGGTAACAAGTATAACCTGAATCGGCTATAATATGGATGAATTGTTCTGGAATGGTATGAGTCGGTATCGAAATCGGTCTTGGTGTCTTGGGTGTCTTTCTAAAAACTTTTATCGGTGTCTTGGTAGAAACTTGTAGCTGCGTCTTTGAGAAACATGTTGTTGTTTTACAGTGAAGCTGAATCAAAGTCAGGATGTTTATTGTTGATATTGATGAGTTAATCTTCACTGCTGCTGCTGGCTACCCGGATCTGAGGTTGAAGATGACTCTTCGATGTGAGTTACTGGTCCTGATAACCTTTAACAAGAACCCTTAACCCTCAAATTGATGAAATCACTTTACCAACAAACCCTTTCAAGATTAATGATCAGAAAGAACATTAAAAAAATTCAAAGAGTGGATCACTAAAAATACCAAACAAACAAGGAAATAACTGGAACTAGAAAACAGATCGAATCAAGGATAGAGGCAGACCAATCGAGACTGGAAAAGAACAGACCCCAATTAGTACAACTCAAATCTTAATTAAGTAGCTACTAAAAACCTAGAACTCAAAAAACAATAGAAACAAAGGGGGGAAAAGATTGAGCCCTACAAAAGAAATCAAAGAAAAGAAAAAACTAGCAATAATTATAGATATGAAAGAGGAAGAGAAAATAGGAATCAAGGGAGGATTAGACTGCTCAGATCAGCTCCATAAGAGCCGATCTAAGCAGTGTGGCGTTTAGTATCTTAGGGTTTTCGATTTTATGTTAGAACAACCAAAAGAAAATCAACATATGAAACAAAACAACTAAAAGGGAAAACTAAGCTCTTAGAAAGTGAGAAATAAACAAGGAAAGTATATGCATATGGTGACGAAGCCCGAAAGTTTGGGATAAGTGGATAATTATCAAACTAAAAATAAAACATCATTACAAAAAATATTTTTGATGGGTTTTCTACTGTGCCATATGAACTGTTGGAAGGATCAATACTACAACTAAACAAAAAAAGTTCTCAATTGGATACTTACCAAATCAATTATTGTAATACAAGCATATAATCAATATATGATTGTAATTATATGAGATTTCCTAATTTTTAGTTACAACTAACCTCAATTTCGACCACAAATTAACCCAAATAGGAATTTTCTTGAGCTCAACTAATTCTTACTCAATCAACAAAGATCAAAGCCTTACCACAAATGGTTGACTAGAAATGAAAAAACACCCAAGCTCCGGAACAGACGTTCAATCCCCATCAACTAGCTAAATAAGTAAAGAATCATCAACCGATTTTCCATATTTGCCAACAAATAATTGTGAACCATACTAATAATCATCAACTAATGTAACATGACCGTAATTATAGGTTGCCCAACTGAGATGCACTGAAATGCCCGTGTGCAGTGGGTCGGTCAAACCATGCGCTGATTCTGATATCGAACTCAATTTAATTCGGGATGTGTCAAACCGTCGGGGCTTTTGAAGATTCAATTTACAAGGTGAGAAGAAATGCTACGTGGAGGTAACCGTCATTTTGTTTTGTCAAACTCAATAAATTAATTAAATTTATTATCAATCCCGACTTGGGCTAGTGTGTTATGTCCATAGGATAATAGGAATTTTAAGTTTCCAATAGAGTGATATTTAACTTAACAGTGCATTATAATAACAATATATTATGGTGCTTTATTAAAATAGGAATCAAAAATTATTTGTCATGTTGTTCACATTTATAGAACTTTTAGTTTTATTTCTAATTTTTTTGTAGTCCCTTGAGAAATTTCAGGATACTTTTTTTTTATGCTTTAGTAGAATCGTTTAATTTTACCATTTTATGAGAAACCAACTCTACAATTGACACGACACTCAATAATAATCTACAAATTTATTCTATCTTATATTTAAACTAAAATTTAAATTAAGAATTTCTCAATAGTATAATAATTTACCAGAATATCGTTGCCACGGTGGGGAGGGCCGACCGAAGAAAAACGAAACACTCTTGATTGCATAGCGCGTTATATATCATTTTTTTGCCGGAATGTTATTTTTCAGGCATAAGTGAATTTTTTCCTTCTTGAAACGGAGTGAGTACATCGTTTTATTAGTTGCAACGGAAAATTAGTTGATGCATAAACCAAAATATGACTACATAAAGTATTATGTATCTTTTGTGGTGGTTTGTATAATGGATATACATTTAATTTTCTAAAATTGTGCCTAAAATGGTAAACACCTACGAATTTTTCGTAAAAACTTTAAATTTGATATTGTTGTTTGTACTCATTGCATAGATTTTTTATAACCTTTCCAACGAGATAAAATTTGTAAAATTCCAAGGCACGGATTTTTAGATATATTATATTAAAGTTTGTTTTCCAATTAAACCCCTAAAGGAATATGATACATAAGGAGTTATTGTAATAGGAATACAATAGAGGGATGTTTTGATATTATCAAGTGCACACTACCAAAATCTTTTTATCAAATTGCAAATTTATGTGAGGTTTCATTTTACAAAAAAATGGCCATAAAAGGGACTCCCTCCCTTCGGGTCCTTCGGACCCTCCAGTCGATCGGCCCAATTAATTTGTCGGTAAATTAACATTTTGTTGTAGGGCTTGTAGCCCATGGATGTGCGGCCCAATAGTGTCTAGGGTCTTCTTCCTATTTGTATATAAAAGAATATATTTATGTAACACAGTTTACTCTGATGAATAGAAAATTCTCTGCCTCTTTATCTTCTCTATATGTTCCACTGAAATACGTTATCATGCACGAAGCTACACCGCAGAGCTAGGTTGGTTTGGTTTTTTCTACATGGATGACAAACGAAAGCTGTTCGGAAAAAAAAATGGTATTTGGATTTACATAAGAAATTATGGAATCAATCTTTAAGCTAAGTGTTTCTCTTCCTTTTTCTTTTGATTTTGGCAGATTTGATTTAATTTAAGTGATATAAATTTAATGGAGGAGAGGGCAGATTTGATTTGATTGATATTGGTATTAATTTGATTTAATTTAATTGATATTAATTTAATAGAGGAGAGGGTAGATTTGATTTTGATTGATATTGGTATTAATTTAATTGGAGGAGAGGATTCGTACTTGGTACCGATTTTTTTATTTGTGGTAAATGAAATCTCTGAATAGAGGAAGAAAACGTGTTCGTTTCTCCTCCAGATTAATCTGTTCGTCTTCTGCTCTGGGAAGCAGGAAGAAAACCCTTTCTGTCTACCGGTCCAGCTCCAGTCGGTCCGGTCCAGCCCACTCAGTCCGGTCCAGTCCAGTCCAGCCCAGTCCAGCTCTACTCTATTCCGGTTTGGTCTGACCAATTATAATCCAGCTGAGTCCTGTTCTGGTTGGACGTGCGCGAACAAGGCTGTTCCGGTTCTGTATATATATATATATAGCGGGAACCAAAGCCCAAGGTATGTAACTAAAATGTGGATTCTTACATTGAGTACTTGCTAGGCTTATTTATCTGTTTTTAGGGCATGCCTAGTTTTGTTTATTTTTGTCTTAAGATAAGTCCACATCATATAAACGGTCAATTTAAATTATGATTGTTGATCTCGATCATTAAGAATTTTGGTCTTGATGCTATTTTATTCTCTTGAATATGATATTGGCTATAGTTGAATGGTGTCTTTTTTTTACAATTGGTTGTACCAACTCTAATGTATTTATTTGGGGATTAGAAGTATTTGAACCATTAGCGTACTTGATTATTTTTTTCCCTCAAATTTGAATGTTCTGTGGGATGTAATCCATTTGCTCGACTATTAAAGAGTCGGTATTTTCAAAAGATACGTTGCAAATAAAATCACATGTATCCCAATTTTTTATGGAAGAACTCACAAAAGGTGATATGAGTCGGAAAATTTCCATTTCTCTACTTTATCCATGATACTAACGATCCAGTATATGTTGAAGTATGACAACAAGAGAACTATCTTTAGTAATCTATTCAACCTAAAGTATTTGGTTGACATGTATAGTGAGATTTCTCTTGGCCTATTGAGATAAAGAAATTTATCAAATTAAGCTAAATGTAGCAAAAATTGAAAATGGAAAGAACCCTAAAGTAATGAGGGTTTGACGTACCATCTCATATAAAGCATGTGAAAAGGGACATATGTATCATGAGACAAAGATGTACTTTTGTCTCAGGTAGTAATAACACCAATACACAAGTATCAACCGAGTATGGGATTAGCTTAAATGTAATTGTAGCTCCCATCATAAATGAAAGATGGAAATGCACCTGGTCATAGGTATTGGTATATACAATGTAATGTGTGTATCATAGTAGCAACCAATTTTCACATCAAATTTAATGGCAACAAGAACTTTGCTGGGCCAATTGACTATCTTATTGAGTTGAACTAGATCTAATGTCTGCACTTAAGGAATGAATACACGAGACATAAATTCTCTAAAGCACTTGAGATATATTGGGTGACACGTAATATGTATTCACTCTAAAGTACTTGAGTTGAATCCCACTTTTATTACGCAATAAGGCCACACCACTTATTAAAACTCTCAAGACCCAAGTGTCTAACTCATAATTGTTTTTCTTCCACTAGCTCAAGGAATTTAAACTAGTTGTTGCACTTATAATGTGACTACGAGGATTGGATCATCGAGCGAAGCACTACTCAAAATTTGTTTTCAAGATAGAACAAAGACGTCAAAAAATCTCTACATGTACCAAGAGATAATCACACCTTGTTAAATTCCACAGAAACCCATGCAAGTGGATATCATGTGGAAACTCACAGTGATGAGAATGTAATTGAATGCATCTTTTATAATCTCTAATGTATTAGAGAAACTAGTGAGTCAATCTAGTGAAATGTAAATCACTATAGTATTTGGATTATTGAATCCATACTGACTCCGACGATGAAATGTTGGGAATTGACTCATACAGGCTTTGGGCGTAACCATAAAGCCACTTTGGTTATGACATGATGATCGTTTTGAAAGGACTCATACGAACATCAATTTATTCGAGTGAACAAAAACGGGAGAAAGATTGACAGAATGCGAAATGACGACATATATCTCAATAAGTCTTATCTAAAGTACTAGATGCACAACCACCCCCCCCCCCTATTGCTTTTAAGTAAGAAAGCATATCGCTCATTTCACAAAGTCTTCAGTAAAACAGGATCGAGACCATCCTAAGATGCAAATGGTAAACAATCCAAATTACAAACAAAACAAGGTGAAATTAAAAAAAAAAAATCATGCAGAATGCGGACCATTAAAGTGACTTATGGCTCTGGTGAATGTTTTAACATTTTGGACTAGTTATAGTTCCCAAGAAATTTTGCGTTTGGAAAACTACTAGTACATATTATACATGTAAGGGCTCACCACCCTTGTAAATGCTAGATAGTGTTCATCGAAAGGACTTGATGGTTATTGCGTATTTAATAGGATCAATGCAGAGCATCTTATACCTTATGGTCTCGCAAAGGCTATCATCAAAAGGTTACAGATGGTGCCTAAGGCATGGTTATGCGTACAAACCTACCTTTAACTGCTTGGGGAATATGCAATATTACACGCATCTTCACTTATTCATTTTAGACCCACAATTGGTCAACCATTCTTTGCGTACCAGTTGGTAACTGGATATAAGCCTGACATTTTGTGTTCTTACGCATTTTTGGTTGCACTAAATATGTGCCCTTACGAATCCACATCGTACTATGATGGGTCATCAAAATGATTAAGTGACTATGTTGGACAAGAATTTCCAATGATTATCCGCATTTTAAAACCTTTGGCAGGAGATTTCTTACCGCTATATTTGCGGTTTGTCATTTTAATGAGACAGTCTTCCCGTCGTTGGGGGGAGATAAGAAAAAGTAGTTTCTAAGGGAACGATAGGAATAGTCGTGGTGTGTTCCCACTGTGTCTCACATTAATTCTTGTACTCCACAAATGTAACTGTGAAGTGACAAAGAATAATCGATTTCAGAAAGTGCACTGATATTGGCAACGTGACAAGATCACACATACCAGCTGCAAATAATCCTGCAAGGTTAGAAATCCTCAGTATGGGGTACACCATAGATTAAGGTGTTCTAACTACACTTGGTGGAAGTGTAGTTAAGTCCGTGGCTCCACAAAGGAAGATGGAGAGACCACCAGGTTCGATCAATACTCACCTAGAAAGGAAGTAGATGAGTAAGGCACAACCTAATTTGTATCATTAACAAAATCATCTCATTTTATTGACTCTGACTATGTCCATGAATCAATACTGGAGGACGCTCCGAAGTTTTAAATGATTCTAGAGAACAATGAAATCCTGACGGATTATGAGAATGCACATGAGTCAATGTAAGGATCATGTGTGCGCAGTGATTATAATCCATAAATATTTGCTCCAGAAGTAGAGCACAATGATATCGAACCATGCTTTATTTTGATTAATTTCAAATAAATAGCATATTTGGCCTACACAATCCAGGTAGAACTTAGTTCTTTGGCAAATATACGGGTATTTGGTGTGGTAGTGCTAACCAACCAAGTGTAAAGCCTATGGGACATACATGATTATTTTTCATATAGTACAGTGGGAAGAATGAAGTCTCAAAGTATCAAGACTCGCCTTGTGGAGCAAGGTTTCTCACAAAGCCCTGGAATTGTCCTCTTGTAATGAACGTTATAGCGTTCCGATACTTAGTTAGCTTGGTAATTTCAAAAGGACTTGAAATGCAGCATATGTATGTGGTTATTACGTATCTCTGAAAGAATCAAGAGATAACAGATATTTTCAAAAGTACCTGATATCCTTTTGTTGCCCAGATCAAGTGACTCTAAACCACAAAGTGCGTTTACAGTTAGATAGAACGCTCACTTATATATTGAAGCAATCAGACGGATGTGGTACACCCGTCTAAGTGGAAATTGATTTGGAGGGGATAGACAAGTAAGGTATTTTTCCTTGCGTATTCACAAGCAAGTTCCTGATTTGGAATTCTAGCTACCTATGTTGATGTTACAGACATGATGGGTGCTCTTGATGTAATAAGAGATCCTACAAGCTACTCTAAGTCCAAATTTGAGATGATAAATCTGGGGAAAGCTCGACAAAAAATTGAGCTTGTGGTATATTATTCCACCAGTTTGCATATGTCTAAAGTTGTCAGGCAATTTAACAAAGACATGCATCCTGCTAGCACTCCCATGGTTAGTCGAGGTTCAGATGTAAGTAAATGACCAATTCGTCTAAAGGAAGATGAAAAAGATGTGTCGACAGATGAATTTCCCTTATCTAAGTACAATGGACGCATTATTGTACTTAGCATAATGTACTCGACCAAATGTTACATCCTCAGTGAACTTGTTAGCTAGATATATCTCATCGCTAACGCAACGTCATTGGAATGGTATAATGAACGTAATCATATACTTAAAAGTAACCATTGACATGAGTTTGTTTTATCCCTGCAAAGACATAAAAAAGAATGCTAATGAAAGTGCAATCCAAAAGTTGTTGATTATGAAGGAACAATAATCTCTTCTCCAACGAAAGTAATCAGGGGGAGATAGGTAGACTATTTTCTAGGTCATTACCGATATTCAGTTTCGAAAAGTACATGACTAAAGGAACTGTCTGGAACAACTCTGAAAGTAATCAGGGGGAGATGCCGACATCAGGGGGAGGATCCGAAGATATGATGTCGACATATTTTACTTCGAAATGGAAGCCGTGTTGTACTATTTTTCCCTTCGATCGAGAATAGTTTTTACCAAAGGGTTTTGTTACTCGACAAGGTTTTTAGCGAGACAACACTAAAAACATCAAGTATGTTGAACGTTGAAGACATAAAGATTTCCGTTGATATTACTGAAAATATTTGGATCAAAGAAATGAAATGCGATAATCAGTTAAGCAACGTAACTTTCAGAATCAACAACATGGTCTTATAAACATTCAAGTCACCAAAGTAAAGTGTGATAAACTCCTTTTGACTGCATTAGACTAATGAAAATTGTCTGACATCAGGGGGAGCATCTAATGGTGTGTTGAAATATTTTCCTTCACCGAGGTTGCTTTTTCCCACAGGGTTTTATTACTCGGCAAGGTTTTTAATGAGACAACAACAAACACCGGGAATGTAATTTCCCAGCAAAGGCTATTGTCTTTCCCACGAGGATTTTCTGCCTTAAGAGTTGTGAAGCAACTAGTCAACTTCAACGGAGCAAAGTGATCATCTGCAACAGATCACCTTTACTTGCATCTGTCATGTTGTACTCTTTTCCCTTCGTCAAGCTTTTATCCCATTGGGTTTTCTTTTTCAAGGTTTTAATGAGGCAACATATTCGAGTCCGACTATGTTCTAAGTTTGCTTAATATTGTACTCTTTTCTTTAGTTCAGGTTTTGTCCCTATGGGTAATCCTGACGAAGTTTTAACGAGGCAATTAACTTAGACTCGTCGATCTTTGAAGATCGTATTACATGTGATGAACTACATGTAAAGTACGAGACAACATGTGAAAAGTTGTACCAAGGTTTTGTCCCACTGGGTTTTTCCTTGTCAAAGTTTTAATGAGGCAATTGATTTTGGCACAAGTCATCAAGGAGAGGACGACATTTGAAGAACTATATTCGAAGCACTAAATGTGAAGCATTGCATTTTAAATTCTACTGGACCGCACAAGGGGGAGTGTTGTAGGGCTTGTAACCCATGGATGTGCGGCCCAATATAATGTCTAGGGTCTTCTTCCTATTTGTATATAAAAGAATATATTTATGTAACACAGTTTACTCTGATGAATAGAAACTTCTCTGCCTCTTTATCTTCTCTATATGTTCCACTGCAATACATTTCGTTAAATCAATGGAATTTAGCTGTCCTAAACTATTAACTTATCATAAATGATCAGACTTGGGGTACTTTGGTTAATTTGAAATAATAGGGGGTAGATTATTACAGTGACAATTGAAGCCGGAGTACTCTGTCAATTCCTCCAATTTCTTTTGATAAGATGGGGTTATGTGCAATATGGTATGCATGTACGTAACAATAAACAAGAAACAAAGCCGTAGAAAACTTATAGCATATAATTTAATAGTTAATTGAAGAAATATTGAGCAGATAATATGAAACAGAGAAACAGGAAGTATAAATATAACGAAATTGTACTGTAAAAGCCCGAAATAGAACAGACACTTTTTTCATGGAGTTAGAAACACAATCAGGAACAGAAGCCTCTGATATCTGATCTGAATCTTGTTTCATTTCTGGCTTTAGAATTTGCAGAACTTTGTTTTTAACTAACTTCTTCAGATCTTAATAACTATCGATATTTGAGCCCTTTATAGATTGACAGTATTTATGATCTCAGCACTTTTCTTTAATTGATGATAGTATAGTATGATAGAGTAGTGGACTTAGTGATATCTCTCTATCTAATATCTTGTCTCAAGAATGAATGAACCATATATATCAGCTTTCAGAATGAAAAGAAAAAAAGTGAGTTTCCCTGTTATAGACAAGCAATAGTACAATATCTAGTACTCAGCATTTATGGATCATATGAAACATTTTAGCTTACAACAACTTAGGGTTTTCATTGTCACATCCTACTCAGTATCCTACCTAGCTAGAGAGCAATCTATTTCATTAATCCTTTCAAGTTTCATCCATGCATGAGCACGCATTAAACCAGCTTATGATCAATAGCCTTTTTGTTCAACAACTAGCTGCATAACAAAATGTCCATGCACTCCACATTTGGGTGAGGGAGTTCCAACATTGCTCCGAAACTTATCCACGAACCGGAGAGATTTTACTATATAAAACGGTTATACCCGAACCTACACTTCATATCTTATCTTAGCTAACATACATACGGTGCGGATTCTTATTATTTCCAGGATGAAATTTTAAAAAGGATACTAGGCTTTGATATGACTCCCAAATTCGAATACACAATTTCCCCCAAGACCTACATGCATGATCATCCTTATTGCATACCGTTTCAGTGGAAATATGTAACAGGGGAGGCCTTACTTGATGACGTCTCAATAGCATATTAAAAATACAGTCTTCCATCAGAAGAGAATTTGGTCATTGACTAGTTGTATCTCAATGCATGTTGAAGGGTGAAAAAAATGAAGATGGTCGGTTCTCTTTCTATTTATTGTAAAATAATGATCACACACATGCAAGCCTAAAAGATTAGATTAATCCCCACTCTAGCTACACAGATGCAAAAGTTAGTTTGTAGTCGGTGACTCTAAATAACGGATGACAAAGTAAAAATAATGTGGTCTGTAGTAGCTGTTATTCTATAGACTACTCTTATTCTATATAGAGAAAGTTAAGTGTTCTTGCAGAGAAAGAACTAAAGTGAGTATTCTAGTCTTAAAGAGAGTGTGATTGGAATATGTTTGTGTATAAGTTGTAAGAGAAATTATTGAAAAGTAATCCTCTGTTCTGTTCTTTTGTTTTCAATATCTATCGCATATTTTCTCGTTTTACTTTGATTTTCATTTTCATACATGAGCAACCGCATAGTATACCATACGGTGTAATTAATAGATATACAGAGACATAACGCGTGCAATGTTTATGTAGCATTCCTTTCGTATATATATAGATGGACCACCAGGCCTAATTACTCCCATGCAATGCTTCATGTCAATCCCATCTCTCTCAATAAGGGATCGTGAGTTTACAAAACCAAGGGTTGAGATTTATTAAGGATGGTTACCCTTTTGAGGTAATCTTAAAATAAGAGTACATTTTGGTTTTCTTGGACTTTTGTTCGTCGAGTTATGTGGAGTATAGTCAGAAGATTAGTTGGTTTACTCATAAAATCCGTTATATGAAAATTAGTCATCCTATCTCTAAATTGCGTTATCGTGAGAATACAATTGAAGATTACATTCAATAATATGATGATTAATTTCAAATGGTGAATTATCATCCTCTTCCGCAAAACCAAGACTTACATTATCTCTGTGGGAATCCGTTTGTGTAAATGGGTTTTCATCATTTTAAGACTTCATTGAGATTCTAGAGGGAAAGAGACAGACAGAGAGAGAGTTGCATGCAGACGCAGATAAGAAAAAAGGTGCATGAAGAGTTGGCAAAAACAGCGACGGTACAATGCTGTGGATTGCAGCAGATCCCATAAAATTTCTGCAAGATAAATATTTCTAAGTAAAACGTAACAAGAAGAAGTTGGGGCTGATGAGAGGTACTTCTCATGTGTCATGATGCGCACCTTCCGGAGCCGTAAGTACTTAAAAGACAAAAATCAAAGATGCAAATTTATCCATCAAATGAGAAATTTCTCTCTCTATATAAATTTATTTAATGGAACAGTGACCACTGGGAACCACCCATCGCCAGCCAGCAAACCTCTCCCGCACAGCTATTCCTAAATAATCTGGGCACACTTATATATGACAGTGGGCCCATTTATAGATTATAGATTGTAGACTTATAGTGGACCCATAAGAAGAACAAGAAACTTTGTACCATTTTCATTCATGTGATTCCATGCTCATTGCTCAGTGCTACTGTACTAGTGCATCGAGACAAGGTTGGATGAGACAACCTCTCACCTCTCTCGCCCACTCAACAGGAAAAAAAAAGAAGAGACTCTCACCGGAAAATATAACCTGCTCAGATCTGGTCCGTTTTGGGCCGAATTTGAGCGGGACTTTCACCTCCTTTACTTGTTTTTCATTAGATCTTTGTTATAGCTAGGTTTATTTATGTTTATCTCTTATCATTTGAAAAGTTTTATGCACCTTTATGGTGGTTTTTTCTTCTCTACTAGAGAGGTTTATCTCAACTTTAATGGTCGTTATTGGTTACTATGGGTGTTAAAATCACTTGAGATGCATTCTAACGACGAGATATTCATAATCTTTGCCTCCGATGACGGAATCTTCACCGGAATTTTCATCCTTAGATTATCCGGCGACGGAATCTTCATCAATTATATTCTTGACGACGGAATTTTCATCATAAGTTTTAAGGGATTTTAGCAAATCACTCCAACTTTAGGAGCATTTCTTTATGAAGAAGAAAAACACATAAAATGGTTGGGATTTAATTCCGAGAAAAACCATTCTTCCACCGATTCAATCGGTTCTTATTCATGCATGTATTCGTCATGTTCCGTTAATCATTCTCTTTCTCTTGTCAGATTTTTCGGTATTGTATTTGTATGGCATGTTCTTGTTACTTTGTATTCTCTAATTTTCCATTTTAAATCCAATGTAATCTTGAATTTCCATTAATGATAAGGTTAAAAAAAAAAAAAAAAAAAGGGTTGGATGTGTATAGCTTCTCTATCTTGTTCTTCTATTGCCGCTTGTTAATAACGTTGATCTTCTTTTCATGAAAGCATGTAACGGTGGCAACACTAGTATTGCAAGTATGACCGGTGCAGAAAAATTTCACAAGTTTTACTCGCAGATCATTCAGAAGGAAAATACAACTCGAACTTTAAAACTCGTAGGAGCGAGACATGTGAAAAGTTGCACCATGTCTTCTTATGGGAAATACACCAAAATTGAAAGCCAGTAAGCAGTAGGAAAAGTTGCCCCATACATCAGGTACGTGTGGATTTCGACTTTGTCATCAACCATGTCACTGTATATTCCGCCAAATTTGTCACCAATGTTGCTACCATTATTGTTTTTAATACCTTTTTTTATTTTTATCGATGAAGAGATGAGTATATTGATCAAAGAAGGGGCACGAGAGAGTTGTGCCAGTGCCACCATTGAATACAAGGAAAGAGAACTAAAATGACAACAAGAGAACTTGTTACTTAAAAGAAACAAATGCTAATAAGATTATAAAAGAAGACTAGTTTTGATACATGAAAATGGTTACCCCTTAGCAGGGGTAGGTGTTGATAGGGTAAAACGTGGGAAGGAGGAACTAGCCCTAATCACAGAAAGTACTCCCAAGGTGTAGAGAGGTTTATGAGAAGTAGTGGTGTATTAATTGTGTCCTCTAAGTATGCTTTCTCTCCCCTTTTATAATAATCTTCTTTCCCCCTTCTTATGCGTGTTCATAAGATTAATATATTATTAAACTACCATTTTCATTTCGTCCAAGTTATTAACAAACCCTAAGAGGCTTCTCTTTCCTTCTTGGATAAAAGCCCAATTAGTTCAATATCTTCTTTCATGGGCTAGGACTATCCCAACCTTGTGGGTTAGGCCTAGTCCCCTAGTCCCTCTATTCTAAAAGGGACCCTTAATAGGTTAAGGGGATGCCTATTTAAGGTTAGTTATTTTCATGTATCAACATCAGTCCCCTGACTGTTTGACTGGTCAAAGACCATGTCAACAGTCACATGTTGATATACCGACTTGACGGTTGTGGTTAGTGGGTATGAGCGGTTTTGCCCCACGACTCTTGAGATGCTGCAGTTACTGACTTATCCAGTAACCGTTCTTCATTTTACCTTCCTATAAATAGAGAGGACCTCGCCTTTCATTCTTCACCTTTCTCACTGTGTCTTTTCTCTGTCCTCTTTATTCTCTTTACTCGCTATGTCTGATGAATCGCCCAACCATGATGTTCCACTCAGATCGGAACCTTACACACTCGACGAGATAAGGAGTAGGTCTCGACTCAAAGATCTCTTACAGCCGCCTGCAGCAGATGATGGTTCAACTCTATTTCCCACAGATGACAATTGGATTTCGTGCATGCTAAATCCTCACCGGTTTCCTCTATCTTCGTCCGAGAGCTGGCTTATCCGTCCTCAAGCGGAGGTGCCTCCAATAGCCGCCTCAGAAGAGATGCCTCACCTAGCAGTTCACGGAGGAGATTATACTTTTCCTTCAATCATCCTACGTTCTTCCGCTTAGTCTCCTACCGCCTGGGATCCATGGGTGAAGTACATTTTTTCCAATCCGGATCATAAGAGAATAGAAGCTGCTAAGACGCTTCAAGGTTTAGGTGTGTCCGGTGGGATCATGATAGCTTGGTTTGCTTATGCGCACGCTGGGGGATTGATCCTCGCACATTTTTATTCTCTTGGGGTGGGGCGACTCCGATTTTGGAAGATGTTGTGGCACTCACTGGCCTACCCGTCCATGGTGATACATGCTTCGACGACTATTGCGTTTTTAAAGCTTTGAATACAGACGACAAGGCTCCCCACGATCATTTGATTGCGGAAAAAGCAAACTCTATAACATTTCAACTACCGGGAGAAGTCAAAACTGAGGTCCCGGATGAAGAGGAAGGTTCAGGGGCAGGAGGAAAGGCAAAGCTGTTGCTTCCGCCGCGCAAAGCCCTTCAGCCAATGTTTCATCTTCTCCGAAGCTTATGGCATCTGCTATCAAGGCTTGTTCAAGGTCAATAGTTGCCGAGGAATCTGACGATGTGAAAGAAGTGGAAGCAACAAAGAGTGGCCAGAAATCCAAGCCCGGGAAACGCCGCGCCTCTTTCTCATGCTGGATTAAGTATTGGGCCCCTTTGCTTTCCGGCGAACGAGCTGGTGTACCTCCTCGCGAAGGGGAATCAGATCAAGCAGAATTAGCAGCCTTTCTTCTCTTTTGGTTATGCCATGATGTATTTGAATACAGTCCTTGAGACACTATCAAGAACGAGCTCATTCCTATGGCGGTGTTGATGTCTCGCGGCGTGTCATTTCCGCTTGCTCCCATGTTTCTAGGCAGTCTGTATCATCACTTAGATTTATTGGCGCGTGACATTCGTCGTGTGGATGGGTCTCATGAAGTGGAAACTTTCTTGCCCGCCAACTTTATCCAGGTGTGGGCTTGGGAACGCTTTCCTTTATACAAGCCTTCTCATCTGAATCCCCTCGCGCTCTCGCGGCAAGAGGAAATCACTCATGAAGATGGTTCCAAATGGCTAGTGAAAGTACCCCAGTCTCACCCCCGGATAGATCTTTACCACAAAAAGGACTTTCCAGTTAAAGCTAAACTCAAGGATTTCATGGACAAGGGTGGCGAGTTCAACCCCATTTCTTATCAGGACGGTCAGACTGGTTCTCTACATTATAGTTTTGTTATCAAGTCTCAGTGGAGGATATCTTCTGCGGATGTGCCCTCATCTGAGGATTTTGACATTATTGTGTCTACCTTGCCAGGACGCCTTCCTGGGTTTCACGGTGGGAAATTTTCGTCTGAGGCATATAACACCATCCGCATCGCTCGCCAGCTCGGTTTTGATCAAGGATTTCCTTATAATCCTCCGTTTCTTCTTCTTCTGATGAGTTGGAGATCCGAAAGAGGTTTAATCGTTTCGTTTTTAAAGAGGGTCTTCGAATGAGTGATCGAAAACATTACTTTGATTTCTTTCAACCTTTGTCTCAGCGGACAATAGGTGTTACCAGCGAGTGGCTTGTGTATCGTGATGGCGTTAATAGGAATGTGCTAAACCTTCTTTTCAAGGATCCGTATGCTCCTCCATCCCTGACCAAAGAGGATTTCAGGGAGCTGCATGCTTCAGGTCCTGTGAAGTTGAGCGACGAAGTCGCCAAGCAATATAAACTTTCCTCAAGCAACAAGGGTCGTCCTCTCCGGCCGCTCGTCACTAGCTGGGACCCTCTTCCGGGCGTTGAGTCTCCTCAAAAGGATAAGAAAGGCAGCTCTTTACCCCCTTTGTCTGGCTACAAGAAGAGAAGGCGTCCTCCAGCGATAAAACCATTGGAAATCCCCCTTATCAAGTCTCCATCTGCAAAGGTATTCTTTCTTCCTTCTCCTCTTTTGCCCCTGGCCCGAATTTTGCATTGGTTTATTATTTTTTATATTGTTTGTGTCATGTTCTTTTAGAGCTCCCCACCCATTGGGTGGAAACCTAGGGGCGCTTTTATTGAGGAGTATATTAATCTACCTCCGCACGAGTGGAGGGATGACCGGCTAGCTAAAAAAATGAAACGACACGTCGGCGTGCTACTTATTCCGTGGTTACCTTCCACTCTCTCTGCTAATACTTCCCCTACGTTTTCTCCGCAGGCTCCGAAAGTGGGGTCATCTTCCTCTAGTTCATTTATTGACCGTGTTGAATGCCAGCTAGGCCGATCAGTCAGTAAGAGTGGTCCTGGAGTACTTTCTCCTCGCATGACTCTGCACTCCACCCATCCCCTTATTGTGAAGGTTCCGGATCCTGATCAACCTCTTCACACTCCTTCCGATATGCTAGGTACGGTGAGTGAGTCTGAGTCGGATCGCTCTATTCATGACTATTCTCAGTAGGATAGTGAGGCTAAAGGTGGCACTGAGAATCAGAGTTCTTCCTTCTCTAAGTATCGTGAGTATACCATACCATACCCCTTGTTGGACTTAATCATTGACACGTGCCGGTCAAAATATTCAGTTGTAATTATTAAATGCACCTTGTGATCTATCCATTCCTTATGTTTTCTGATAAATTATCTTATTTTTCCTTTGTTTCTTTCTTCTGTTTCCTATTAGGTCACCCAGAACCAGCCGCATCGAGCTCTTCTTCTTCCTCACATCGATCAGTTCATTCTCATGCTAACCTTCCTTCTACTTCCGATCCAGTATGTATGCGCGCCGTTTATCGTTATCATTATTTCATGATTATTTTAGAGTGTTTATTTATTCCTTTTTCTCTTCTCTTAGAACATGGGAAAGCGAGAGGGTACACATGGTAAAGGGAGCAGCTCGAACTTGCAGGTCAAGGGTAGCGAGTCCGGAAGTGCTAACGAAAAGCGGCAAAAGCCTTCCAAGACGGCTCCTTAAGTATCTCGTGGTGTGGGTGATGATGTTGAACTAATGGCTGCTCCTGAAGATCCTAAGTTCCGATACCCTCGTGTTATCGAAGCGGAGGAGGATGGTGTTGACGGTCTCTTCGAGCTAGTGCACGAATTCTGGGTTTTTTCTACTAAAGCCGCTAATTATCGACGCATAGTGGAAAGATTTGGTCACATGTGTGTTCATGAAGGAATGCTTGCTAGTGCTTTGGTCGTGACTAATGAGGACTTGTTGGATATAGCGGATGACCTTGCTCATGCGGAGGAGAATTCTATCGATCCGGCTATGCTGAGGAAGTGGGACACCCTTATTCAAACATATCTGCTTTTTCAATTTCCAATCCAGTGGTTGAAAAATTTACTGGACATGGCGAAGGCGAGTCACAACGCGCGCCATGTACTGCCTCGTGAGATTGAAGAACTGGATCAAGAATATCGTTTGCTTAATGTTTTCAATGTCAAGATGGAAGTATATGATCAGCTGATGGCGGATATTGGACGATCCACTGAGGAGCTAAGGATCGCCCGGACTGCCGCTGAGGAAGTCAATGCGCGTCTTATCAAGAAGAGAGCGGAGCTAGCTGTTTTGGATATTAATTAATATTTTATTTGCTTTATGAGTGGGTTTCAAACAATGGTTTCTTCTTTCTTTTGTTTCAATTTGGTTTAGACAGGAAACTTTGATGGTTTGGTTTTATTTTCTTTATTTTACAAGACATTTTATTATTTGGTTATTTGCATTTATTATTATGGTTGAGCAGCAGTTAATATGGTGTTAACATTTTATTTCTATAAATAGGGGTAGATAGGGTTGCTTTAGTTAGTATCTTTCAAGTTTCTTTCATTATCTTTGTTGTGAATTGTGATTTGTTGCAGATGACTCGTCATTTACATGGTTATGTTTTGGCCTTGGCTCCTGTGCCAACGCTGGTCGTTCCTTATGAGAAAGATTATGAGTTAGCTCGTTTGCTGTTGGTAAAGGCTGAAGTAGAAATGCTCAGAGAAGCCAGGATGGCGAATATAACAGCCACCCGCGCGCAATATGATGAGCAGTACGAGACGTATTCAATGGCTCAGAGGATGCGGGCGTCCGGACGAGTGACCCTTGAAGTACAACGCATGCTGGATGATACTATTTATGCTTGGAACAAGGCTGAGCGATTATTCCAAGAGTCGATAATTATGATGACTGATATTGATCAAGCAATAACTGATTGTTGCGTGTTTATCTCTCAAAAAGTGGGTCATAATCTACGCGGGTGTGTTTTGACTTTATGTGTTGTGTCCGCTCTTGTTCATCCTACAGATAAGAAGGCAGAATTAGCTCGTTTATTGGTATTAAAGGATGAAGTGGGGATGTTACAGACTCATCGATTGATCGCTCTGGATAAAGCGCGCAAAGATTATGAGGAGCATAAGGAGACGCTTGGTATGGCTCGGGAAGCCCATGCTTCTGATGATGTTATGCGCAAGGTTCATCAAGTGCTTTTGGAGATGCGTAATGCTTATACCGCCTCTACTACTCAGTATGGTGAAGTGATTTTAATAATGCAAGATTTGGATCAAGACATTGCGCATTGCCGCTCATTTATAGCTGAGCGTTGTTAAGAGGGTTGCCGCCATCATCACCTTTTTTTTTGGGATTCGTAAATGCTTTCTTGCGTGTTGTGTTATTTGGTTATATATAAGAATCGTTTTGATTTATCAAAGTAAATAATTCTTAAGTATTTGTCTCTTGTTTCATGGATAATCGTTTAAAATTGGTTTTGGAAGTAAGGTACCTAAATCTCCTTTTAGAAGTAATGTGTCTTGCGCGTGATATGTTTAATATCGAGAGCTCTTGCTGGCATGAACGGTTAACGTCTACGGACCATCTCGTGATGAGAATTCAAAGTGAGGGCGGGCTGCCTGATATGACTCTGCTTGAATATCGTGGTTATTGTCGCGAACAACGTTTGATTACTCATTTCCGGTGTGTTGAGGCGGATCGTACTGTGAGATCTGTTAAAACAGCTCTTACTGAAGTTCACGGGGCACTCCGTGCGCTACCCTGATTTATATATATATGCTACTTTTATCAAGGAAAGAATAATCTCGAATTTATGGAAGAATCAATCAATGCATTATCTTTGTTCCTTAGAGATCAAAAAATGGAATTGTTGCCAGCCACTGTTGCTGGGAATGCTCGTATTGTACGCAATTGTGAAGATATGTTTGAGGCGAGTCAGACACAGCATTTTTACGCAATGGATTTATATGTGGATCGGCTGAGTGCTTATCGGGTCCATCCTTCAGTAAAGAAAGCTATGGCCTCTGCTGAGGCGTCTGATATATTTTGCAATGCTCGTGTCCGGAAGGAGTATCAAGAAAATGAATTAGTTGTTGCTTGCGGATAGTTAAGACGCGCGCTTTTAGTATTGGCTTCATTTCTTTAAGTTTTAAGTATTTTGATGTAATACTTTGTTTTATCTGCTGCTCCTATATTATCCCAAGTGTATTCATATATCTGATAATGAATATATCGATTTTATTGCCCCGGATTGATTCTTAGCACTTTACTGCACAATATCATCGCCCAAGATTTTATTCTTAGGGCTTTACTCTATCTATACTCATGTTTGATGCTGAAAAGACGAGGGTACCCAAATATACCTCAATCTAAAACTTTTCCACCTATAAGTCCTTTCTCCGAAAGTGATTGTCTATGGACTAAATCGAGACAATACAATCAGTTCACACTTCGTGTGATCGTCTATGGATACGAGATCGAGACAATACGACAATAAGATAACTTGTGTGATTGACTATGGATACAAGATCGAGACAATACAACAACGAAGTATGTTTACTTGATAATAGGTTCGGACTTAACCAAACACTATAAGATTGCTAACAAGTAAATAGGAATTAACGTTTGTTTATTTTACTTCTAATTATAATAAAACAATTATAATTACGGAAATAGAAAAGTAAAAGACACAACAAGATTTTGTTAACGAGGAAACCGTAAATGCAGAAAAACCCCGGAACCTAGTCCAGAATTGAATACTCTCAGAATTAAGCCGCAATAAAAAATCAAACCAACTTCGTATAGTTGAGATCAAGCAATTAACCCTATAGTTCACATAGTTCCCTCAGTATCCCTGCGCCTCCAACTTGCAATAAGTCACGCACTTGGAACAATTCCTTTGGTTTGTATTCCAAACAGTAAAGGAACAACAAATCTGTTTGGTAACAACTCTTTTCAAACAACGTGATATGAGTTTGACAAAAGGCTCTTCCATCTATCCCAATAAACTCCTTTGTCAGGTTCTTAGATCTATTAAATAACAACTACCAAAGTAATTCTTTAGATTTTGCAATCAATACTTTGAATCACAAATAATTGTATTGATGCCGATCTACTCAACTAATCAATCCAATCTATCACAAAGATAAACCAATTATAGTTGGATCCCTTTCCAGCCGAAACAAGTTTTGTGCAAACAAAAGATTATGAACCCAAATATCTTCTTTGTCTTCAAATCTTCTTAGATCTTCAATAAACACCGGCACACAAACAACTTGAATCTCTTGTGATCAATCACACACAGAACGGAGTCTGTTAACAATGGATTATCACAAGACGTCTTTAGATCTACAAACAGTCTAAAGATCTCCCGTCGAAACTTTGATCTAGTTTGAGTGAATCTTATATCAGAAGAGAAGATTCTCAAACATAAACAAACTAGGTGCAGTCAAAGTTCAACAACCGTTAGTCAATCAAATCAATCGAAAACTAATAATAAACTGCAATTATCTAGTTTCCCACCAACGGTACTAATAGAGATTCTCAATCCCAAAGAAGTCTTTAAACCGAGCGGCCGTAAGAGATTTCGCCTAATTAGGTTACTTTCCTCTCCGAATGGGCGGCTCCATCAGTAACAACAAAACTAGGTAGTTTTGCTGGCTCTAAGGATTAGTTTGCTATAAATGCAAACTTCAGTATTTATAGATAAGGAAGTTTGGACACCAAGGAATTTCCAAAACCGAATATTCTCAATGATATGCAATAAGCGCAAAAACAGTTTTCATAATTCCTGGAAATGCTCTGTCCAAATATTGACCGAAATCTCAGTAGAAAATCTCATACTAGTAAATGCACATTACTAATTTTTATTTTCTAAAGATATGCATTTTAATTGATGGAAATTAAAAACATATAAAACTAAAAACCTTAATTAAAAGATTCTCAATTTATTTCTGTCAGGGATTCTCCTTTAGTTATTAAGGAATATCTTTGAACAATGAAAGATAAGAGTTACTGCACATGTTCAAAGTATGTCGACATCTTTACTTTGTAAATCCTTTTTCATATTTACAATCTTGGAACCGATTTTCCACACTTCCAAACAAGTTTAGAATTGGTTCATCTGACTTCCAAGAACTATGTGATTGATTATCCTATCAAATCACCATTAATGGGTTTCACGGTTCTACCTATACATAAAGTTTCGGTTCTACCTCCAAGTGGGTACTAGGATCGGTTACACTAGTTAACATAAAATGGCTAACTAAGTACTAGGATCGGTTACCACTTCTTATGGTAAAACTTGTGATCGGTTGACCAAGTTATAGGATCGGTTACACCAACTTGCTAAAACTTGTTAAACCTCTTACAAGGATCGATTACACTCTCTCTTGTGATCAGTCACACCTCTTACTAGGATCGGTTACCCAATGTCTAGTATTTAGTCACACCAATTTCAAGATATCGATCTTACCATCTCAGGTGATTACGTAAGATCGATTTCACTAATAAAAGTCATACCAATACAAAAGTCAGGCCTTGTGAATAGTTTTACCAAGATACATAAACAAGTTATGAACGGTTATACTAAACACACATATTGGTAATTCAAAAGATTTGCAATGAATAACAATACCAATAAGCCTAGCGACTTCCCTTTCGATTCACAAAACAAGTTTATGAATTTACTTCCTTTAAACGAATGTAAAAAATTGTTTCCTAGGACGAAACCTTCACCCATACCCATACATTATCACAATAGCATTTATACGATTATGTCGATGTCTTATATACGAAGTTCAAAAGATAGACGTTAAACTTCGTATTGTAATTTCTTAATACTATGTCTAACTAGAGTATAATCATTCACAGCTTCGCAGTTATGTTTTCAATATGCACGACTTGAAAGATACATTAGGAATGAAACAGTTCAAGTCAAATATTACTAACCTCAAGTGGAAGGATGATGTCGTCGTTGTAGTTCTTTACTTCTTCACATTCTTCAAGTCTTCACGTAATACTTGTAAGTCTCATATCCTAATAACTTTCTAGCTAACCTATACGAAGTTGACTTTAGAAAATAATCAAGCGACTCTTTAAATGAGTTTTGATTCACTAAAATATGACAACCAAACTTGACATACCAACGCTTGGTGGGTTCCACCGAGCTATACTCTAACAATCTCCCCCTTTGTCAATTTTAGTTACAAAACTCTTACATCATATGGATAAACAAATTACAAGAATTCATTACACATACGCTTGATTCCAAGTTTCAACAACACAATAACCTGTATACATTCAATCCTTTAAATGCCGCTGTTGACATTATAATAACAAAGCTAATACTCCCCCTAAAGGTAAGATAGGTAGATTTTCAATCAGCACGTCTTTGTTATTCCCTTTGTAGTTATGATAACCACAAGTATCAATATGATATGCTACTCCCCCTTAGTCTATGCTTTACTCTTTCGTTAGATATAACGTTTAAGAACCATTGTCCTTTCCCTTAGTAATATCAAATCACTTGTTTACTCCATATATTTCTCCCCCTTTTTTTCACAAAATGACAAAGGTACGAGCAAATAAAGGACAAACCGAAAGGATCTTACAAAGAGACTTGCAACCTATAAGAGTTAAGCACGAGGGTTCCACACACCATTTTTGATAACCAATATCAAAACCGAAACTACAAAGTAATTTAGTTTTGATATGTTACCAAGGAAACAATTGCCCGAAGAAATTTTCCCTAATAGTTTAGCAAATTAAAAATTAACTAACATCTTAGTTCTTTTGCTAAACCGATTGTACAAATACAATCGCTTGTTCGATAAGACCAAAATAAAGATCAGAATTAACTCTATTTTTCTCATCAGGCTCTAATTATTCTCATCAATAACTTAGACCTTTCACTTTTAAACAAGACAAGTACAAGGTTAGTTAACTAGCATTTCTTGTTAAGGCATTCGATTAGACTTGAATAACCGAAACCTTCACTTTGATAAGTCTAACTAAGATCAGAATTAATTTAGTTTCTCTTATCCAGAATCCAATTGGACTAAACAATTGATCCCGAAAACTCTTTTGTTAAGCCATAAACAATCCATACAAACCAAATAAATCAACTTGTATAATCATTTACCTCAACCGGAAGCAATTGAAACAAACATAGACATTATAGCACCGCAATTGCACCGAAATTTTGTAAGCCTAAACAATTGATATCAAACAATAAAGCAAGATAACAATAGTTTTTCTTAACCGGAAACAATTGAACACACACACATCCATACACAAATAATGGAATAAACATCAATTGTACCGAAATTTTGTTAAGCAAAAGCAATAAATATATGCAATAAAATCAGGCTTTTCTTAAACAGGAAAACGATTAACTAACAAAGTCGTTACCTCAAGTTCCGCCTCCTATTCTCCCTCGAAAGATATGTCATTAAGCGCCAGTTAAAGATAGAACTCTCCCCCGTTGTGTTGTCATCCTCTCGCAAGACAAAAGAACAACAACAAAGAGCAACCTTTACCAGAGAAAGGTTGAAAACCAGTTTTAACTATTGCAATGCAAAAGTTGAAACCCCGAAACACATATGCTTTTATGCTAAACACATATTGTGACTTTTTCACATATTGTTTCAAACAGAACCCCTCATGATCCTTTGATAAAGCCTACCAACATGGGCTAGAACTCAATCCCGCTAAATCAAAAAGTCACCCAAACCATAAGGGTTCACACAATATGAGATCGAATATTAAGGTCATGAAAACCGAAATCAAACATCCCATAAACATACATAGCAATAAAATAGAGCATTCAAGCACAGGTTATGTAATCGAAAACTATCACAAGAAAAATTATAAACTAATAATTTTATTCATAAATAAGATAATTTTATTCATAAATAAGATAATTTTATTCATAATAGACCTTATACAATTATCAAAAACTGATGTCTATTTTCCTGATTAATCCTTCATCTCAATGTTAGAGGAAGGAAGATTATAACTTTCAGTCTTCAGCTTGTGAAATTCTTCAAGTAGATAACCTTGTTGTTTGACCAGAATTTCTTGCAGTTGAGAAATTTTCGTGAAGGATTCTGCAAGAACATGTAATTCCGTCTTTGATTGAACACAGAAGTGTGTCAATGCTTCAATACACTGATCTTTCTTCAGCATATTCTCTCTTTCCTTCTTGCTAAGCCAATCTCTCTTTTTGATTTTACTCTTTGATTTCTCGATATCCAGAGAAGATGCAGACTTATTCTTGAAGTGATCTTTTTGATCTAGCATCTTATCAAGAGAGGACATTGGATCCAAACTCATAGTTCGGACAAGGAATGACAAAAGAAGGAGAGGGATCTTTTTATAATTTTCATACTTCCGAAAATATAATATTCCTATAAATACGAATATCTCAATTATTTTCAATTACTAGATTTTATTCCCATAATCTATACATAAGTTCCTTGATCTTTCTTCTTCCTCACTAAATTTTGCACACAAGATGAGGAAGAAATGCTAATACCGATCAGGTGGTATTAGTATGAGATTTTCTCTCACTATGGAATTTTGAACAACCAGAGTGCTCTGAATCTAGTAAAGTATGAAGGAGTCCCTTCTTGTTACCTCGAACTAACGAAGTATCATGAGATTGACTTGGGATGCCTATGCAATTTTTAGCAATTCTGTTTTTGAGACGGTTTTTGCATCTTGTCTTATTTTTCCCTTTACCATTAGATGATTTACTAACATCGGAAGACATGTCCATTTTTAAAATGGGTAAATCACTAATGGAGGAGGAAGAAATAAGATTGACAACTAATGCAATATTAGCTGTTTCCTCTTCTTCAGAGTCATAAGAATCAGAGGTCTCATCTAGAGTTACAGCAAGAGCCTTGCTTCCAGTGTATTTCTTAAAATTGGGACAGTCTTTATCAATGTGACCAAACCCTTTATACTTAAAGCACTGAGGTTGATATTCATCATCTTCTTCCTGATCCTTTTTGACAGGAACTCGATCATGTGGACGAGAAGATCGATGAGCATCCTTTATGAATCTCTTATTTCTTTTCTTTAAGAGATCTCGAAAATGTCTAGTAATCGATGATAATGATTGTTCAATTTCATCATTAGATTTTTCTGCAATCTGTTCATCTGAATCATTCATCTGTCTATACCTCTCCATTGGAGCTTTCAGAATTTTTGCAGCTTTAAAAGCGATTCCTTTACTTTGAATAGACTGTGATTCATGATCAAAGATCTTTAAATTTCCAACGAGTGTGCTTTGTGAGAGTGTTGAAAGATCATTTGCTTCTATGATTGCATGCTTCTTAGAATCATATCTAGATGGCAACGATCTGAGAATTTTGCATACTATATCTTTTTCAGAAATAGTCTATACAGGAGAGAAAGAAACATTTACCATCTCAGAGAGTTTAATATAAAACTCTTCAAAAGTGTCGTTGTCATCCATTCGAAGGTTTTCCCAATCGGACGTAAGAGTTTGAAGTCTAGCTTCTTTCTCTTATGTATTTCCTTCGAACACGATCTGAAGATTATCCCAAGCTTCTTTCGAAGTTTGACATGTTGATACATGATGTTGTAGATCACGACTTACATCATGTATTATAGCATTCAAACCATCTGAATTCTGCTCAGCAAAAGCCCTTTCTTCGTTTGAAAAATCCACTAAGCGTGTAAACTCAGTTACCGACTTTTCTACTTTCGGGCCATTATAACCATCGACGACTAATAGCCATGTATTATAGTCTCGTGATTGAAGAAAAGATCTCAGAGAATATTTCCACCATAGATAGTTTGATCCGTCAAATTTTGGCGATACGTTAATTAAAGTTGATTCATGAGAACTCGAGTTCATTGCTTATAGGATGGATCGCACCAAACACAGATTGTTAGATCTTTTCGTGTTTGCCTGCTCTGATACCAATTAAAAAGACGAGAGTACCCAAATATACCTCAATTTAAAACTTTTCCACCTATAAGTCCTTTCTCCGAAAGTGATTGTCTATGGACTGAGTCGAGACAATACAACTAATCGGTTCACACTTCGTGTGATCGTCTATGGATACGAGGTCGAGACAAGTTTTGTGCACACCAAAGATTATGAACCCAAATATCTTCTTTGTCTTCAAATCTTCTTAGATATTCAATAAACACCTGCATACAAACAACTTGAATCTCTTGTGATCAATCACACACAGAACAGAGTCTGTTAACAATGGATTATCACAAGACGTCTTTAGATCTACAAACAGTTTAAAGATCTCTCTTCGAAACTTCGATCTAGTTTGAGTGAATCTTATATCACAAGAGAAGATTCTCAAGCATAAACAAACTAGGTGCAGTCAAAGTTCAACAACCGTTAGTCAATCAAATCAATCAAAAACTAATAATAAACTGCAATTATCTAGCTTCCCACCAACGGTACTAATAGAGCTTCTCAATCCCAAAGAAGTCTTTAAACCGAGCGGCCGTAAGAGATTTCGCCTAATTAGGTTACTTTCCTCTCCGAATAGGCGGCTCTACCAGTAACAACACAACTAGGTAGTTTTGCTGGCTCTGAGGATTAGTTTGCTTGAAATGCAAACTTCAGTATTTATAGACAAGGAAGTTTAGACACCAAGGAATTTCCAAAACCGAATATTCTCAAAGATATGCAATAAGGGCAAAAACGGTTTTCATAATTCCTGGAAATGCTCTGTCCAAATATTGACCGAAATCTCAGTAGAAAATCTCCAACTAGTAAATGCACATTACTAATTTTTATTTTCTAAAGATATGCATTTTAATTGCTGGAAATTAAAAGCATATAAAACTAAAAACATTAATTAAAAGATTCTCAATTTATTTCTATCCGGGATTCTCCTTTAGCTATTAAGGAATATCTTTGAACAATGAAAGATAAGAGTTACTGCACATGTTCAAAGTATGTCGACATCTTTACTTTGTAAATATTTTTTCATATTTACAATCTTGGAACCGATTTGCCACACTTCCAAACAAGTTTAGAATTGGTTCATCTGACTTCCAAGAACTATGTGATTGATTATCCTATCAAATCACCATTAATGGGTTTCACGGTTCTACCTCAACATAAAGTTTCGGTTCTACCTCTAAGTAGGTACTAGGAACGGTTACACTAGTTACCATAAAATGGCTAACTAAGTACTAGGATCGGTTACCACTTCTTATGGTAAAACTTGTGATCGGTTGACCAAGTTATAGGATCGGTTACACCAACTTACTAAAACTTGTTAAACCTCTTACAAGGATCGATTACACTCTCTCTTGTGATCGGTCACACCTCTTACTAGGATCGGTTACCCAATGTCTAGTATTTAGTCACACCAATTTCAAGATATCGATCTTATCATCTCAGGTGATTACTTAAGATCGGTTTCACTAATAAAAGTCATACCAATACAAAAGTCAGGCCTTGTGAATAGTTTTACCAAGATACATAAACAAGTTATGAACGGTTATACTAAACAAACATATTGGTAATTCAAAAGATTTGCAATGAATAACAATACCAATAAGCCTAGCGATTTCCCTTTAGATTCACAATACAAGTTTATGAATTTACTTCCTTTAAACGAATGTAAAACATTGTTTCCTAGGATGAAATCTTCACCCATACCCATACATAATCACAATAGCATTTATACGATTACGCCGATGTCTTATATACGAAGTTCAAAAGATAAACGTTATACTTCGTATTGTAATTCCTTAATGCTATGTCTAACTAGAGTATAATCATTCACAGTTTCGCAGTTTTGTTTTCAATATGCACGACTTGAAAGATATGTTAGGAATGAAATAGTTCAAGTCAAACATTACTAACCTCAAGTGGAAGGATGATGTCGTTGTTGTAGTTTTTTACTTTTTCACATTCTTCAAGTCTTCACGTAATACTTGTAAGTCTCATATCCTAGTAACTTTCTAGCTAACTTATACGAAGTTGACTCTAGTAAATAATCAAGCGACTCTTTAAATGAGTTTTGATTCACTAAAATATGACAACCAAACTTGACATACCAACGCTTGGTGGGTTCAACCGAGCAATGCTCTAACAGATGCCTTTTCTATTTTTTCCATGCTTTGGGCCATCATGCATTTCACTGTTTAAATCTAATCATAGTCTAGCCTAACACTCATATCGTGGGCTGTACTCGTAACCCATAAGTACTAGTGCATTTAAAAAGTCCTGTGCACGGAACCTAGCCATACTCGGGGCTATTGGTGCACTTCATTGGTCGTGCACAGAATTTAGCCAGACTCGGGGATATTGGTACACTTCATTGATCGTGTACGAAACCTAGCCAGACTCGGGGCTATTGGTGCACTTCATTTGTCGTGTACGGAACCTAGCAAGACTCAGGGCTATTGGTGCTCTTCATTGTTCATGCACGAAACCTAGCCAGACTCGGGGCTATTGGTACACTTCATTGGTCGTGTACGAAACCTAGCCAGACTCGGGGCTATTGGTGCACTTCATTGGTCATGCATGGGGCCTAGCCAGACTCGGGTCTATTCGTGCACTTCATTGGTCATGCACAGAACCTAGCCAGACTCGGGGCTATTGGTCCATTTCATTGGTCATGCACGGGACCCAGCCAGACTCGGGGCTATTTATTGTTACACATAATGAAGATAAGAGTACTTATATTATTGGAAATTAGCCATCCAGCGTACATTTAGTTATTATGCATAATAGGCTTTTAGCCATTTACCATTGATAGGGGTATTAATCCGATCTCCGCTCATCCGCTTGAGGTAGTAATATCCACTTTCTGCAGCTTCGCTAATCATATAAGGGCCTTCCCAGTTCGCGGCAAGCTTTCCATCCTTTGTGTCTCGCTGAACGTGTGGGGAAATTTTCATGACTATATCGTTTTCTGAAAAGGTTCGTACCTTTACCTTCTGGTTATAGTATCTTGCGGTCCTTTGCCTATACTTGTTCGCAAATTATTCGTGTTTAGCTCTTCGCTCCTCCAAAGTATCAAGATGGGCAAATCGACTAACCTCATCCGGAGTGGTGAGACTAGCAATGACTATTTGTGCTGAAGGAATAGGGTCTCTGCTGGTAGTATTGCATCCTACCCATACACCAGGGAATAAGGTGAAGCCCCAGTTGAACTCCTTTTAGAAATACGATACACCCAGAGCGCGAGCGGTAGCTGTTCATGCCAGCTTTTGTGATAATTATGTACCAACCGGATTAATATCCTCAACAATGTTTTGTTGGTAGCCTCCACCTGTCCATTCTCTTGAGGGTAATGGACAGTCGAAGTATGAAATTTGATACCGTACTGATCCAACAATTCTTTAACAGTTTGGTTGACGAAGGATGTACCATTATCCAACAATTCTACCCATTTTGAAGAAATACTCGGTCGCGGTGATAATATACTTATGTGATAGACGCATTTATGTGTCTATTTTCATCTCTTTTATGTATAATGTTAGTACCCATTTTTGTACTAATTTTGGTATTTTATCCCTTGTAGGTGTATTTTGGAGGAATAGGCTTTTGCGGGAAAATTGGCTCGAAAAGTTGCTAAAGGCTCCTGGGAGGACATTTGCTATTCGGACTCTCATTTTGGATAAGGGGTAACCCATTTCCAAGCAGCTGCTAAGCACAGACCGATACTGGATAGGGGGAGGACAAATTTCTTCACGTTTTCAAAAACAGAAATTTGGCGGGAAAATTTTCAGAAAACAGACGATTTTTTTGGATGAATTTTTGATCGATTTTTAGGGAGATTAAAGGGCTGAATTTGATTGGGTTTGTTCCTATGGACCTAACAGGCGAGGTAAGGGTGTTGGAATGGATCCAAAGTGGCTAGAACTCGAATTGGAAGCGAAAAATGGTTAAAATATCACGTTCTATTTTTGGGAAGTTTCTTGGTTTATTTTTTAAAAATTTACGTGAAGAAGAGGAAGGAAACTCTTATTAAGGACTTGTTTCTATCAAGGGAGGAGTTTGGACAATCGAATGCACGTGAAACAGAAGAAAAAAAAGAAATAACTTAACGTGCTGTGGAGGAAAAAACCAAGTTTATTCTCGAATTTTCTTTGCTCTACTATGTATAAAAGGGTTGGTTAGGGTCCTAGGAAGCGGAGGAAGAAGTTAGGGGAAGTTTAGAGCCTTAGAGAAGCTAGAAAAATCATTGGAAGAAAACACGTTTCTGCTGGTGCAAACTGTGCCGGAGAAGACGAAGAACACAGAACAGCGGAAAAAGAAAGTTGCAGAGGCAGACTTATTTTCAGTGACAACGAATTACGGTCGCATCATCCAGCAGTCACCAAAGCTCTTTAGCAACGATTCCGTCCGCTGTATTAGACTTTCAGCGACTCCAGTATACCCTTTTCTCTCTTGTAATCAACTTTTGAACACCAAAGATGTATTTTGAGAACACGATTAATATGAGGAGCTAAACCCCTTAGCCGAGGCGACGGAGGAAGCCATTGTTCCATGAAAAGTGGTATAATTCTATTTTAATTATTTATTGCAATTATTTTACATGATTATTTGCATAGAACTTAAAAGAAAAATTGATTTTTATTGAGTAGTTGTGAATTGTTTTGATGGAACATGCTAGGTTTTGACACTTTTGATGTTTCATGCTTTGTGATTACAACTTCTACTTCAAAAATCTATTAGAGGCAAATATTAGAATCACTTTAAGAAGAATATTGCATGAATATTGATTAGGGTTTATCAATTAATTGGTCAATGGTGGAATCCAGAGTCTCGGTACTTTCTTATTATTATTGAAACAATTTTATTTAATTTTCAAAAATCCTTCACAAGCCCGAGTTGAACGAACTTTACTCATCACTTTCACTACAACTTAAAACTCACATCATTATGTCATCCGGACGAGGTTGGGCTGATCTGTCCAATGATGTCGAGTCCCAAGCTATGGAAAGGCCAAGGAGTGACGACAATGTGTAACAACATATACGGGGCACGGATTTGCGGTCCGTGGCTTTGACATTGTTGACACTTGTTCACATGCTCGGCTGTATCGAATTCCATCGTTGGCCAGAAGAATTCTCCTTCGTACAATTGTAGGAAAAGTTTCCTCATACCCTGATGCTCCGTATTATGAGATTTGGCCATCACTACCTCTGCTTCTTCCTGTGACAAACAACGCAGTATCGTATCCCCATAACTTTTCCTGTAAAGAATTCATTCTCTTATAAAGAATCGCCCGGCCTTCCGCTGAATCTTGAGTGCGTCTTGTCTATTTTACGGTAGACATTTTATGTTGAATGAAATATATATAAGGCTGTCTCCAATCCTCTATGTCCGTGCTACATACCTCTGTTTGCTGTGGAGGCGCTTGACAGTCTTCACACTTATCTTGTACTACTGCTGCTTGAACTGCCATATTCGGCCAATATACACCCATCCTCTGTAAACGGCGGTATAATGGGATTCCTCTTGTATGTTCACAAGATTCTGTGTGGACGCGGCTCAACATTTCTTGTTCCTCTATTTTTCCTACGCAGCGTGATAGGGCTCCTCCGGGTGTTCGATAATATAGCGCCCCTCGCACTATGATGAATTGCTTCAGTACTTTAGTGGGTAATAGTTGTTCGTATGCGTCTCTAGTCAAATCCTCAATATAATCTGTTCTCCAGTCATCCTTTTGTTCAAATGCCGCGTCTTATTTCCATGTACTTGGTAATGCCCTTTTATTCACTACCACTGTCCCTTCATCCGTTTCATTCAACTGCATCTTTGCTACTAGAGTGGCTAATGCGTTGGCATGGCGATTAGTGGCTAATGCGTTTGCATGTTCGATGATAGTACTCCCCCTATTTGCTATCAACTCTTGGACCTCCGCTCGAAATGGAGCTAAATGCGCCTCTTTCACCTGGAAATCCCCTGATATTTGGCTTGTGACCAGTTTTGAGTCTCCCTTTATGTCTATCGCTCCTAAATTGAGTTCTTCCGCCATACGCAGCCCCAAAATTAATGCTTCATATTCCGCCACATTGTTGCTGCACTCAAAATCTAACTTGAAGGAAAATGACAACAAATCCCGCTTGGGTGTTTCGAAAACTATACCGGCTCCTCCGTGAGAACCGTATGATGATTCGTCGAAAAAAATTGCCCATCGTTCTTCTTCTTCAGCTTCCGCGACTTTTCCAGGTATCTCGTCACTAATTTCCATCATATCTGTTCCCGGAAATGCAGCTAATAGATCTGCAACTTCCTGCCCGCGGACTCCTTTTGATTGCTGATATTTCAGTTCAAACTCGGATAACTGTAGTAACCATCGAGTTGTTCTGCCGGACAAGACTGGTTTTGTGGCTAAATAAGCGATCGAATTAGCGGTCGCCACCACTATGGTCTCGTGAGCGAGTAGGTACGATCGCAATTTTTGTGTAGCATATATGAGCGCTAAACATGCCTTTTCCGCCTTTGAATATCTAAACTCCGCGTTTCTAAAGCCTCTGCTGATGTAATGAATCGTACATAACTGATCGTTGCCGAGGTCTTGTGCTAGCAATGCTCCAATCGCCATGTTGGTAAAAGCTGTGTACAGATAGAGGGGCTCGCCTTTAATTGGTGATCGTAAAACTCGTGCACTAATCAAACATTCTTTGAGTTTCTGAAAGGCTCGGTCCTGATTATCTCCCCACTCGTATGGCTTATTTTTCTTTAGTAATGGTGAGAAAGCGGAGAGTAGTTGGTCCAATCCTGGGATGAACCTCCGGACATAAGATTTCCTTTCTATGAAAGTATGTAGTTCTTTCACGTTTGCTGGCGGTGTCATAGTGGTTATTGCTTCTACTTTTCTTGGATCGATCTGTACTCCTTTGTTCGTGACAATGAACCCCAGAAACTTTCCGGAAGTAACACCAAAAACACATTTGAGGGGATTCATCTTTAGGTGATATTTCCTGCATCTGTCGAAAACGCACTTCAAGTGATCTAGATGGTCTTCTCGCGCCCTGGACTTTACCACAATATCATCTATGTATACTTCCATTATCCGATGCATCATGTCGTGAAAAATAGCCACCATCGCCAGCTGATAGGTTGCGCCGGCATTCTTCAACCTAAATGGCATAACAACATAGTAGAAGTTTACATATGGCGTCTGGAAGGCTGTTTTGTGTGCGTCTTCTGCGGCCATCCTTACTTGATTATATCCGCTGAATCCATCCATAAAAGAAAACATATCACGTCCGCTCGTGTTATTCACCATTACGTCTATGTTTGGCACTGTGAAATCATCTTTGGGGCATGCTCGATTCAAATCTCGATAGTCGACGCAGCATCGGACCTTCCCATTCCTTTTATCAACTGGCACAATGTTAGCTAACCACACGGGGTGTTGGATCGGTTTGATGAATTTGGCTTTAAGTAGCTTGTCCACCTCTTCCTTAATGGCGAGTTCTATCTTTTCCGGAAATTTTACGACTCCGTTGATTAACTGGCTTGTACTCGGGTGAGACACTGAGGTTATGCGCGACTAAATTACTATCCAAGCCAGGAATTTCATCATTCGTAAACGCGAACACATCCTGGTATTCATGGAGCAACTTGACCATCCGCTCCCTTTCTTCTCCTTGCAGGTGTTTGCTAATGCGTACATAACGGGGGTTGTCCTCTGAGCAAAGGTTTATTTCTTCTAACCCATCAAGTGTCGGATCGACATTTATCTTTTCCTTGGGTAATTTTTCCATCATTTCTTCCTCTGAAATCGAAACTTCCACCTCTTCTTATGATTCCTCCGCTATCAGGTTCGTCTCCGCCATTTCTTCATCTACTGATGACATAGCACAATCATGTTGGCACTGAGAGACTTCCCCTGCTGATTGCTATAAGTGGTAGACGTGTCCACCTTCCGTCCGCGAGAAGCGTTTGAACTGAATATTCTTAGTTTCAGTTATCGCTCTTTTACTTCCCGTGGCAGGTCCCATCCGTGATGGGCTGAACATTGACTTAGCTTTTCCCTTTGCTTGCTCTTCTGGCTGGAACTCTTCACATTTCGGGAGTGGTATTAGATGCTCCGGCTGTTCTTCTTGGTTTAGGGCAGGCTGCGTGTAGAAGACTGCATCAGCCATGTAAGCCTTTTCCGGTCCGAATGGGTTGCTCGTGGCTGGGATCCGGAACTGCTTTCCTTTAATATTAGTTTTGACACATTGATGATATGTCGATGCTACTACCTTGTGATTCAGAAGCCATCCTCTTCTGAGCATCACGTGGAACGTGGTGTCATCCTCAAGAACGTAAAAAGGAGTGAGCGCTCTGATAGGTCCGATTTTCATCATCAAATGTACTATCCCGATTGCTGTCTGAGTCTGCCCTCCAAATCCTCTCACAGTCATCGCGCGTATCTTAATTGTTATACGAGAAACTCCTAGGGACTCCAACCTGTGCAATGAAATTAGGTTAAGTGAAGCTCCGCCATCTATGAAAGCTCGCTTGAGAGGTTGTTTGTTGATAAGAGTCGTTTGGTATGAGGGGCGAAGGTGCTTTCCCGGATATCATATATCTTCGTCCGTAAAAGTAATGGCTTCCTTAGGTATCGGATCGTATGCCTTCCCAGATGCAATTGCAGTTATAGTTTTGGATGCTTCACGGACTTGGTTTTCGCTAAAACCCAGAGAATCGAAGAACTGCTAGGCCAAAATAGTTTGAGCAAACTTACTAGAAACTCCATTCGTATCCGGAAAGACTGTTGCCTCGGAAGCCTCGCATGCTTCTTCTCCTCCTGTATCTTCTCAAGGCCTCCAATTTTCTCCGTCGATAAGGTCGTACGAAATCATCATGACTTGATGCTGAGGAAGCGGATCACTCTTGATGCTTTGGTCCCCTATCTCCAGCTCGCCTCTGGCTCGCTTTCTTTGCACAATATACCGGAGGGAATAACACTCCACGGTCGGGTGATGTACTCTTCTATGGTAATGGAAACATCGTTTGTGCATTTTATCCGTTGCAGTGGGTTCTGCGGATACTGGCAGCAAAGTCTCTTCCTTGTTTGATACCCATTGTTCCAGAAGTCCTATTATCTTCTCCTTACTGCATGGTAGGGGTGGTGGCAGATTTGACCTTCCTCCATCCGTTTTTCCTCCTCTTCTTCCAGACTGCCCGCGATAAGAACCAAAAGCAGCTCCACCCTTTCCTCTTTCATTCATGTGATCATTAGGTGCGGATGCAGCGTTGACAGAGTGTTGTTTCCATGTATGTCCGCTTACTCCTGAGTGCATAGCGTCCGTGCAATCTGATATCCGGTATGCATCCTTTTCTACTTCCACAAAGGTTTGAAATTTGAAATTTGTCAGATTTAACCGGAAAACAGTGTCCATTCCTCTAATGCAGATCTCCACTAAGCGTTCCTCCGGGATATCCTCATGGCATTCTAATATGAAATATCGGAAACGAGTAATGTATTTTCCGATCTCTTCTCCTACCGGTTGGGTACATCTTCCCAAATCTATCGCTGTAACTCTCCTTTGAGCAGAATAGAATTTCTTTAAGAAGAGTTGCACCATGGCGGGCCACGAGTTGATACTTCCGGATTTTAAGTTGTCATACCAAGTAAAGGCGTTATCCGTCAGCGACTTCGGAAATTCTCGCATATAGAGGCTTTTGTCCTGAGCATAAGCATTCATTGCTGATATAAAACGGCTCACATGCTCCCGCGCGTTTCCTTTTCCTCCATAAGTTTTAAATTTTGGCGATGTATAATCCTACGGATATAAGTAATCAGCAACCTCCGTGGAATATGGGGGTTCCAACGAATCGTAAGCGTCATGCTTTGTTACTCGGTAATTAGTTTCCAGAAATTTTGCGACCGCGTCATCCGTCATTCCTTGAACAGTGTTCTTTGCACTAACCATTCTAGGGGTTGTCGCATTTTGCTCTCTCGCCCTCTTCATGAGTCCGCATAATTCCTGCTGCCTCTTAACGGACGCGTCTAACTCCTTTTGCATCTCGGACATCTCTTGTTCTCTTGTTTCTACTATGGTCTTTCCTTTTGAAGTCTCCCCTTTCTTTTGAAACGTTCCTGCGCTTTTAGATGCTCCCGCGCCTTGTACAATTGGTGTGGTGACCACTGCTTCGAACCGTATCTCCTTGTCACTCTCTCCATGCACATCTTCCATAGAAACATTATCCGGGTTAGGGGGTACTCCTCCTGCTGGTACTTCCTGGCTCGCACTTGGGAGTATCATGATGGAAAAGAGGCTAAGAACCTCCCACTGTGGTCGCAATGTTGATAGGGTAAAACGTGGGAAGGAGGAACTAGCCCTAATCATAGAAAATACTCCCAAGGTGTGGAGAGGTTTATGAGAAGTAGTGGTGTATTAATTGTGTCCTCTAAGTATGCTTTCTCTCCCCTTTTATAATAATCTTCTTTCCCCCTTCTTATGGATAAGTGCCCATAAGATTAATATATTACTAAACTACAATTTTCCTTTCCTTCAAGTTATTAACAAACCCTAAGAGGCTTCTCTTTCCTTCTTGGATAAAAGCCCAATTAGTTCAATATCTTCCTTCATGGGCTAGGACTATCCCAACCTTGTGGGTTAGGCCTAGTCCCCTAATCCCTCTATTCTAAAAGGGACCCTTAATAGGTTAAGGGGCTGCTTATTTAGGGTTAGTTATTTTCATGTATCAACAGTAGGTATCCCTTAAAGGGAGAATAAGACCACCATGAAACATAAGGGATTTGGGGACTAAAGCCCAAGACAAATAGAATATATCCTATATATATATAAAGGATATGGAAGGAATTAGTAGGAAATTAGAAGGTCACATTAGGAGGAATGACAATAGTTGTAAATAAGGAAGCTTCTATGACATGTGGCATGATTTCATGAGAGGAAGGGCTTTGGGAAAAGCCTATAAAAGGAAGGACATAGTACAATGGAAAGAAAGCTCTCTCTCATACTAATCTAGGAAGGTGTTGTCACTGTTGTGACTAGGACGTGTAGGACCAATCTCATATTCACCCATCAACATTTGGCGATCACACCCGGAGGCTCGTCTCTGGTCCACCATGACGCACCAAGAAGGCACTAGCACAGACGTGTTGGAGAATCATCCAGTTGATCAGCCGCTTAACCTTGAAGGCAAGAGAGTAGGAATATTAACAAGTCAGATTACACAAGGAAGAAGAACAAAGGCGCTACAAGAAAAGGAAAAATAGCAAGCAGCCGGGGATACACCATCTGCGCGGCCATCTCTACAGGACATGCAAAGAGAGATGGAGGATCACATTAGGAGAGAGCAAGAATTAAGGAAGTTGCTTAGGGCGGCTGAAGCTGAGCAAAGTACTAAAGAAACGACAAAGGATACGGAAGACGGAGGAGAAGCGCCCACAGTTATATCACAAGAGGCGATAGCAAAGTATCTGGAAATAAACTACCGAGTAGTGAAACAAGACAACTACGACTGCATGAACAAGCCGTATTCCTCCGAAGTCGTAGGATATCAGTACCCCGAGGATTATACCTCACCAAATTTAAAAGTATACAACGGGCAAGGGAACACATGCGAACACCTTAGTCGATTCCTGTTAACCATAAACGATCGAGCAACCGATGGGGAGATGTGCTTAAGGGAGTTCACAAAGTTGCTAACGGACATAACGTATGTTTACTTGATAATAGGTTCAGACTTAGCCAAATACAATAGGATTGCTATCAAGTAAATAGGAATTAACGTTTGTGTATTTTACTTCTAATTATAATAAAACAATTATAATTGCAGAAATAGAAAAGTTAAAGACACAGCAAGATTTTGTTAACGAGGAAACCGCAAATGCAGAAAACCCCCGGGACCTAGTCCAGAATTGAATACTCTCAGAATTAAGCCATTATACAAAATCTAAACCAACTTCGTATAGTTGAGACCAAGCAACTAAACCTATAGTTCACCTAGTTCTCTCAGTATCCCTGCGCCTCCAACTTGTAATAAGTCACGCACTTGGAACAATTCCTTTGGTTCGTATTCCAAACAGTAAATGAACAACAAATCTGTTCGGTAACAACTCTTTTCAAACAACGTGATATGAGTTTGACTAAAGTCTCTTCCGTTTATCCCAATAAACTCCTTTGTCAGGTTCTTAGATCTATCTATTAAACAACTACCAAAGTAATTGTCTAGACTATGCAATCAATACTCTTAATCACAAATAATTGTATTGATGCCGATCTACTCAACTAATCAATCAAGGTTATCATAAAGATAAACCGATTCTAGTTGGATCTCAGCCGATCAAGGTTTGTGCACTAAATCTACAAAATACGAAAACTAATAAGAAATCTTCTTCGTCTTCAAATCTTCTTTTGCCTTCAAATACCTGGACAATAACACTTGAATCCTCTTGTTATCAATCACACACAGAACGGAGTCTGTTAACAATGGATTATCACAAGAAGTCTTTGGACCTAATAACATTTCTAAAGATCTCGTCGATACTTTGATCTAGACTGAGTGAATCTTATATCAGAAGAGAAGATTCCCAAGAATAAACAAACTAGGTGCGTTCAAAGTTCAACAGCCGTTAGTCAATCAAATCAATAATCGAAAACTACAATAACAATGCAATTCTCTAGTTTCCCACCAATGGTACTCGTAGAGCTTCTTGATCCCACATAAGTCTTTAAACGAGCGGTCGTAAGAGATTTCACCTAATTAGGATACTTTCCTCTCCGAATAGACGGCTCAACCAGAAACAACAAGAAATGAAGTTTGCCTGGCTCCTAGGATAGTTTGTTGGAAATGCAAACTTAGGTATTTATAGACCAAGGTTGTTTGGGCACCAAGGAATTTCCAAAACCGAAAATATTCTTAAGATATGCAATGAATGCCCAAATTCGGTTTTCCTAATTCCAAAAAATGTAGTCCAATATTTTCCGAAATCTCTCATAGAAAATATCCAATTAGTAAATGCACATTACTAATTTTTATTCTCTAGAGCTATGCATTAATTGCTGGTAATTAAAGCATATAAAACCAAAAACCTTAATTAAAAGATTCTTAATTTATTTCGGTACAGGATCACCTTGAGTACCAAGGAATATATTTGAATAATAAATGATAAGAGTTAATGCTCATGTTCAAAGTACGTTGACATCTTTACACAGCAAACCCTAATTCCGAAACTACACAAGTTTATGAAGAAAATATGTAATTCATGGAAAAACGGATTTGTATCTTGGAATCTGTTCTACCACGCTTCCAAACAAGTTTACAATTGGTTCTACCAAAATTCCAAGAATACTATATGATCGGTCATACCAGGTCACAATGTTTAGTTGTTATCGGTCCTACCAAGTCACATACATGGGTTCGGCTCGGTTATACCAATCACATGGATCGGTCATACCAATTACAAGGATCGGTCACACAACCTCTTATGATCGGTCACACCAATTACCAGAATCGGTCACACCAATTACAAGGATTGATCATACCATCTCATAGTGATTACTTAGGATCGGTTACACCAATTACAAGAACCGGTCATACCAAATTATAAGTCGAGGTATTGTGATCGATTATACCAAGATACATCACCTGAGTTAAGATCGGTTCTACCAACTCACACATACTTGGTCATCCAAAGAATATGCAATGAATAGCCGGACCAATATATCTATTGATTTCCCTTTCAATTCATGAAACAAGTTCACGAACCTACTTCTTTTAAACAAATGTAAAACATTGTTTCCTAGGATGAAATCTTCACCATAAACCCATACACATAATCATAAAACTATATACAAGATTATGTCGATGTCATATCTACGAAGTTCAGAAGATAAGCATTATACTTCGTAATATAATTCCTTAATACTATGATCATGTCTATCCACTAGAGTATTATTTATATACAGCTTCGCATGTTATGTTTTCAATATAGCATAATTTGAAAGATACGTTAGGAATGGAAACAAGTTCAAGTCAATATTACTAACCTCAAGTGGAAGGACGGTGTCGTCGTTGTGGTCGTTACTTCTTCTCATTCTTCAGGTCTTCGTAGTAATACTTGTATGTCTTAACATTCCTAGACTTTCTAGTCCAACCTAAACGAAGTTGACTTTAGTATTTAATCAAGTGACTCTAGATGAGTTTTGATACTAAAATATGACAACCAAACTTAACATACCAACGCTTGGTGAGTTCAACCGAGATATGCTCTAACAATCTCCCTCTTTGTCAATTTTAGTTACAAAACTCAATTTACATATGGAGCTAAACGAATTACAAAACAACTCATTCTTCATACACTAGATTACAAGTTTCAACAGCACAATAACATGTATATATTCAATCAATAAATGCTGCTGTTGACATTTGAATAACAAAAGCTTTACCCCCCTAAAGGAAAACTAGGTAAATATTCAATTCGAACATCTTTGTTATTCCCCTTTTTTAGTATGAGATACTACTCAGCAATATGATATGTTTCTCCCTCTTAGTCTATGCATTACTCTTTCGTTAGATATAACTTTTAAGCACAATTGTCCTTTCCTAATGATTAAAAATCACTTGTTTACTCCCTATATTTCTCCACCTTTTTGTCACAAAAATGACAAAGGTTCGAGCAAATAAAGGTCAAAACGAAAGGATCTTATAAATCTATAAAGCTTCACAAATTCATCAGGAAGTAAAAGCAAAGCTTACAGATTCTAACAACAAGTACAAAGAAGATGCAAATCAACATAGAATACTTAAGACCTTTAGTGAAGGAGAATTAGTTATGATTCATCTTAGAAAAGAAAGATTTCCTACTGGTACGTATAACAAGACCAAGATGAAGAAATATGGACCTTTCAAGATTTTGAAGAAAATCACTGATAATGCATATGTTATTAATCTTCCATCAAATTGGAACATCTCTAATATCTTCAATGTGCAAGAAATTTTTACATTTCATGGAGAGAATGAAGTTCTTTCTATTCATTAACTCGAGGGCGAGTTTCTTTCAAGAAGGGGGAACTGATGTAGTACATCTTTCTCTGTATCAACTCTTCATGTTGATTCTTTGTTTTAGTATCAACAATGATACTTAATCCCTTATGACAGTATCAACTATGACTGTTGATCACTAAAACCGAAACTACAAAAGTAATTTATTTTCAATATGTTATCAAGGAAACAATTGCCTGAAGCAATTTTCCCTATAGTCCAACAAATTGACTAAGATACTCAATTCTATTATTGAACTGATTGCGTATGTACAATCTCTTATTTTGATAAGACCAAAATAAAGAACAGAATTAACTTTATTTCTCTCATCAGGCTCTAATTATTCTGACAATAACTTAAACCTTTCCCTTTAGACAAGACAAACACTAGGTTAGTTAACTAGTTTTTATTATCAAGGCATTTGATTAGATTTGAATAACCGAACCCTCCAATTGATAAGTCTAACTAAGATCAGAATTAACTTAGTTTATCTTATCCGGAATCAATTGGCCTAAACAAATGACCTCGTATTTTTGTTAAGCCAAAAACAACAGATACAAACCAAAATAAATTGACTTGCAATTATTTTTATTAAACGGATGCAATTGAAACAAATATATACATTACAACACCGCAATTGCACCGAATTTCGTTAAGCAAGAACACTTAATACCCAATAATAGAAGATACCAAACCATAAGTCAAATAAATTGACACAGTTTTTCTTAACCGGAAACAATTGAGTCAAATAAACCAATCCATACACAATAATGGAACATATCAATTGTACCGAAATTTTGTTAAGCAAAAGAAAAATATATGCAATATAAACAGGCTTTTCTTAAACAGAAAAACGATTAACTAACAACTAAAATCGTTACCTCAATTTCCGCAGTCACTTCTCCCTTGAAAGATATATCATTAAGCGCAAGTTCAAATAAGAACTCTCCCCCAGTGTATTGTCATCCTCTCACAAGAACAAAAGAATAACAACGAAAGCAACCTTTACCAGAGAAAGGTTGAATCGTTTTTAACCAATGCGTGTCAATAGCAAAAGTTGAAAACCCGAAACACATATGTTATGCTAAACACAACTTATGTAAACGTAAATTGGTTATCAACATATTGTGACTTTTCACATATGAGTTTCAATCGGAACACCTTATGATCCTTTGATAAAGCCTACTAACATGGGCTAGAACTTAATCCCGCTAAATCAAAAAGCCAAACAAATCATAAGGGTAACTCCATATGAGATCGAATATTAAGGTTAATAAAAACCGAAATCCGACATCTCATAAATCTGAAAATCACATAGCAAAAATATAGGCATTCATACACAGGCTATGCAATCGGAAACTATCACATGAAACAAAAATTATAAAATAATAATTTTATTCATAAATAATAATATTGATAGTTTTATTCAAAATAGACCTTTACAATTCATGAAATAAATCAAAAAATGATTAGTCTATATTTCTTATAATAAGAAGATAGGGTACTCCTTATTTGTTAACTGCTCATCACATTCATTTTCTAGTTCTAACTCTTGGTCCTCTTCGCCTTTTAAAAACTCTGCATTAATCTTTAAGATCCCTTGAAGAGTTTCTGGATCATTTCGAGCAGCGAAGGCTAGTTGTTTCTGAATAAAGCTTAATTGTCTACCAAGGCGCAAGATATGAAACATAAGATCTCCGTTGCTATAGATCTGAGCATTTGAAGCAACAATTCTTTTTCCTTTTTGAATTATACTCATTTGCTTGATAATTCCCTGAAAGACAGTTTTAGTGAATTTCTCATCTCCAAAATTGTTCCCCATTGTGTTTTCACAAATGTTGGTGATGAGACAGGGAAATCCAAGAATTCTTTGAGACGCTGTGGTGGTTATGGATTCAGAAATCCTGATCATTTGATTTAAAATCATTCCACATAGATCAATTTGCATGTCACCTTCAAGGAGAAAGTATACAAATTCATCAAATTCCTTGTCCCATTATGATGTATCTCTTGTGCAAGCCAATAGAGTTGTTATTGCAAAAGCTTACCGAAAACCCTCAAGTAAAAGGGTACCTCTTTGGTTACCAATATTCCATTCTTCCAGTCAACAGTTTTTCCAATTATACGTTTTGAGATGTTATCATGATCAATTTCAAAACCAGTAATCAAGTGATTGCCTTTCACATTGTACTTAATGATCTTTGAAATCATCTCTCTATTGACATGATGAAAAGTATGTCCAACAAGAGTGCTAAAAGTAAGATTCTTAGGATCAATATTATGAATATTAGCATAGAAGATTCTTACCATGTCAGGTGAGTATTTTTCGAACTCAAACAAATTCCCCCAGTTTCGGTCTTGAACAAACTTCACATATTCTCTTTCTGAAACATATGAGTCGAATCTCTTTTCCGCAGTGAAATTAACTCCTTTTAGGGCTTGATATTAATCAAAACATGTACTATTCACAAGGTTTGTAAGTTCATGTTTGTTTTTGATAAAGTGAGGGAAATTTATTGTTTCAATTTCACCAAAAGGAATATATAGATTCAACAAGTTGTTGGTTTCAGATGTTTTTTCTTTTGATTTCCTTTTTACCATTTTTCCAAAGATCATAGATATATAAAAAACCCTAGTTTTGGTTCCGAATAATTTTTCCCAGGATGTTTAGAAAAAAAGTACAAAATAATCTTCTTTTATAGGGAGTAAAGATATCAATTTTAAGAAATAACTAGTTTTAGGAAATCCTTCAAAAATCGGAAAACTTAGTTTGTGGGGAAACAAATCCGATTTCGCAACTAGGTCTTTCTTTTGGAAAACTGATTTTTCTTTGACCGGATCTTTATTATGGGTCAATTCTATCTTTATGTCCAAATATTTGTAAACTCTATAATTATCAAATTTAGATAATATCTTTTAAAATTCACTCAAGAATTTTCCAATACAGTGTACCACTATAAAATTGGACATAACTAGATATTTATAAGAAATATCTTTAGAATTAAAAATCCAATATTTTAAAAGATCACTCGTTTCATTAAAACAGTTGTGAGGTGCATGAAGCAATCCTTTGTTAATAGAATTATTAACTGAAAAATCATCCTTTACATAGTTGGGAGGATTCCAAAAACGCAACCTACTCAGCGATACATTGACAGTTTTAGGTCTGAAAATGTTCATACATATATTTGGGTAACAAATCCAAAATATATTTAAGATCCCAGATTTTCAAGAACAAAATAGTCAAGGTTCATACTTAGAAAAATCTCAAGTGGAATCTTATGCATTTTCAAGATAAAACATGTCACGTAGAAATTTGTATCAGTGTTACTAAACATGTTAGTAATTCTTACCATGAGATACAATTCTATGATAGCCAAGGGATTATGTAAGTCAACAGAGACATACATAGACATAATCCCTATTCCTAAAAAAATTAGGAACAAGAGTATTATATACTTCATTCGTGTCTTCCACCACGAGTCCTTGAAGTTATCAAATTTTGCAACTACGTTAACTGAATCATCCATTAGATTCAAATCTTGTAGGTTGGATCGCACCAAACACAGATTGTTAGATCTTTTCGTGTTTTCCCGCTCTGATACCAATTGAAAAGATGAGGGGTACCCAAATACACCACAATATTTTATTTATCAACATATAAGTCATCTTACGAATGTGATCGTCTATGGACAGAGTCGAGACAATACACCAATTCGGTTAACACTTCATGTGATCGTCTATGGATACGAGATCGAGACAATACAATAACAAGATCACTTGTGTGATTGACTATGGATACAAAATCGAGACGATAAACAACAAAGTGTGTACTTGATAATAGGTTCGTAAATAACCGAAACTCTATAAGATCAATATCAAGTATTACGGAGTTAACGTACTTGTGTATTTTACTTAATTATAATAACAATTATAATGAGGAAAACAAAGTAAAAGACACAGCAAGATTTTGTTAACGAGGAAACCGCAAATGCAGAAAAACCCCGGGACCTAGTCCAGTTTTGAATACTCTCAGAATTAAGCCGTTATACAAAATCAAATACCAACTTCGTATAGTTGAGACCAAGCAGACTACCCCTAGCTACTTAGTTCCTTCAGTATCCTTGTACCTTCGAATTCTAGAGTCACGCACGTGAATAACAAGTCATTTAGATCAGATTCCAAACATCAAAGGAAGAATCTGTTTGGTAACCACTCTAATAAATCTTGCTAGAAGATAATATGAGTTGTTGACAAAGGCTCTTATGTTTAATCTAATAAACTCCTTTGTCTGGTTAGATAAATCTATCCAATGACTACCGAATAATCAAGTTTAGATTCGCACTCAATCAATATAGATCTCAAATGAAAATATAAAGAGATGTCAATCTCACGCAACTAATCAATCAGATCTATCAAAGATAAACAGATTCTAGTTGGATCCCAGCCGATCAAGGTTTGTGCACTAAATCCACAAGATATGAAAACTAATAAGAAATCTTCTTCGTTTTCAACTCTTCTATTTCCTTCAAATACCTGGACAATAACACTTGAATCCTCTTGTTATCAATCACACACAGAACGGAGTCTGTTAACAATGGATTATCACAAGAAGTCTTTGGACCTAATAATATTTCTAAAGATCTCGTCGATACTTTGATCTAGACTGAGTGAATCTTATATCAGAAGAGAAGATTCCCAAGAATAAACAAACTAGGTGCGTTCAAAGTTCAACAGCCGTTAGTCAATCAAATCAATAATCGAAAACTACAATAACAATGCAATTCTCTAGTTTCCCACCAATGGTACTCGTAGAGCTTCTTGATCCCACATAAGTCTTTAAACGAGCGGTCGTAAGAGATTTCACCTAATTAGGATACTCTCCTCTCCGAATAGACGGCTCAACCAGAAACAACAAGAAATGAAGTTTGCCTGGCTCCTAGGATAGTTTGCTGGAAATGCAAACTTAGGTATTTATAGACCAAGGTTGTTTGGGCACCAAGGAATTTCCAAAACCGAAAATATTCTTAAGATATGCAATGAATGCCCAAAAGTCAAATTCCTCTAAAAAAAAGAGGGGAGGTGCGTTTTGAACCACCAAAGTACAATCACTCTTAAAAAAAAGGGGGGGGGGGGGCGGGGGAAGACGCGTTCTTAACCCCCCAAAGACCAATCCCTCTAAAAAAAAGAAGTCGCGGGGTCGCTTTTTTAGTTATATAAAGACGGCAATCAGTTATAACACGTTTTATGTTAACATTCATCGTCACAGACTCTCTGAACATTTGGTCGGCCGCGTGACGATCAGTAACAGCATCATCTGGCGCGCGTTGGACTTCAAATGTCACGCGCCCAGACGCTTGAGCCCTCTGAGAAATCTGATACGTCTCATACTGCTCATCGAACTTACCGCGCATAGTATTTCTATACGCTCCCCTATGTTCTCGGAGCACCTCCATCTCAGCCTTCACAAGCAGTAATCGTTCCAACTCGTCGCGCTTATCCAATGTTGTGGCCAGTGCGGGTATAGGTGCTAAAGTCAAAACATAACTATGAAGGAGGTGTGTCATTTGGATGGAATACGGGCAAAAGAAGAAGCAAGTAATCAAGAAAATGAAATTTGGGTTAGGAATGATTATGAGACTGAGGACCACAGACTATCTGTATATATAAATAAAATGAAGCCATACATGATGCAGTAACTGTATAGATCTACCAATGCACGTCAAGACGCACAACAACCCTAATGAATGGTGGGGATTTCGAAGTGGTATCATTAAGAGGCAGCAATCACAAGTGCAAGGAATAAAAACCGAGGTTGAACCATCTCATAGGTCGTCAATCCAGTGGCATGGGTTGTCGCACCAAAATCCCTGAGACGTCAGAGCTAGACTAGCGGCAGAGTAGAGGCGATTCGAGAATTCGCCCGGGGAGTTGGCTATCAAGGAAATGAGAGAGGACCTAGAACAAATGTAATGTGACTAACGGGTTATTTGACAATTAAACCAATAGTCAGGGGACTAATGTTGATACATGAAAATAGTTACCCCTTAACATGGTAGTTAGCCCTTAAAGGGAGGATAATCCCACCATGAAACATAGGGGACTTGGGGACTAAAGCCCAAGCCCAATAAAATATATCCATAGGATAAAAAGGAGATAGAAGGAATTAGTACGGAAGTAGAAGGTCACATTAGGAGGAATGACAATAGTTGTAAATAAGAAAGCTTCTATGACATATGGCATGATGTCATGAGAGGAAGGGTTTTGGGAAAAGCCTATAAAAGGAAGGACATAGTACAATGGAAAGAAAACTCTCTCTCATAATATTCTAGGAAGGTGTTGTCATTGATGTGACTAGGACGTGTAGGACCAATCTCATATTCACCCATCAACAACTAGCAAAAGAAAAAAAGAGAACACCAGTTAGGGAGATTGAAAAATATTTCCACTACATCATCACTTGCGCATACAAATTTCTTCAAACTCTTTAAAGAGGACGATGAATCGGATATTAGGTACCAGAGTCTAGATCAGGTTGATTTCCATGTGAAATCCTTATATGCTTACTAGTTACCCAATCTTGGTAATGAGATTTATTTTTTTTATGTCGACGGAGATACATGGGAGGTTAAACACAATTGATAGGCTTATAAACGATTTCAATTGCACAATTCTTAATACACTTTTTGTGGGGATGAAGAGGAATCTACTAATCACATTTTGCTACACTTCTAAGTGGCCGCAAGGGATTGACAATAGCTGATGAGACCCAAAAATGGGTAGTCGTGGGTTTTTCCTAGGCCTTTGTATGATCTTGCTAGTTGTTGTTGACATGACCCCTCATTCCAATAACTGTCTGTTGGGTTCTTTGGAGTCCAAATCGTAGCCTTAAGTCAGTCTAAAACAAGCTCCATCAGGTGTAGCAACAAAGAAGTCGATCTATAACCGACCTTATCGTCCATTCTTCTAACACAATATCATCTGAAGAACATGTCTTAGGCCATTAAACTTCGAATTAGGGGTCCCTTGTCGAGAACACTAATCCCTTCTTTTTATAATTGTTGTATATCATTACTTTGTTTTAACTGAGTAATGAGCTTATCTCTACTTGGTTAGGATCGTTAGTTTTTTAGCAAATACATTTTGATGCTGAAACAGGGGGACGATAAATTCCACTAAATCATAGGTCATGCAGGGATCAATCCAGGGTCATTAGAGAAAGGGGAAGTTACTTTGCAATGTCCAAACTTAGGTTTGAAATACGAAGTCGAACTCCCGCCAGAAAAACAGTCAGAAAAGGAAAAACTAATCAAAAAAAATTGGTTTTCATTATCTCTGTTGGATATTTGGTTATAATTATAAGTGATTTTGACAAGGATTTGTTGAATGGAGGTGAGGGATTAAGCTTCTCTTCACACTCTTCTATTCAATTATGTTGGATAGGTTTCTTGGTTACATTCTCTTTCCTTGTCTCTTTCTTTATATACTAGGTTTAGATAAAGCCTAATACTAGAGATAAGGCTACACTACTTCAGGTGCAAAATGTAAACATTACATGAACTAACATACTAGTTCATGTGAAGAATGTAAACTTCACATTAACTAACAATCTCCTCCTTAATGCGATGTTCTAAAACTCTTAATAATTCACGACAATTATGAAATTTTCCCTTTGGATGAGCCTTGGTGAATATGTCTGCCAATTGGTCTTCTGTCTTGCAATACTCGAGTTGGATCTCACCTTCTTCGACCTCTTCTCGAATGAAGTGATACTTAAGCTTTATGTTCCTCGCTCTACAATGCTCAGCTGAATTTTTGGACATAGCAATAGCCGATTTGTTGTCGCAAAAAATTTCAATCCTTTCTTCTTGTTTCTCTTGGATGTCTTCCAATATTATTCTTAGCCATAACACATGAGAAGTATCTATTGATGCTGAAATATACCCCGCTTGCGCTGTTGATTGATCCATGATTTCTTGCTTCTTCGATGCCCATGAAAATATTCCCGAACAAAGAGAAAAAGCATACCCTGATGTACTCTTCATGTCATAAATATAACCTCCCAAGTCTCTATCACAATAGCCAACTAATTTGACATTTGAATTTCTAGAATACATGATTCAAAATTTCATTATTCCTTGAATATACCTTAACAACCTCTTTGTAGATGACTAGGTGAACTCATGAACCTAGAAAGCATACTTGAAGCAAACATAATATCCGGTCTTGTTTGTGTAAGCTACAATAAGTTTCCAATAAGACCTCTATAGTAAGTCTCATCAACTTTTCTTCCTCCATCATCTTTCTTGAGTTTCTCATTCACTACAAGTGGTGTTGATGTGGGGTTACAACTATGCATACCGAATTTATTCAACACCTTTTCCGCATACTTGCTTTGAGAAGTGAACACTCCATCTTCACTTTGATGAACTTCAATACCAAGGAATTACTTGAGTAAACCCATGTCACCTATCTCATATTTCATCATCATTTCTCTCTTGAATTGTTCAATCATATGAATATCATTACCCATAAAAATAAGGTTATCAACATATAAAGCAACGATGAGAATAGACGTACCTTGTGTCTTCACATATAGTGTAGGTTCACTCTTGCTTTTGCTGAAATTTTGTACTTTAAAGTACCCATCTATCTCATTGTACCAAGCTCTTGGTGCTTTCTTTAGGCCATACAAAACTTTCTTCAACTTGTGTTGATGGTGGTTTTTAGTAAAGGGAGAAAACTGTAAAAGTCTGTCTACCTGACCCGGCATCAGAAGTAGTAGACCTTGATATGATTATATTCCGCAAGGAATTTGAAGAATATATCAAAATATGATGAGTGCCTACGTCTCTCTTCATATTATATTGAAACTCAAGCTCCTAGATGAATTGTTCACTAGTATAGATCCTAATGAGTATTTAAGCTCCTAGCTGCATTACTCACTAATGTCGGAGCCTGCCGAGTATCTATTATATACCATGTTCCCCAGCCGAACTCTTGATGTTGACATGACATGACAATTAATGTTCGCTCGCAGCTGAGTAGCATGAATTTCCCGAAGTGTCAGGATTAAGACGTGCATAGAAGTACTCAATCAGAGGCACACACAACCATGCTGCCCTCTGAGATAAAATTAGTGATTTTGTATTAATGCGCAAAATTCACCAAAATTAATTGATTTTGTGGCAGCTCACAAAATTCAATTTTCCTAACCTAATTTTATCAATTTGCAAAAATTAGGTTTTTGCGGCCTGCGCAATATCTCGAACCCTATTGGTCGAGACCAAACCTAGGCAAACTAGGAAATTAATCCATCATGGAGATCGTATGAGAAAAATCCTATTAAGAATTAGAAAATAAGAAGGAACTGCGGAAAATAAAAGCAGCAGCAAAAGGAGGCGCGGCCACACCACTTGGCTGGCCGGTTTGCCCTAGCAGGTACTACCCGTGGCCGACCGGCCACGCTCCATATTACTGCTTGGGCCCCTCTTTCCCATCAACCAATCAAATCGCTCCAAAAGTGTCGCCCACACTTTTAATTAAAGTTAGAAGTTGGCTGGTCGACACACCTAATTCCTTAAGGAATCTAATATAGGATGCCTACGCCAGTCTCAAAACGATCACAGCCGCACGATTTCGCCGGCTGATTGATTACACTTATCCACCTCCTGGCGTGGCCAAACGATCTTCACAACTTCCATCGGTGGTCCCACTTCCTTCCCATCCAATCAGAACTCATCTAGCCCGCAAGTGACATCCCCGGTCGCTAGCCAGAAGAAGGCTAGTCGCGCCATTGAGAAAAGGGTTTAAAGAGCTAAGACCGACCGTGACAGTCTCAAATTCATCACGGCCGTCCATCTTAGCAAGCCTAGTTGGATGGCTTAGATTTTGTTTCGGGCGACCAATGAGGTGCCAATATGCTCACCGGCGGCTCGCCTTCAGCCTTGGCCGATCGAGCCCTCCCAACCTGCAGGCAGCACATCAAATCGATTAGCCCAAAGAAGGTTGGCGGCGCAGCATTCAAAACCCAAATTGATGTTAGTGGCAGCATATTACTGTCGCAAAACGATCTCGGCCGTCCAACTTAGCTAGCCAAGTCGACGGGCCCAGATCCGATTTTAGCCGTCCAATTAAGTGCCAGCATGCTCGCCGACGGCCTTCCTGCAACCCTGGCCAATCGACTTGCTCAAGCCAGCAACTAGCGCCTCAAATCGATTATCCCAAAGTAGGTTTTCCACATGGCTTAGAAAACCCTAAATCTAATCAACGGAGGTGTGCAACTTCCCCAAATCATCTCGGCCGTCCAACTTCGCTAACCGAATTGACCGACCTAGATCTAATTTTAGGCGACCAATAAGATGTCGCCGTGATCACCGGCCATCCCTCTTCCATGAGGAACGATCGTCCAAGCAGCGACTTTCCTATATGGCTCCCAAACGGTTGCACAAAGGTGGCTAGTCGCGCTGCCTACAGGAACTTTAATAGATTCAACGGAAGCCATTAACTGCCGCAAATCATCTCAGCCACTCAACTTGGCTTGCCAATTTAACCAACCTAGATATAACTTGGGCCGAACAATAGGATGTTAGAATGGCTACCAGCCACTACTTTCCCATAGGGATCGACCGGCCTACCTTAGGCATACGTGCATAGCTCCTAGCAGCTCCCTGAAAACGGCTGGTCATGCTCTTTTTTAAGACATTAAGCTCCGCGACTAAGTTGTACGAGCTTTACACAACGATGCTTCATGAGCATCGATTATTTTGAGCTGCTTGCTTAAAATCGATGCTTTATATGCATCGATTATAAACGATGTTCTATCAACATCGATTTCACAAATAATTTAATTATTTTACCAAAAAGCATTATATGCTGCCTTGCCTGTTGCATATAATTTTCTACAAAAATAGTCAAGACATTAAACATGTCATAAAATGGGGGATGCAGTATAATGATGGAGCATTCACCTAATGCACACAACGTGCTGGGTTCGAATCACACCACCCTCAAAACAACGATTATCAACAAAAGTATCCAGAAAACACCAAAGAACTTATAGCTTACATTCCGCAAGCAAGTTCCACATTCTGATACAAGTCGTAAAACAACCACACCTTCAGAGTTAACCATTCTGATCTCAACACCTTCTTCGCTTCCCTCCCTAAGATCAACCCTTCTCCTTCATTTTGTGACCAAAGCAAGACTGGAACGGCAATTTCTTGGTTTAGGCCAGAATTGTACAGATTAATCTCTCGAATCTAAAGTACTCCCGTGCAGTGCATTTGTTTAGGGTTTAGATTCGTTTCTCGGCGGCACACCCAAATTTACTATTTCCAGCAGAATCAGTTTTTACCCCAAAACAACTTGCGACCACAGTGGGAGATTAATCTCTCGGTTGCAAAAATCATTTTCCCAATTCCATTTTCAGTTTCCTAAATTTCTCAAGATGGTTGATCTTAGGAATGGTTCAGAAACCCCCTATACCAATTTTACTTCTCCTAACACCGACAATACTTCACATGTTATTCATGAATCCGTTCTTTCATTCAAAACCCTTGTCGAGGCTATGGAGTCTCAATATTTAACAACTATTCATGATTTGATGAAAATCCTGAATGATATTGTCAGGGATCAAGCTATTATTGTCAAGACGCAGGACGAAGTATTTACGCTTTTGAAAAGTCCTCACGGATCAACTATCAAAGGAACCAACACGTATTCATTCTGGAGGAAACACTATCAACAATTCATTTTGGATCAGTACTGATGGTAGTAGTCCTTCTTCCAAGATTCATATTCCCGGTGAGGAAGATGAAGCCTATGGTCACGCTGAACGGAAAGGTAACCACCGACCTAACTTATCTGCTCATGAAGATCAAAAGATGTTTCCTCAAACTTAGAAAGAAAACTCGTGGGATTTATCACGTTCTTATCAGAGTCCCTGCAATGAAAAGGTGATTTCATTATATGCATCCTTCTTGGAAAATATCAATTCCCATATTGCATTAGAAGCTGCTAAGAGATTCGATGCTGCTTTACTCATTCGATCCGAACCGTCCCAGAATAAAGAAGCTCGTAAAGATGTTCAGGAAAGCAGGTGTCCTTCCAATAAAAGATCCAACCTCCAGTCAATCACTAGTAGAGGTGGAAAGAGAAGGCATCTAGGGAACGACTATCAACAATCTAAGTGTTTGACTCCCATTTCACACATGTCAAATAAGACCCCATCGTTCCCGGATTTTATATTTCCAGTGGAAGAAGTGATTGAACTCTTGGAGGTCTGGATACAAGATGGCATCATCAAGCTACCTCCTATCAGACGTCCTCCAACTGAAGAACAAATGGAATATCCCAAATATTGCCGTTACCATAGGTTCGTCAATCACCCAACCAGTGACTGCAACAAATTGAAGCGCATTTTCAAGGAGAAAGCATTTGTAGAAGAACTTCAGTTAGGCACTGAAGAAGTTCACAGAGATCCTCTTCCCGTCAGGAGCTGCATTTTTTTTTGGACTCCGTTCACAAAACCATACAGTCTATGATGGAACATTTATGTGAGATTCTGTATTTCTCCAAGGCGCAGCGTCAAGACATATTTGCAGCCCTCAACCGTGTTGTATCAGGCAAGCAACAATAGGCGAGCTTTCACACGCAGGGAATCAGGGAGAAGCTGCTTCACCGAAAATAAAAGAGGGGAAATAATAGAAGGAAAAATAAACTCACGTATGTGAGTTATATGAAAGGAAGAAACTCATCATTTGGGCCATAACGGCCGACCAAAGCCTTTTAATGTTCTTGGTCGTGGCCAGCATCACCGCCTATGCTCGCCTAAAGCTCGTAGACGTAACTACCACTACTTATGCCTCTCCGCTCATCCAAGATTCATGGCCGTGGTTACTAAAGCCCATGACCACCATCACCACTCCTCTCCATGCCGTGTCCATAGCCACCATTCCTCCCTGTCAAGGATCGTGACCGTAGACATCCAAGCTCTAGCCAACCTGTTTTGTTTCCAAATAAAAACGGTCTCTTCTGATCACAGCTGCTACCAAGAACCATTGTTGCTCGTTTGTTGATACCATCCAGAGCTTCACCATATAAACAACAACTACGGACAAAGGTAATCCAAACTTATGCATATTCTATTTTCCCATGGAGGAAGTAATAGAGTCACCAGTATGGAGGAAAGATGGTGATATCTTTATTATGGTAAACCCATTGACCATACAAGATAGAACCACGTAAACCACACTTGGGGACTGAGGCTCGACACAAAATCCCTTCACTGTCAAGGACCTCTTCAACTCAGAAGAGACGGTCGACCAAGAAACTGTGACAAGGTCACCACTCTTCAAAGATGTAGCATAAGGATATCATCACCTCCCTGTCTGGAAGGCGCCTGACCAACAAGCAGTATTTGGTTCAGCGATTCATAAGCGTTGTTGTCAGTAAAGAATCGAAGAGGAAAGTCACGCCTCAGCAAGCCACACAGAACAATCACGTAATGTCTGCCACATCACCTACTCAGAACTCAGCACCGCCTAACCAAGGCCTGAACGAAGTTGCGCATCAACAACAACATCGTCGACAAAGTCAGATTCGGTGTTTCTAGATTTCCAATTTTCTATGGAAGGGGCGCATGGGCTTCCAAGAAGTTTGGATACAATACAAATCTATCAAGTTCGACTCTCTCCCGTTGATAAACAAACGGTGAATCCAAAATATTGCCGCCTTCATCAATTCGTCAACCACCTTACCAGCAAATGCAATGGAAGTACATCTTTCAGGAGAAAATAGGCTCAGGATTATTACACCTGGGGACTGCCAGCACAGGATGCCTTCACGTCCCTCAACCAGGTTATTTACGATATCAGCATCATCACTGTCAAAGCTTTACGAGCCGTAGGAATTTCTAAACATAAAGCCATACACGTGCATCAAAGACTCAAAAAGTACGCCGCAAAAATATTTTCACATATCCGGCCACGCCATCGGATCTAGTACGCATCTACAACTCCTTACAAGGCCGCATCGTATTCCAAGCCGACTCAAAAATACAGCTCTAGTGATAAAACAGAAGTGTAACTGGGGACTGCCCAGTCGCATCCCATCCCATACAAGCATTCCAAGCATATCATCATCGCAATCAGAAGGGCAAGAATAGGCTTATGAGCTAAAGAGTCAGAATAAATACAATTTCGTTCCAGTCAATGCTCAGGAGTTTAAGGAACATTTTTATTGCGACTCAGCAGTCCATACACCAAACAACTTAAAGTCAAGGCCTCTTGCAATTGAGCGCAATGGAGTTTGGCAAATTTTGAAATCCACTGGAGAGGCTAGATACTCATTTTTATGGAGATATGACCTTATTACACATTCCGGAGAGGATCGATGGTACAAATTCTAAAACTTATGGTCCAGAAAGAAGAATCATCACGCGATTAGGCAGCAGAAATATCTCCAGGAGTTCACTAAGGATTTGATGAAATTTCAAAGACGTGGAAATTATACATACAACTAAAGTTCATACTCGCAAAGAGAAAAAGAAAGAAAAAGATGTACTTACCTTGTCGCTGACGATTGGCACGCTCGTGATGGAGCTGCTCAAAGTGACGAAGAGGAGCCGGCTGCTGCTGACGAAAGCACGGAGCCAGACGAGCAAAAAAAAAGAAAAGAAGAGGGTCGATACCCCATTTTATACGAACGAAGTTTCCAGAGTTCGAACGGAAGAAAGATTCCTTCTTGCTCCATAAACGGGAATAGATGGCTGGGCCCACCGCACTCACACCCATAGCCAAGCTAGCAATACGCTACTACGAAGGCCACTGGCTGCGCGGTCTCGTTGTTGAAGGCCGATTAAAATTTTCCTGGTAACTTCTATCTACTTCATCTTATTAGTTTTGTTTTTCGTTTGTCACTATCTAGTTCTTACCCCGCAACAATGTCACTGTTACGTGCTAAGCAGGGGACTTAATGTTGATGGTGGTTTTTAGTTTAGGGCGAAAACTGTAAAAGTCTGTCTACCTGACCCAGCATCAGAAGTAGTATACCTTGATATGTCTATATTCCGCAAGGAATTTGAAGAATATATCAAAATCTGATGAGTGCCTATGTCTCCCTTCATATTATATTGAAACTCAAGCTCCTAGATGAATTGTTCACTAGTATAGAGCCTAATGAGTATTTAAGATCCTAGCTGCATTACTCACTAATGTCGGAGCCTGCTGAGTATCTATTATATGTCATGTTCCCTAGCCGAACTCTTGATGTTGACATGACATGACAATTAATGTTCGCTCGCAGCTGAGTAGCATGAATTTCTCGAAGTATCGGGATTAAGACGTGCATAGAAGTACTCAATCAGAGGCACACAAAGTCATGCTGCCCTCTGAGATAAAATTAGTGATTTTGTATTAATGCGCAAAATTCACCGAAATTAATTGATTTTGTGGCAGCTCACAAAATTCAATTTTCCTAACCTAATTTTATCAATTTGCAAAAATTAGGTTTTTGCGGTTTGCGCAATATCTCGAACCCTATTGGTCAAGACCAAACCTAGGCAAACAAGGAAATTAATCCATCATGGAGCTAGTAGGAGCAAAATCCTATTAAGAATTGGAAAACAAGAAGGAACTGCGGCAAATAAAAGCAGCAGCAAAAGGAGGCGCAGCCACGCCACTTTGCCGACCGGTTTTCCCTAGCAGGCGTTGCCCGTGGCCGACCGGCCACGCCCCATATTACTGCTTGGGCCCCTCTTTCCCATCAACCAATCAAATCGCTCCAAAAGCGCTGCCCACACTTTTAATTAAAGTTAGAAGTTGGTTGGTCGACACACCTAATTCCTTAAGGAATCTAATATAGGATGCCCACGCCAGTCTCAAAACGATCACAGCCGCACGATTTCGCCGGCTGATTGATTATACTTAGCCACCTCCTGGCGTGGACAAACGAGCTTCACAACGTCCACCGGTGGGCCCACTTCTTTCCCAGCCAATCGGAACTCATCTAGCCTGCAGGTGGCATCCCCGATCACTAGCCAGAAGAAGGCTAGTCGCGCCGGTGAGAAAAGGGTTTAACGAGCTAAGACCGGCCATGACAGTCTCAAATTCATCACGGCCGTCCAACTTAGCCAGCCTAGTTGGATGGCTTAGATTTTGTTTCGGGCAACCAATGAGGTGCCAATATGCTCACCGGAGGCTCGCCTTCAGCCTTGGCCTATCGAGCCCTCCCAACCTGCAGGCAGCACATCAAATCGATTAGCCTAAAGAAGGTTGGCGGCGCAGCGTTCAAAACCCAAATTGATGTTAGTGGCAGCATATTACTGTCGCACAACGATCTCGGTCGTCCAACTTGGCTAGCCAAGTCGACGGGCCCAGATCCGATATTAGCCAGCCAATGAAGTGCCAGCATGCTCGCCGACGGCCTGCCTGCAACCCTGGCAAATCGACTTGCTCAAGCCAGTAACTAGCTCCTCAAATCGATTAACCCAAAGTAGGTTGGCCACACGGCTTAGAAAACCCTAAATTGAATCAACGGCAGTATGCAACTGCCGCAAATTATCTCGGCCGTCAAACTTCGCTAGCCGAATTGACCGGCCTAGATCTAATTTTAGGCGACCAATAAGATGTCGCCATGATCACCGGTCATCCCTCTTCCATGAGGAACGATCGTCCAAGCCTCGACTTGCCTACATTGATCCCAAACTGTTGCACAAAGGTTGCCAGTCGCGCTGCCTACAGTAATTTTAATAGATTCAACGGCAGCCATTAACTGCCGCAAATCATCTCAGCCACTCAACTTGGCTTGCCAATTAAACCGGCCTAGATATAACTTGGGCCGAACGATAGGATGTTAGAATGGATACCAGCCCCCACTCTCCCATAGGGATCGACCGTCCTACCTTTGGCATGCGTGCATAGCTCCTAGCAGCTCCCTGAAAACGGCTGGTCATGCTCTTTTTAAGACATTAAGCTCCGCGACTAAGTTGTACGAGCTTTACCCAATGATGCTTCATGAGCATTAAATATTTTGAGATTCTTGCTTAAAAGCGATGCTTTATATGCATCGATTATAAACGATGTTCTATCAACATCAATTTCACAAATAATATAATTATTTGACCTAAAAGCATTATATGCCGCCTTGCCTGCTGCATATACTTTTCTACAAAAATACTCGAGACATCAAACATGTCATAAAATGGGGGATGCAGCATAATGGTGGATCATTCACCTAACGCACACAACGTGCTGGGTTCTAATCACACCACCCTCAAAACAACGGTTATCAACAAAAGTATCGAAAAAACACCAAAAAACTTTTAGCTTACATTCCAAAAGCAAGTTCCATATTATGATACAAGTCATAAAACAACCACACCTTCAGAATTAACCATTCTGATCTCAACGCCTTCTTCGCTTCCCTCCCTAAAATAAACCCTTCTCCTTCATTTATTGACCGAAGCAAGACTGGAACGGCCATTTCTTGATTTAGGCCAGAATTGTACAGATTGATCTCTCGAATCTAAAGTACCCCCATGCAATGCATATGTTTAGGGTTTAGATTCGTTTCTCGGCGGCACACCCAAATTTACCATTTCCAACAGAATCAGTTTTTACCCCAAAACAACTTGTTGTCTTCTTTTCTTTCAATCACACAACCTTGTGGTTGTTCTACATATACCTCTTCTTCGAGTTCTCCATTCAAAAACACTGATTTAACATCAAGGTGATATAGTAACCAACCTTTTTGGGAAGCCATAGCAATCACGGCTCTAATGGTTTCAAGACGAGTAACCGGTGCAAACGTTTCATTGTAGTCGATACCGGGTTGTTGTGAATAGCCTTTTGCCACCAACCTTGCTTTGTATCTTTAAACCGATCCATCCGTGTTGTACTTCTCCTTGTAGATCCAATTCACACCAATAAATTCTTTTTCACTTGGCCTTGCTACCTTCTCCCATGTGTCATTCACATCAATGACATAAACTTCTTCTTCCATAGCTTTTATCCAAACCGGCTCTTTTGATGCTTCTTCAAAATTTTCTGGTTCAACCGTACAAAAGTTACATCTTTCATACAATTCACTCAACCTTTGCATCTTCTTTGGTGCCGACGGTGGTGATGTTGATGCACTAGTACTTGGAGACATACTTGGAGATGCTCCTTGTCTTGTATTTGTTTGTGTTTGAAGTAGTTCTTCCTCATTTTCTTCACCTTCTCCATCTTCATTTTTTGCTGAATTTTCTTCTTCTTCATCAACAAATATGGTTCTCTTCTCAATTTTACCTTCTTCCCAATTCCATGAAGCACCTTCATCAAATAACACATCATGGCTTGTGATCATTGTGTTGCTCTTCAAGCTATACAACCCATAGCCTTTTGATTGGAGACTATAGCCAAGAAATAAACATTTGTCACTTAATTCATCAAGATTTGTTCTCTTCACTTTTGGAATTTGAGAATAACACACACAACCAAAAACTTTGAGATACCTTACCGATGGTTTTCTTCCACTCCATGCTTCAAAAGGAGTTTCATCCCAAACGGATTTAGTTGGACATCTATTTATCAAGTAGACGGCGGTGTTGATGGCTTCGGCCCAAAACACTTTAGGCATACCCTTCTCATGTACCATGGACTTCGCCATCTCCATTACGGTTTGATTCTTCCTTTCCGAATTATAATTTTGTTGAGGAGTGTAGCCCACAGTTATTTGCCTTTCCAAGCCTTCATCTTTACAAGATTTATCAAACTCTTTTTTGTTGTATTCTTTTCCTCTATCACTTCTCAACAACTTGATGTAATGGCCACTTTGTTTTTCAAAAAGACATTTAAACTTCTTTAAAATACCAAACACATCAGATTTTTTCCTCATGAAGTACACCCAAGTCATTCGAGTAAAATCATCAATGAATAAAATGAAGTATCTATTACCTCCATGAGTTGGTGTCTTCATTGGTCCACACACATCGGTATGTACCAATCCAAGAATTCCTTTTGCACGCCATGCTACACCTTTTGGAAATGGTTTGCGATGTTGTTTCCCAAGTGCGCAACCCTCACATACTCCTTCTTTGTAGTTGATGTGATGCGGAAGTCCTTGCACCATGTTCTTGTTGGAAAGAACCTTGAGACTATTGAAATTCAAGTGCCCAAGTCTTTTGTGCCATAAACATGTTTCATCCATGGTTTCCATCCTTATTGCAATATTCTTCTCCTTTTCAAACAAAATTGGAAATCTTCAATTCTTCTCCATCTTTATACACTTCATTACTTGTCTCTTGTGTTAGAGTACTGCTCGGTCGAACTCGCAAGCGTTGCTATCTCAAGCTTATTGTCAAGTTTAGTTGCCAAAACTATAAATCTTGATTTCTAGTCTACTTACAGTTAAATCTCGGATTAGGATAGAAAGTGTAGTTGAGATTTAGACTTCACGACATTCATCGATTGAAGACGAAGAACTACTAAGGGGAACTTGTGGAACTTCATCAACAAAAGGTATGTGGAGCCTTGAACTCATCTATCACTCAAAATTCTATCTACTCTATCTCTTATTTGAGATAAAATTTGTATAAATATATAGAATTTGATTATACACATTTGATATTTCGAGCTGAGTTTAACTCGCTTACATATTTCTCGAAATATGTGTTGGTAAGCTTTCGCTTTAACCAAGTTCATCTTATATTCTTGACTAAAGTCAAAGGATGATCATGTGAAAATCGCCTGGTAACATCTTACATGATTTGTATGAGACAACCATTTGATGTAGACTCGGAATGTTTCGTATTGATCATTCGATCACTTGAAAATTGCTTCGAAGATAATAGTTTGTGTGAGAAATCTATTGTCATCTTCTAAGAATGTTTCAATGATTGAAATGGGAGTTTAGAACAAATAACCATGATTGGATATTGCACAGTATGCGTACTTGTGTGCTAATTGTTGCAAGATATTCCAAGTCCGGGAATCATGGTATGCATACCCGTATACGTACTGATTGGTTTATGGAAGTCCGGGAACTGAGTATGCATACCGGTATGCGTACAGGCGTGAGTTCAAGTTTCGAAAATCCAACTGAGTTTTGGAAGATATGCGTACCCGTTCCCATACTGGCAAACCCAAACTTGGTCCGGCACTTAGGTATGCGAACCCGTTCGCATACTTGAGTAGGTTATGTTCTAAAATTGGTTTGTTCATGAACTAATACATTTATATAATAAGGAATGCAATCTTTTGCAAACCATGGCTATAATGTTCATGAATTGATTCGAGTGAATCAAAATCGATTTTGCTTCAATTGTGTCTTGTATACTTCTATAAGAATATAAACAATTGAAAAACTCTAGAACTAGTTTCATTTGAGTCATTTGAACTAGTTATGGTTAAGATGAATAAGGTTGATATGAAAGTGTTCATATAGCTAACTTCAGTTAACTATTGTTGAGCCAAAAAGGTGCACATGTTTAGGTACGGTTACTCATATCTAAATGAAGTCACTTTTCATTTGTGTGTAACAAGCTAAGTTCGATCTAACGGTTGAAAGATATTAGCTTGAGTCTAATCAGGTTTTCATCTAACAGTAAATATTGAATGCTTTGTTACCAAGGTAACATTGATTGCAAACCCTAATTTGAAGACTATATAAAGGAGAACTCTAGCAACTGGGAAACCTAATCCCCATACCTCCTGTGTGATACTAGTTGCGACTAGAGTCGATTCTACTTTAACCTTAGGTTTTATCCAAAACCCTGTAGGTTAACGACTTAAAGACTTCATTGGGATTATGAAGCCATACCCAAATAAGATTATGAACTCAAATAAGAAATCTTCTTTGTCTTCAAATCTTTTTAGATCTTTAATAAACACCTGCACACAAACAACTTGAATCTCTTGTGATCAATCACACACATAACGGAGTCTGTTAATAATGGATTATCACAAGATTTCTTTAGATCTACAAACAATTCTAAAGATCCCCGTCGATACTTCGATCTTGTTTGAGTGAATTTTATATTAGAAGAGAAGATTCTCAAGCATATACAAACTAGGTGCAATCAAAGTTCAGCAACCGCTAGTCAATCAAATCAACCAAAAACTAATAATAAACTGAAATTATCTAGTTTCCCACCAACGGTACTCGTAGAGCTTCCCAATCCAAAGATGTCTTTAAAACGAGCGGTCGTAAGAGATTTCGCCTAATTAGGTTACTTTCCTCTCCGAATAGACGGCTCCACCAGTAAAAACACAACTAGGTAGTTTTGCTGGCTCTGAGGATTAGTTTGCTTGAAATGCAAACTTCAATATTTATAGACCAAGGAAGTTTGGACACCAAGGAATTTCCAAAACCGAATATTCTCAAAGATATGCAATAAAGTCCAAATCGGTTTTCATAATTCCTTGAAATGCACTGTCCAAATATTGAACGAAATCTCAGTAAAAAATCTCCAATTAGTAAATGCACATTACTAATTTTTATTTTCTAAAGATATGCATTTAATTGCTGAAAATTAAAAGCATATAAAAACTAAAAACCTTAATTAAAAGATTCTCAATTTATTTCGATCCGGGATTTTCCTTTAGCTATTAAGGAATATCTTTGAGCAATAAAAGATAAGAGTTATTGCACATGTTCAAAGTATGTCGGCATCTTTACTTTGTAAATCCTTTTTCATATTTACAATCTTGGAACCGATTTGCCGCACTTCCAAACATGTTTAGAATTTGTTCATCTGACTTCCAAGAACTATGTGATTGATTATCCTATCAAATCACCAATCATGGGTTTCACGGTTCTACCAAAACAATTTTTGGTTCTACCTCCATGTGGGTAATAAGATTAGTCACGCTAGTTACCAAAAGTTGGTTGACTAGGTACTAGGATCGGTTACCACATATTTATGGTATAAACTTGTATTCGGTTGCACTAGTCATAGGATCGGTTCCCCAACTACTAAAAACTTGTTATAACTCTTACAAGGATCGATTCCCTCTTGTGATCGGTTGCACCTCTTACTAGGATCGGTTCCCCAATATCTAGAGTTGGTCATACCAATTACAATAAATCGATCATACCATCTCAGGTGATTACTTAAGATCGGTTTCACTAATAAAAGTCATAACAATACAAAAGTCAGGCATTGTGAATAGTTTTACCAAGATATATAAACAAGTTATGAGCGGTTATACTAAACACACATATTGGTAATCCAAAGATTTGCAATGAATAACAATACCAATAAGCCTAGCGATTTCCCTTTCGATTCACAAAACAAGTTTATGAATGTACTTCCATTAAACGAATGTAAAACATTGTTTCCTAGTAACTTTCTTTCTAACTTATACGAAGTTGACTCTAGTAAATAATCAAGCAACTCTTTAAATGAGTTTTGATTCACTAAAATATGACAACCAAACTTGACATACCAATGCTTGGTGGGTTCAACTGAGCTATGCTCTAACAATCTCCCCCTTTGTCAATTTTAGTGACAAAACTCTTACATCATATGGATAAACAAATTACAAGAATTCATTACACATACGCTTGATTCCAAGTTTCAACAGCACAATAACCTGTATACATTCAATCCATAAATGTCGATGTTGACATTATAATAACAAAGCTAATACTCCCCCTAAAGGTAAGATAGGTGGATTTTCAATCCGCACGTCTTTGTTATTCCCTTTGTAGTTAAGATAACCACAAGTATCAATATGATATGTTACTCCCCCTTAGTCTATGCTTTACTCTTTCGTTAGATATAACGTTTAAGCACCATTGTCCTTTCCTTAGTGATACCAAATTACTTTTTACTCCATATATTTCTCCCCCTTTTTGTCAATAAATGACAAAGGTACGAGCAAATAAAAGACAAACCTAAAGGATCTTAAAAATCTTAAAAGACTTGCAGAACCTATAAGAGTTAAGCACGAGGGTTCAACACACCATTTTAGATAGCCAATATCAAAACCGAAACTACAAAGTAATTTTGTTTTGATATGTTACCCATGAAACAATTGCCCGAAGCAATTTTCCCTAATAGTTTAGCAAATCAAAAATTGACTAAGCACCTTAGTTCTTTTGCTAAACCGATTGTACAAATACAATCGCTTGTTCGATAAGACCAAAATAAAGATAAGAATTAACTCTATTTTTCTCATCAGGTTCTAATTATTTAAATAATAACTTAGACCTTTCACTTTTAAACAAGACAAGTACTAGGTTAGTTAACTAGCATTTCTTGTTAAGGCATTCAATTAGACTTGAATAACCGAAACCTCCACTTTGATAAGTCTAACTAAGATCAGGATTAACTTAGTTTCTCTTATCCGGAATTGAATTGGACTAAACAATTGATCCCGAAAACCCTTTTGTTAAGCCATAAACAATTCATGCAAACCAAATAAATCAACTTGCATAATTATTTACCTCAACTGGAAGCAATTGAAACAAACATAGACATTATAGTACTGCAATTACACCGTAATTTTGTAAGCCTAAACAATTGATACCAAACCATAAAGCAAGATAACAATAGTTTTTCTTAACCAGAAATAATTGAATCACACACATCCATACACAAATAATGGAATAAACATTAATTGTACCTAAATTTTGTTAAGCAAAAGCAATAAATATATGCAATAAAATCAGGCTTTTCTTAAACAGGAAAACGATTAATTAACAAATTCGTTACCTCAAATTCCGTATCCTCTTCCCCCTTTAAGATATGTCATTAAGCGCCGTTTCAAGATAGAACTCTCCCCAGTTATGTTGTCATCCTCCCGCAAGACAAAAGAACAGCAACAAAGACCAACCTTTATCAGAGAAAGGTTGAAAACCGGTTTTAACTAATGCAATGCAAAAGTTGAAACCCCGAAACACATATGATTTTATGCTAAACCAAAAACGATTCAACATATTATGACTTTTTCACATATTAGTTTCAATCAGAACCTCTCATGATCCTTTGATAAAGCCTACCAACATGGGCTAGAACTCAATCCCGCTAAATCAAAAAGTCACCCAAACCATAAGGGTTCACACCATATGAGATCGAATAATAAGGTTATGAAAACCGAAATCAAACATCCCATAAACATACATAGCAATAATATAAAGCATTCGAGCACAGGCTATGTAATCAAAAACTATCACAAGAAAAATTATAAAATAATAATTTTATTCATTCATTAAATAATAGATAGTTTTATTCATAATAGACCTTATTGAAATAATAAAAAACTAATGTCTATTTTCAAAGATCATCTTCAATTTCCACAAATTTTTCAGGATCTTCATCAACAGCATCTCGACTGATATCTCGGATTCTGCGCACGGTACCTTGATTATGTTCACAGGCTAAAGCATTAACCTTTCGATTAATATTCCAAGCATACTCCTTATTACCGATTCCAAGTTTAATCATCTTTCTTTGGTTACGGATAACAGTTCTTAGTAGTGCTGCCTGTCTATGAAGTGTTTCGATAGCACTGAGGAGGACTTGTCGAAGATTAATAATATCAATCTTAGCATCCAAACTATTTTGGACAAGGAGATGAGTCATATCTTCCTTTTCCTTTTCTTTATCTTCACAGCCAGATTTCTTGAAGTTATTATCAAGATGAATAGCTTCATTAGAAGTCATTCCACTCAAGGATTTCAGAAGTTTTGCTTGATATCTGGTTTGAGGATACAACCTGTTACCAAAGGGTTCTCAAATAATATGAGTTCATATATTCGAGAAACATTTAACACATTCCAAACATAGGGGCCAGCCTTAAATAAATATTTATGACCAGATTTGAAAAGATTTTCGCCTCTAATGTGTTAGATAATCATAAATATTCTTTAGAAAGAATCAACTTTTTAGATCACGTATATAAAACTGCTTTAGATAGGGAAACTTATCATGTTTACACAAGTTGTTTGTAAGACAGCTTTTCTACACATGGAGACAAATTTAAACATCTTCAGGCAGATTGTGTAAACTGTCTATGTTGAATAAGAGATTATTGACAGGATACAGATAGCCCAGATGTGTGTGCTTCCTTACATCAGTAGATTGAGCATTGTAAGGATGCACAATCCAACGCAATTTAAGCGTTGGGGTGAGGATCTTCTTCACCAAATACCTTTTGAGGAATTTCTTCCTTCTTAATTTTAGGGACATTATCATGTTCCCTTGTGTGGGTTTTGAATTCATCCTCTTCATTAGGAATATTGCGAGATGCTATATCCTTGATTACATCTTGTGCCCAGGATGGTATGTTCTTTGAACTTGAACCCGTGTGGTCTAGATCTGCCATCCGACAAATTTATGATGTCTTTTGTTCAATACATTCTATATGTCCTCTTAAGGTATCCATTCCTTGTTGGAAATGTTTTTCTAAACACTTGGCTAGATATACCTTTCGACATGTCTATGTAAGAAAATCTTCAATAAGGATCTTATTCCTTATTTGTGGATGCTCCAGCGATAGAGTCAGGATTTCACACTCTATAGTCTGTTGATGAACTTCATTGCATAGAGACAATTTTTGTTCCAAATAATCTGCCAGATTATTTTGAAGACTGAGTGTTTCTCGCTTTCCTTCACAAATTCTTACATTCAATTGAACAATAAATTCTAGGACATCATCTAGACTGTCAATGGTTGTTCCCTTTTCTGAATAGTTTTCAACATGTTTGAAAAATCTTTCTAACACTTTACGAAATTCAGAACTTGGGCAGACTAGTGAATCTAATCTCTTTTCGTTAGAAACAGAAGATTTTTCACTGGAGATTGGAGTCGGATCCGAAACATGTTTGAATTTCGGATTCATTCTTTTCTGATCAGGAACCTGATTCGCAATCAAGTTATTAGTCATAGACTTTTTCTTTGATTTTCGAAAAGACTTACGAGACCAATTTCCATTGACCTTTTCTGAGATCTTATTCTCATTATCTTGACATACGTTAACTGAGTTCTTCATAAGTTTATCTTTTCTTTTCTTATTTTTACTCATATCCTATAGGTTGGATCGCACCAAACAAAGATTGTTAGATCTTTTCGTGTTTTCCTGCTCTGATACCAATTGAAAAGACGAGGGTACCCAAATATACCTCAATCTAAAACTTTTCCACCTATAAGTCCTTTCTCCGAAAATGATTGTCTATGGACTGAGTCGATACAATACAACTAATCGGTTCACACTTCGTGTGATCGTCTATGGATACGAGATCGAGACAATACGACAACAAGATAACTTGCGTTATTGACTATGGATACAAGATCGAGACAATACAACAACGAAGTATGTTTACTTGATAATAGGTTCGGACTTAACCAAACACAATAGGATTGCTATCAAGTAAATAGGAATTAACGTTTGTGTATTTTACTTCTAATTATAATAAAACAATTATAATTGAAGAAATAGAAAAGTTAAAGACACAGCAAGATTTTGTTAACGAGGAAACCGCAAATGCAGAAAAACCCCGGGACCTAGTCCAGAATTGAACACTCTCAGAATTAAGCCATTATACAAAATCTAAACCAACTTCGTATAGTTGAGACTAAGCAACTAAACCTATAGTTCACCTAGTTCACTCAGTATCCCTGCGCCTCCAACTTGTAATAAGTCACGCACTTGGAACAATTCCTTTGGTTCGTATTCCAAACAGTAAATGAACAACAAATCTGTTCGGTAACAACTCTTTTAAAACAACGTGATATGAGTTTGACGAAAGGCTCTTCCGTTTATCCCAATAAACTCCTTTGTCGGGTTTTTAGATCTATCTATTAAACAACTACCAAAGTAATTGTCTAGACTATGCAATCAATACTCTTAATCACAAAGAATTGTATTGATGCCGATCTATTCAACTAATCAATCAAGGTTATCATAAAGATAAACCGATTATAGTTGGATCCCCAGCCGATCAAGGTTTGTGCACACCAAAGATTATGAGCTCAAATAAGAAATCTTCTTTGTCTTCAAATCTTCTTAGATCTTCAATAAACACCTACACACAAACAACTTGAATCTCTTGTGATCAATCACACACAGAACGGAGTCTGTTAACAATGGATTATCACAAGACGTCTTTAGATCTAAAAACAGTTCTAAAGATCCACGTCGATACTTCGATCTAGTGTGAGTGAATCTTATATTAGAAGAGAAGATTCTCAAGCATAAACAAACCAGGTGCAATCAAAGTTCAAAAACTGTTAGTCAATCAAATCAATCAAAAACTAATAATAAACTGCAATTATCTAGTTTCCCACCAACGGTACTCGTAGAGCTTCCCAATCCCAAAGAAGTCTTTAAAACGAGCGGTCGTAAGAGATTTCGCCTAATTAGGGTACTTTCCTCTCCGAATAGATGGCTCCACCAGTAACAACACAACTAGGTAGTTTTGCTGGCTCTGAGGATTAGTTTGCTTGAAATGCAAACTTCAATATTTGTAGGAGTTTTCTTGTATCTTTATATGGGGGAGAGTTCTTAATTGAACTTGTGCTTAATTGCCAAATCTTTGTGGGGAGTGCGGCTGTGGAACATTGTAGGAGTTTTCTTGTATCTTTATAAACTCCTTGATGAATACACTAAGTTTCGACTTTGTGAAATCATCGAAACAATGTTGATATGTTCTCTTTTAGTCATGAAGTATCTCCATGAGAATTTCGTTATGATCCCACTAGTTTTCGTACCTTTGCCAATTTATATTGACAAAAGGGGGAGAATTAATGTGTAGTTTCATACTACAAATACATATGGTTTACGGATCATTATGTAAGGGGGAGTGGTTTTCATGTGAGATGAAGTATTGACTAAGGGGGAGTGATACATATCACAATAGTATTATTGTCAAAGTTGTGATACAATTGGACTTTGATGCTGTGTAATAATACTATGACATTGTATAACAATGATTGAGAGTTACTGTTTTCTCATTGTTATAGCTACGGATCTTCAACAACTATGATGCTGAGTTGAACACGTTCAGAATCACTGGAGTACTTGGAAGTGACGAAGATTTTGAGTAATGTTGAAGAACCAAAGAAATCAAGCATTTGGATGAGAAGCTACAAAGTTTATTTATTTTGTAATCCATATGTATTGATAGTTTTGTCACTAAAATTGACAAAGGGGGAGATTGTTAGTGTTAGAGCACTGCTCGGTCGAACTCGCAAGCGTTGCTATCTCAAGCTTGTTTGTCAAGTTTAGTTGCCAAAATTATAAGTCTTGATTTCTAGTGTACTTATAGCTAAGTCTCGGACTAGGATAGTAAGTGTAGTTTAGCTCTAGACTCCACGGCATTCATCATGCAAAGACGAAGAACTACTCAAGGAACTTGTGGAACTTCATCGACAAAAAGGTATGTGGAGACTTGAACTTATCTATCACTCAAAAGTCAATCTTTTCTATCTCCTATCTTGAGACAAAAGTCGTATTGCTATATAGACTCCGATTATACACATTTGCTAGAGCCGAGTTTATCTCGCCTATCTATTTCTCGGAATATGTGTTGGTAAGCTTTCGCTTTGGCCAAGTTCATCTTTACTCGTGACGAAAGTCATGTTGAATATTTCAATAACTTGAAAATCGCTTTGATGAAAAATAGTTTGTGAATAACAACTATATAACATCCTCTAAGAAAGTTTCAATGATTGAAATGAGAGTTTAGAACATGTAACCACCTTTGGATATAAACATGGTGTGTTCTCACATTTGTGTAAAAGTGTCACACCGCGCAGATTCTGACACTAGAATCAAGTCTAGAATCCGGTGATGCAACTATCGTAGGTACAAATTTTTCCTTTTAAAAATAAGAACAATATAGAACTACGAAAGAAATTCCACCAAATATTTTGAATACATAAATTACTTACAAAACAATTTTAAATGGTTACAATCCATAAATGAAATAATCGAACGATTCAGTAAATAACAATTCAACGACATTGAAATACCGATGCCCAAACCCCCGTAATTAATTATAATTTCTTTACTTCAGCTAGTGTCTCTGTATACTCTGTAGGAAGAGAGGGGAAAAGGGGTGAGCAACCACGGCCCAGTAGAAAATTTCCAAAAATAATATAATGCAACGGAAAAACAAACCAAATGATGCATTAAAAGCATAATTAAACAATACACTCTTTCACCAATTTATTGATTTTTATTTTGAACTCTTACTCGAGAACACTTCAAATTTAAGTCATAAATATCTTAAATTATTTTAGAACCTTTATTATTAATTTTTCTTCAACCAAATATCACTAGCAATTTCTTTAGGTGTGTTCTAAACTTCGTAACTTTTCATTTTAGATGTTTTACACTTCATTGTCATAACTAGACCTTTCCAAGAAATTCTTAAATACTTTAGACTGACAACCCCATTATTGCCCACCACGACACACACACTATTTGAATAGATGTGGCCCTTAACTCAGCAAACTCGACAACCCCAATCTTTATCCATGGACCACAGCCCAAATCATAATCAACCTTTAGACAGCCCCCAAATCATTATCCATGGACCGCAGCCCAAATCATAAACAACACCTATTGTCCACCGGTGCTCACAAGGTATTTCTTTCTATTGTGGCCCTGATCTCTTGGCTCTAACACCATCTACTGCCCACCGATGCACACGAACTATTTGAATAGTCGAGGCCCTGCTCTCTTAGCAAGTAGATTATACAAATTCACTATACCGACAACTGACTAATATTTCTTGGACCAAAATTATCAATAATTTTACTTCTTTAGTCTTTTACTTACAAACGGCATTTTATAATGCAAAGCTCTTTTACTTTTTCTCAATTCTAATCATCACGATGAATTATAATTAATTATGGTAACTGTTCACTAACATGACATCAAATTTACATGAATTTATAGATAGATTAGTGGCCAGAAATTCTTTAGTTTCTTTCATTTGTTTTGAACCATTCGTATGAGTTTTAAATGAGCAACCAACTTAAGCATCGAGTGGCACAGATTTACTGCGTATGAAAAATACCACAGAACATATACATGTTAGGAATCGATTAAAAACGCAGCGGAAATTATTATTTTTTAAAAAAAATTCTAATCAAACCCTACATGGAGATGTTAATAATAGGGGTAAAGAGATTTGTGCACCTTAACTCGCAAATCCAAATCTCCAAGAAAAACAGCAAATTTCACTTTAAGCTTTATCTCCACAATCACCGACTTGCATTGTTACGGGAGGAAAAAGAAAAACTTGCTGTAGTTTTAGTCTTTAAACACCAACGATCTCTGCCGTGAACGGAAGGAAGAAGAATAGCTCTTGCACCTTTGTTTCTCACATTCAACCGAGTTTGATGAACACCAACAGACTATCTTCTTTTGTTTATGAATAAAAACGAAACAACTACTGTACCTTTTCTTTTTCTTACTATGAACCAAACCTTCTTTTGACTTTGTTAAAAACGAAAACAAAAAGAATATCTTGCTGTAAAGAAAAACTCGTGACTGAGAGACACGTTTTTGGTTCCGGGCTTCCACGCAAAATTCTTAATTGTACAAGGACGGGAAAATAAGAAGAAGGTTTGGCTATTCTTAGCTATCGGTGTGTTTAGCTTTTATAGCTTGCTCCCTTTATATAGTTTTCATATTAAGAGCTAACCTTCTTGTTTTCAAATACCTTTTCCAAATACAATTAGGTCTCTTGGACCACAAACAATTTTAGCTTTTTTAACCGTATAGGATTCTATGTGTCTCACACAATTCCAAATACTATTAAGAAATTACAAGTCATTCCACCAAAGTCCTGTAATTGACAAACACTCTAAAATTGTCTGTTTTAATAAAAGTAAAACCCTTCCTCTACTTTCTTACAATAAGTCCCTCTGTTAATACCGGTATTCATAAATTCTCATAGGCGTGTAACAAATACACATCAGCTCCCTATGCAAAATTTATATTTGGTCCTTGATGCGCTTTTTACATTATTATTCTAATAATCACTTAGACAATTTAAGTGACCACTGGCCAGTCTAGAATAATAATTCCCGCACAATAATCTAAGGGAATACACATACGAGGAGGATACCATATTGAATATGTATATTCTTACTGCGCACTCACAACTATCCATCTTACCCAGATATTGGATCCAAATGACCTCACTGCTTGGTAAGACAAAACAACCAAAAATACACGCAAGGTATATGCATAATCTCAGGATTAAGAACTTACGTAAAGTAGTAGCTTAGATCTATTCATTAGCTGATAAATAATGAATAGAACTAACCGACCGGTTCGATATAATCCAATTACATCAACCTGCTAGATTTAGAAGTCTCCACTCCTATGATAGAGATTTATCACAGTACATACGTAATTATCATAGCAAGTTCTAATCTAACAAATGAAAATAATTCACATAGATTACGAACAAAAAAGTCACCAATATATTATATCTCCCACTGTATAATTTACAAATAATATATTTGACAATATCTCACAAAGCATGTTTAATGTAAACTATTAAATAAAATCTAAAATGCGAAATCCTACTTATTGTTTTTGGGCATAATCCCAACAATCTCCCACTTACACAAAAACAATAAAAAATCAGGTTTGACTCCCATCCCATCAACATGAGAACCAACACCTTCTGTGTCAAGGCTTTGATAATGGGATCCGCCAAATTCTACGCCAAGGCTATCTTAGTAACAACTACTTCACCTTTCTTCGACATGTCTCTAATAATATGATACTTTATTTGAATGTGCTTGTTCTAAGAGTGGTTTCTAGGCTCTTTACAGTTAGCTACAGCACCACTATTATCACAGAAAATAATAATATATGGTATAGCTGCAGGAACCACTGTAAGACTAGTTAAGAAATTCTTTAGCCATACTGCTTCCTTAGCTGCTTCGCAAGCCGCTGCATATTCAGCTGCTTCCTTTGCTTGACACTTCTCCAACTTATGGCTGCTCCACCTAATATGAACACATATCCTGAAGTTGATTTTCTCTTATCCTCATCTGATTGGAAATCAGAATCGGCATAACCAAGAGGTACCAAATCTTCGGATTCGTAAACCAACATATAATCTCTAGTTCTCCTGAGATACTTTAGAATATTTTTTATGGCAATCCAATGTTCTCGTCCTGGATTAGACTGGAACCGACTGACCATCCCAACTGCATAACAAATGTCTGGTCTGGTACATAGTATGGCATACATGAGACTTCCTACAGCCGAAGCATAAGGAACGTTACTCATTTCTTGCATTTCCTCTGATGTCTTGGGACAAAGAGCTTTTGTAAGTTTAATGCCATATCTATAGGGTAAGAATCCTTTTTCGAGTTTTGCATAGCAAATCTCTCCAGCAATTTGCCAATGTAAGTGGATTGGGATAAGCCTATCATTCTAGTATTTCGGTTTCTGAGAATTTTAATGCATACAATGTAACTGGCCTCTCCTAACTCTTTCATACTAAAGTGATTGGAAAGCCAAAGTTTTACTGATGATAATGCTCATACATCGTTTCCAATAAGTAATATATCATCTACATACAAAACCAAAAACATCACCACGTTTCCTTGAGTTTTCTTGTAAACACACGGTTCATCAAGATTTTGCTCAAACCCTATAGATTTAATAGCCTCATCAAATCTAATATTCCAGCTTCGAGATGCTTGCTTAAGTCCATAAATAGACTTATGCAACTTGCATACTTTATGCTCCTGGCCTTTAATCACATATCCTTCTGGTTGGATCATGTAAATGTCCTCTTCAAGATTGCCATTCAAAAAGGCAGTCTTGACGTCCATTTTCCAAATCTCGTAGTCAAAATGAGACGCAACGGACAAAAGTATTCTAATGGACTTAAGCATTGTTACTGGCGAAAAAGTATCCTCGTAATCGACTCCCTCTTTCTGAGTGTAACCTTTCGCCACCAGCCTAGCTTTATAGGTTTCAACCTTACCATCTGGACCTCTTTTCTTCTTGTAAATCCATTTACACCCAATGGGTTTAATATTGGGTGGTGGATCTATAATACTCCAGACTCCATTATAATGCATGGATTCTATTTCAGTATCCATACCGGACAACCATTTTCTCGACTCAGGGTCATTTACTACCTCGTTGTAACTAGTAGGATCCGAATCCTACTCATCTAGGATAACTTGAAAATTTTCCCCGAAGAACTCAGCATACTTAGGATTTCGTTTCCTTGGTCTAGTACTACGACGAGGCTGGTTTGGTTGAGCAGTGTTTTGGGGTAAAAACTGATTCTGCTGGTTTTGGTAAATTTGGGTGTGTTGATGAGAAACGAATTCAAACCCTAAACAAATGCACTGCACAGGAGTACTTTAGATTCGAGAGATCAATCTGTTCAATCCTGGCCTAAACCAAGAAATGGTCGTTCCAGTCTTGCTTCGGTCACAAAATGAAGGAGAAGGGTTGATCTTAGGGAGGGAAGCGAAGAAGGTGTTGAGATCAGAATGGTAAACTCTGAAGGTGTGGCTATTTTATGACTTGTATCAGAATGTGGAACTGGCTTGCGGAATGTAAGCTCTCAGTTCTTGGTGTTTTTCTGGATACTTGTTGATAACCAAAACTCTGTTGTTGGTTGAAATAGGTTGAAAACCTATTTATATCAGTCATAGTTGCACGCACCCTGATCTCATAGGAACTGGGAATAGTTGAGTGATGGAGGAGTGGGATCGTACAGGATGGTGAAAACCACGTCTCCACTATGAGGGGGAGACTGGGTGGTTTCGTCCCACTACTTATCTATCATCACTAACTGCCCGCCTTTCCTGACACTGTCTTGTAATAGGCGTGTTGCACGCCGCACGCTGTAGACCGCCAGACCAATACCCTGATGAACATCCCCCAGTTTGTGACATGTTTGATGTCTCGAGTATTTTCATGGAAAATATGCAGCATGCTGCTGAATGGGTCTTGTTTGCAAGACCTAGTTATTCTGACCAATCACGCGCAAGCTAGGTGGAGGGTGGTCATGTGTGAGTAGCTGTCAGGAGCTATCTATGTACATTAAAGATGTGGTGATCGGTCCCTATAGGAGAATGGTGGATGGTAGCCATTTTGACATCCTATTGGTTGGCCCAAATTAAATCTAAACCGGTTAAGTTGGCTAGCCAAGTTGGAAGGCTGAGATAATTTGCAAAAGTTTGTGCTAATTCATGAAATTTTGTAATCAGGAAATTCAAATGTGAGACCCTCACTAAAACTGCTGTAGAATTCTCATACGAACTCAGATTTTTACGATCCGCCCCTCCATTCTTATCGGAAAATAATTTCATATCTTCCCGCGCGGGAATATTTAGGTTTTGAGCTCGTTTAGGAGGTGAAAACATCCCGATAGTAAAAACTCAGGAAGAATTTAGGAGGAATTCTGTCAGTTTTCAGCCATGACCTAGCTCGTCTTTTAAGTTGTATCTTTTAGCTCGTTAATCCGATTGATGAGATTTTTTAGTATGTTATGCTAGACATCCATACGAAACTTTTGGCATGTAGCTCATACTAAAATTGTTTACCAAATGCTCCCAGTTGTTCGTCCAATCTTTGGGTGATCGTTTAGAAGCCATATGGGTAGGCCGCAGCGTGGCCGATTGTTCCTTATGAAAGAGGGGTGGCCATTGATCATGTCCACGGCTCGTTATGATAAAGGGGGTGGCCGTTGATCATGGCCACAGCTCGTTGGAATAACATGGCTTGCCAATTAGCATGCCGGTGCCATTTGGCGGGTTGATTAGCTAATTGGCATTGCGGCCATGTTGACACGACGGCCACTAGGTGTTAGTGCAGTTTGTCTTTATTTAATACGTGTGGCGGGTTTAAAGCGACTTGATTGGTCGATAGGTAAGGGGGTCGGCAAGCAGCATGGTCCCGACCACACTCCAAGTGCATGCGGCACATTTAGAGCAACCTGATTGGTCAATGGGAAAGGGGCCCGGCAAGAGTAGCATGGAGGCGTGGCCATCTGCAGGTGGCGCCCGCTAGGGCGAACTGGCCGGCCATGTGGCGTGGCCACGCCTCCTCTTATTGCTGCTCCTATTTTCCGTGGCTCCTCTTTTATTTCTTGTTTTCTGATTTTTGGTAGGACTTTGCTCATACTAGTCCATGGTGGATCAATTGCCTAGGTTTAGTTTCGACCAGCAGGGTCCGAGATATTGCGTAGGCGCAAAAAACCTAATTTTTGCAAATTAACTAGGTTAATATTTTAATCTTGTGAATTATCACAAAATTGATTAAATTCGGTGACTTCTGTGTGTTGACACAGAGTTCTTTAAATTTTATTGTCAGAGAGCAGCATGCTTTCCGACTGAGTACTTTCATGTAGACCTTAATCTTGATACTTCGGGAAATTCATGCTACTCAGCTGCGAGTAAACACTAATTGTCATGTCATATCAATATTAAGGGTTCAGCTGGGGAACATAGCACAGAAAGTATTCAATGAGCCTTGCATTAATGAATAATACAGGCGGGATATTGAAATTTACAGAATATTTGGGATTGTTGCTACATGCACCATTCGGGATAAATTTCATGTAAGTATACTGAATTGCTCAATATATGCGTAAGTAAAAAGGCTGGGCACTCATTACTTCAAATGGCTCCGTCTCTTTGCAGAATGACGGTACATTAAATACAGGGTTTTACAATCTTAGCCCTGAACTAAAAACCACCATCAATAAGCAGCAACTATTTGTTCAACTTGTTGCTCCGGTTGTCCTACAACTTCTGGTTGAACTTGAGGTTCAACTTCAGGTTGAGGATGTACTACTTCTTCATCCATATGAAGACCCGGATCAACTAATGGTTCATTAAAGATCGGAGGATCCTGCTGAACTATTGGTTGTTGCACAACTACAGGTGAATTTGTATGTATATTATTACTAGCTTGTTCATTAAATTCAGG
>JAJJMB010011095.1:5829952-5873851 GCA_023531105.1 Papaver atlanticum
CAGCTCGAGTACCTTTTGGATAGCCTACAAACAAGCAAACTTCTGACCTTGATTCTAGTTTACTAGACTTTCCTTTCTGACCTTGATTCTAGTTTACTAGACTTTCCTTTTAGCACATGTGCAGGACAACCAAAAATTCTTATATGCCGTAGACTTGGCTTACGCCCAGACCACAGCTCCTTGGGTGTCTTAGGAGCTGCCTTAATAGGTACCAAATTCAGAATATATTCTGTTGTTTCTAAGGCTAATCCCCAAAAAGATACAGGTAATGAAGTATAACTTATCATGGACCTTACCATCTCTAGTAAAGTTCTGTTCTGTCTCTCTGCCACACCATTCTGTTGTGGTGTTCCAGGTGCAGTCAACTGGGATACAATCCCATGTTCTACCAAGTATGTACCAAACAGGTTTGAAAGATACTCACCGCCACGATCTGATCGAATGGCTTTCAATTTCTTACCTGTTTGGTTTTCGACCTCTGCCTTGTATTCTTTGAACTTTTCAAAAGAATCAGACTTATGATGCATAAGATAGATGTAGCCGTATCTAGAATAATCATCAGTGAAAGTGATGAAATACTCATAGCCACCTCTAGCTCAAACATTCATCGGTCCACATACATCAGTATGCACTAACTCTAATACTTCATTGGCTCTAACACCTTTCCCTGTAAAGGGTCTCTTGCTCATTTTACCTTCCAAACAGGATTCACAAACTGACCATGGTTCAATTTCTAATAAATCAAGGGATCCATTTTGAACCAACCGTTTGATCCTGTTAAGGTTAATATGACCAAGCCTTAGATGCCATAAGTATGTGGCGTTAGTTGATGGACTGTTCCTTTTAAGAGTGGTAACAGATGGTATACATTCACTATTTAAAACACAAGGAATAACATGAGAAATAAGATATAAACCATGCGCCAACACACCAGTAAAAATAACTAAACTGTCTTTAATTATTAAAACCTTAAAAGAATCAAATTTAATTGTCAAACCATCTCTAACGAGACAAGACATTGAAATTAAATTCCGCCTAATGTCTGGCACATATAAACAATCTTTCAAAACTAAAAACCTTATTCTCATTGTTACTACTACTACTAAGAAGAACTAATTAAATTCCGCCTAATGTCTGGCACATATAAACAATCTTTCAAAACTAAAACCTTATTCTCATTGTTACTACTACTACTAAGAAGAACTCTTCCTACGGCTACGGAAGAAACTTTTGCATCCGAACCCAGGCTTAGGTAAATTTCTCCTTTACTTAGTTGTCTGGTTATTTGAAACCCCTGCAATGAATTGCATACATGATTAGTGGCTCCAGAATCTATACACCAACTGTTTGATGTATAAGTGGCAACATTTGCCTCAACAACTAAAGATTCAAAATTACCTTCTGATTTCTTCTTAGCTAAGTATTCCGTGCAGTTACGCTTCCAATGACCAGTCTTGTTGCAATGGAAACACTTTCCTTTTGCAACACTTTCTCCCTTGTCATTTTTAACACCCAAAGCTTTATTTGTATTAGGACCTGTTTTCTGAGACTTCTTCTTAGGATTATTTCGCTTAGGTTTGCGCTTAGAATCCTCCGCTAAGTGAACACTTCCAGCTGCCTTTTTATTGTCCAAAATTCCTTCCACAGTTTGCAATTGGTTAAGTAACTCAGGGAGAGTTAAAACCATCTTATTAATGTTGACATTCAACTTGAAATGCGCAAACGAACTGGGAAGGGAATTGAGAACAATGTCAACTTTCATATCAGCATCGATAGTTGACCCAAGGGTTTCCAGTTCGTTAAACAGAGACATCATGAGAATGACGTGCTCACGAACTGGAGTTCCTTCTTGCATCTTAGTGTTTATTAGCTTTCTAGTCACCTCTGCTTTGGCGGGACGACTATGTTCAGAAAACATCTCTTTCAGACCATTAATGATCTCAGCAGCTTTCTCAAAGCCCTCATACTGATGCTGCAATACATTGGAAATAGAAGCCATGATATAGCACTTGTCCATATCATTGGCTTTCTTCCACCTAGCATGAGCACCAACTGTTTCTGCGGGTGGGTTCTGGGAGAACAGATTCTGGCTCGTTTAGAACAAACTTGTAATCTTGTACAGTGAGTACAATATCCAAGTTTCTTTTCCAATCAATATAGTTGGGACCGGTTAGTTAGTTTTCTATCAAGATAATTTGTAAGGGGATGAGGTTCGACATCGACATCTAAACATGCATAACAAATAAATCGTAGTGAGATAAAACGGTTCTTTAAAAAAAAAAAAAAAAAAAAAAAAAAAAAAAAAAAAAAAAAAAATATTTATCGCAACTCCCTAGTATTACGATAAACATCGGATTCCCAAAACTTTACATACGTAACATTCCTTGGGGAATTAGTTGCGCATATAGTTTTTCAGGTGGAAGAACTTTCCATTGATTTAACAATCCTTGACATCTCATGTCATATTAAATCAACAATCCGATATATTTGGCCTCTAAAATAAATATTTGTTTCCTTAGGGAAATCAAATTACTTATTTTGAGTTAAGTGTAACCCATAGACGATTTTCAGATTCTACATAAACTGAATTGTTTCCTTAGGGAGAACAAAACCGTTCATATAATTTGATTTTGCCTATGGAAGGCCGCGGGATACGAAAATCCCTCTCCCACTTAATTTCTTAGGCAAGGGCAGTTTATGTTCACATATCTCATATACAAACAAAACAATATTGTGATTCTATGACTACCAATCTAATTAATCTAAGATGGTACTGTAGCTCATATATATATGCCTAGGTACCAATAATAATCATGTAAACTTAACTTGAACAAATCACACATATTCAACAATTTACATCATTACCAGAATCACCAAAATCACCAAGTCATGTTACTGATATATGTTTGTGCAGGCTATCTAAGGAGGTAACTATATGTACCTGTTTGTAATGTGCCAAGACCCTCCAAAAACTTGTTTTAATAAGCAGTACCAAAACTGTTTTGGACATTACTAAAACAAATTTTGGGTGTACATTAACAAACAATACAATTCCCACCTAAACCAATCAAGGTTTCAAGTCTGTTGATTCACAGGATAATGATTTTGAAAACTCTTTTCGCAATTCATACATCTCATGTATAATTAAAAAAGACCCCATATATCCACCATGGTGATTTCTTACTCTAGCACATCCATATTAGTAAACCATACACATATATTATTTTGCATCAATCATACAAAAACAGCCATACCCATCTCAAATTAATCACATCAATCGTAAATTTTAACATCAAATTTCTCAAATTGATAAATCTAGGGTTCAATCAATTCATACAAATTCACAAATTGAAAAAGCCCTAATTTGTAAAACCCATCATAATCTTCATCATGATTAATAAAATTGCAATTATTAACATTTAAACCTAGCTCTTGATGCAATTGTTAGGAATCGATTAAAAACGCAGCGGAAATTGAGTTTTTTTAAAAAAAAATTCTAATCAAACCCAACATGCAGATGTTAATAATAGGGGGTAAAGATATTTGTGCACCTTAGCTCGCTAATCCAAATCTCCAAGAAGAACAGCAAATTTCACTTTAAGCTTTATCTCAAAAATCACCGACTTGCGTTGTTACGGGAGGAAGAAGAAAAACTTGTTGTAGCTTTAGTCTTTAAACACCAACGATCTCTGCCATGAACGGAAGGAAGAAGAATAGCTCTTGCACCTTTGTTTCTCAACTTCAACCGAGTTTGATGAACACCAACAGACTATCTTCTTTTGTTTATGAATAAAAACGAAACAACTACTGTAGCTTTTCTTTTTCTTACTATGAACCAAACCTTCTTTTGACTTTGTTAAAAACGAAAACAAAAAGAATATCTTGATGTAAAGAAAAACTCGTGACTAAGAGACACGTTTTTGGTTCCGGGCTTTCACGCAAAATTCTTAATTGTATAAGGACGGGAAAATAAGAAGAAGGTTTGGCTATTCTTAGCTATCGGTGTGTTTAGCTTTTATAGCTTGCTTCCCTTATATAGTTTTCATATTATGAGCTATCCTTCTTGTTTTCAAATACTTTTTCCAAATACAATTAGGTTTCTTGGGCCACAAACAATTTTAGCTTTTCTTAACCGTATAGGATTCTATGTGTCTCACACAATTCCAAATACTATTAAGAAATTACAAGTCATTCCACCAAAGTTCTGTAATTGACAAACACTCTAAAATTGTCTGTTTTAATAAAAGTAAAACCCTTCCTCTACTTTCTTACAATAAGTCCCTCTGTTAATACCGGTATTCATAAATTCTCATAGGCGTGTAACAATTACACATCAGCTCCCTATGCAAAATTTATATTTGGTCCTTGATGCGCTTTATACATTATTATTCTAATAATCACTTAAACAATTTAAGTGACCACCGGCCAGTCTAGAATAATAATTACCGCACAATAATCCAAGGGAATACACATACGAGGAGGATACCATATTGAATATGTATATTCTTACTGCGCGCTCACAACTATCCATCTTACCCAGATATTGGATCCAAATGACCTCACTGCTTTGTAAGACAAAACAGCCGGAAATACACGCAAGGTATATGCATAATCTCAGGATTAAGAACTTACGTAAAGTAGTATCTAAGATCTATTCATTAGCTGATAAATAATGAATAGAACTAACCGACCGGTTCGATATAATCCAATTACATCAACCTGCTAGATTTAGAAGTCTCCACTCCTATTATAGGGATTTATCACAGTACATACGTAATTATCATAGCAAGTAATAATCTAACAAATGAAAATAATTCACATAGATTACGAACAGAAAAGTCACCAATATATTATATCTCCCACTGTATAAATTACAAATAATATATTTGACCATATCTCACAAAGCATGTTTAATGTAAACTATTAAATAAAATCTAAAATGCGAATTCCTACTTATTGTTTTTGGGCATAATCCCAACAATACAAACTATTAAACGAACTGAACTCTAATGAATAGTTAGGATGAGTCATTAGTTAATTAACAGCCAAGACCTATGGTTATAAATAAAAGTTTACTAGAAAAACTTTGATTTCTGCTTGCTCTTTTACAAAGTAGTCGACTAATGACTAGGAAACCACAAAGAAAAACGTAGTAGCGTGTACATTCATTTTTTTAACGAAACAATGAGTTTTCTTTTAAACCAAATCAAGCATCCGTTCGTAAATAATGGAGCCAGACAATTAAATCCTTTCTTTTGTATGCAATATCACAGTAGACCTCCAAATCTCAATGGCATATGAACATAACGTAATCATAATTCATATTATATTATACATATTAAGCAAATATCGATTTGATCCAAAAATAGGTTTTTCTTTTATATTAGGCGGAAATCTATCAAAAATAGAGATAATGATGCAAACAAAAACCATGCTGAAATAGTTTAGCTTTTAGTATTACGTAGAAACCCCTACCTCAAATCGCTTAAAATCCAAATCAATGCCCGTTAATCTCTTTCCATCGAAAATAAGCAAAGCACCCGTATTACGATCAAATCCGGACACAACAAATATACACCTCCAATCATCACAAAAATAGACAAGCTACTTGTTGTTTTAGCAATCAAAGTATGTTCGTTGCAAAAGACGTTTTTGAAGAGCAGAGTTATTGGAGCGGCTAGGTTTTCTTTATGTAAACCTCGAAACAGAGAAAAGAAAGACAAAGAAGATGAGTCGGCAACTATTCCCTTTCCTTTTTATGAATCAGTATATATACACTTACGTATTTAGGTTAACAAGGAAAGTTTGGCAGTTCACTTAAGAAGCGTGAGAAAGGATCAACGTACCAGGTTTGACCAAAGGTCAACCTATCAAGAATAATATTATAATATATTATAGTATGATTTTGTTTTCATTATATCTTTTCTATTCTTTTTCTTTCTTTTATCTATTATTTTATTTAAATTCTACTTAGGAAAAACATCACAAAATGAATGTCACCATTTCCTAGAGAGTCTGTTTTGGCGGAAATGCATTTAAAAAGACGGATTGTGACAAAAAGTCCAAAACCGGGAACCCAAAGTATGCGTACCCATACGCGTACTGACGGTTGTTGGAAATACGGGTAAGTATGCATACCCGTACGCATACTAGCGGAAAGTTCACGTCCGTGAATTTCTGCTAGAGTTTGAAAGTGAAAACAAACTCAATCCGGTTACTTAAGTACGCGTACCCGTATGCATACTTAAGTAGGTTACTTTCTAAAAACTGTTTATTCATGAACTAAAACATTTATATATTAAGGAATGCAATCTTTGCAAACCGTGGCTATAAAGTTTATGAATTGATTCGAGTGAATCAAAACCGATTTTGCTTCGATTGTGTCTTGTATACTTCTATAAGATCTAAGCAATTGAACAACTCTCTAACTAGTTCATTTGAGTCATTTGAACTAGTTATGGTGAAGATGAATAAGGTTAATATGAAAGTGCTCATATGGATAACCATTGGTTAACTATTGTTGAACCAACTAAGTGTACACGTTTAGTTACGGTTACTCAAACCTAAATGGAGTTACATTTCATTTGTGTATAACAAGCTAAGTTCGATCTAACGGTTGAAAGATAATAACTTGAATCTAACCAGGTTTTCATCTAACGGTGAATATTGAATGCTTTGTTACCAAGGTAACTTAGATTGCAAACCCTGATTTGGAGACTATATAAAGGAGAACTCTAGCAACTGGGAAACCTAATCCCCACACCTCCTGTGTGATACTAGTTGTATAAGATATAGTCGATTTTCCTTTAACCTTAGGATTCTCACGAGACCCTATAGGTTAACGACTTAAAGACTTCATTGGGATTGTGAAGCCAGACCCAACTATTTTCTCTGTAGTTGCGTGATCTGATCTTGCTGTTTCTATCGTGATTGAGTACAATCGTAAGATTGGCTTGAGATTTATATCTCCGATAGGCAAGATAGAAAATTAGTCACAAACATCTTCGTCTCATCGTTTGTGACTCCACAATATCTTGTTTCGCTAGTCGATTAAGATTATTGTGAGGTGATTGATATTTCTAGGTTGTTCTTCAGGAATATAAGTCCGGTACATCAATTGGTTCCTGTTCACCTTGATTTATCAAAAGACGGAACAAAACTCATAGGTATTTCTGTGGGAGACAGATTTATCTATTCCTATAGACTTTTCTGTGTGATACAGATTTGTTTATCAAGTCTTCGACTTTGGGTCGTAGCAACTCTTAGTTGTGGGTGAGATCAGCTAAGGGAATCAAGTGTGTAGCATCCAGCGGGGATCGGAGACGTAAGGAGAGCAACTGTACCTTGAATCAGTGTGAGATTGATTGGGGTTCAACTACAGTCCAGACCGAAGTTAGTTTGTAGTAGGCTAGTGTCTGTAGCGGCTTAATACAGTGTGGTGTTCAATCTAGACTAGGTCCCGGGGGTTTTATGCATTTGCGGTTTCCTTGTTAACAAAACTTCTGGTGTCTGTGTTATTTATTTTCCGCATTATATTTTGTTATATAATTAAAATATTACAGGTTGGTTGTTGATTGAAATTGATTGATCCTTGAACATTGGTCTTTGGTACCGTTCAAGTAATCTCTCTTATATTCAATCGGGCTCACAAATTATTATTTGTTTGATTGCGGATTAAATTGAGAGATTGAGATATAACTCCTTGATATACTTTTAATAAGATTGAGTCTAACTGTTTAGTTGATTATCTTGTAAGTATATTGGAGTTAGTCCATACAGATTGCTAAGCGAAATATTGGGTGAGGTTGTTAGACCCCCGCTTTTTCAGTTAGAGCACTGTTCGGTCGAACTCGCAAGCGTTGCTATCTCAAGATTGTTGTCAAGTTTAGTTTCCAAAACTATAAGTCTTGATTTCTAGTCTACTTATAGCTAAGTCTCGGAATAGGATAGAAAGTGTAGTTGAGCTTTAGACTTCATGGCGTTCATCGATTGTCATAAATGGTACAATATCCATATTCAAAGTGAACATCATACCCAAGCTCCACAAGTTTCCCAACACTAAGCAACTTTTGTGCCAAATCCGGAACATATAACACATCTCTAATGTATTTTGCTTCATTGATAGTTTGCACGCAAATTGTACCTCTTCCGTTAGCTTGAACCATGTTTCCATCCCCCATCTTCACTAGAGAATTTATGGATGTGTCCATATCAACAAACAAGCTTTTCTCACCAGACATATGAGTTGTATAACTACTATCTACAAACCATACTTCACTTTTGGAAGTTTCTACGACACTTTGACAAGCATAAAACAAGTTTTGTTTATCTTCTTTATGTTCTTCTCTACCGGATTTTTCTTCATCTTCTTTGTTTCTACAATCCTTCTCCAAATGTTCATACTTTTTGCAATGATGATATTGGGGATTTCATTTTTCCCAATAATTCTTCTCCAAATGACCATTTTTGTTGCGAAAATTGCATCTTAGTACTTGTTAAGAATCACCCTTTTTGTGGTAGTTAGAACTTGCTCCTCATTTGTTGAATTTCCCCTTTCCTTTGTAGCATGATGAAACATCACCCTTGTACTCATTCTTCTTCATTGCTGAATTTTTGAGTTCAAGTGCATCTTTGATTCAAAAGCACTTTCAGTTGAGTTTTCGTTGTGTCTTAACAACCTTTGTTCATACACCTTCAAAAAAGCCCATAAGTCTTGTGACTTCAATGTAGAGAAATCCTTTGTCTCCTCCAAAACCGCTACAATGGGTTCAAATTTCTCCAGCAAATAAATCAAAATCTTCTCACAAAATCTTCTTTCTTCCATATTCTCGCCACACATTAATATTTGATTTACAATTTCAACAACTCTAGAAGAAAGCTCATTTAAATTTTCATTATCCTTCATTTTAAGATTTTCAAAATCTCTTCTATAAGATTGAAGTTTTAATTCTCTCACCTTCTTGTTTCCTCCATACTCTTGTTGAAGAATATCCCAAGCTTCTTTAGCTTTAGAAAAATGAATTACCCTAGGTAGAATAGTGTCTCCAACTCCTTGTTGAATGTACATGGATGCTTTAGCATTCTTCTTCCTACTCTCCCTAAGTAAATCCTTTTTGAGTTGTGATAAGTTAGTTGTATCTTCAATTTCTTCATACCCATTTTGAACAATCTCTCATACATCTTGAGACATGAACAAGATCTTCATCTTGATGGCCCAAAAATCATAATTTTCTCCATGAAAAAGTAGTATTGATGGTTGTTGAATGTATAGATTTGAGTTGCTACTACTTTCCATTGATTTGATTTAAGTTTGATTGCAAAATTAGGTTTTTTCTTTTCTAGATCTAGATTTTAAGAAATTTCTTGTTTGCTGATTTTTTAATTGATTGGGTATTGATTGATTTTTTCCTACTACCAAGATCAGATTCAATTAAGCTTGGCTCTGATACCAATTGTTGGATATTTGGATATAATTATAAGTGATTTTGACAAGGATTTTTTGAATGGAGGTGAGGGATTAAGCTTCTCTTCACACTTTTCTGTTCAATTATGTTGGATAGGTTTCTTAGTTACATTCTCTTTCCTTATTTCTTTCTTTATATACTAGGTTTAGATACGACCTAATACTACAGATAAGGTTACACTACTTCAGGTGCAAAATGTAAACATCACATAAACTAACATACTAGTTCATGTGAAGCATTGAAAATTCACATTAACTAACAATCTCATCAAATCAACCTCTCTTTAATAGATTCCGCAAGTTTTTTGTCTCGATTAAAACGAATATTATCACAAATTAAGTATCCGCATGGAGATTGATAAAGCCGGAAAGAGGAAAAGAATGATTTGGAAAGTGTGGATCCTGGTAGATGTGCAATAGCTTACCAGCCAACAATAATCTGTAGCAGAGCGACTCGCGGGGATAAAGTTAGTGCTCATCCTCGCTCGAGTAAATATGCTCGCCGAGCACGCTAAAACTCAGAAATTCAAATCACAACGAATTGAAATCTAATAGAAACCATTGCAGATATGCATTGATGGAACCACCACCAAAAAACCCGAATGTTACCCCTCAGTACACGTACAATATACATCCAAACCAACTAGTTTGGAGATATGCATTGATGGAACCATAAGAATCAGAAGATGTACCGTTAACAAAAGAAGAACAAGTTATGCACCTAAATCAATAACAATACATAGCGTTGACCTCTCCGCTTGCAAACTGTCAACATCCAACGAATTAGTAGTTTGGATACCACATTCCATATATCCTCCTAAGACCATAACGCTAGTATTATGTAAAGGTGTTGGTATTTGAAAAATGGTTACCCAGAATAGGGGGACACCATCAATCTGTGGGCCTAGTCTCGTGCGAGGAATAAGGATTGGGGACTAGGTCTAGCTCAAAGTAAGGAGTTTTGTTGACCCAAAACCTATCCCACTAGCATAAAGGAGCCAATAGAGGAAGACTAGAAAATCAAGAGTAGCCTTCAAAGGAGGAAAGTGGTGGTTTAGTAATAAAGGGGAGTAATAACATGTGGTAGTATGAGGTAAGAGAGAGAGGGCTATAAAAGGGAAAGGAATAGTATTTTGGAAGGGATCTTTTGGAAACTTTATACATTAGGAATATATGTATACTTGTTATGACTTGGACTAGCCTCCTACTCACTTTTTACCAATTTATAGTTTGTGACCGAGTGGGAGGCTTAGTCTCTCGTCTAGCAAGATGTTCCAATAAAATAATAACGATAACAGGACATACGACCTTCAGCTCAATATAGATGGCGTGATCATTATGGAAGAAGCTCGAGAAGATAATGATGAAGATGAAGTGGTTTGCGCGGTAGTCACCACACAATCGTTCAAAGAGTAGGAGTGTCCGAGAAAGGCGCTAACTCACTCAAAGGGAAAGGGCCAGTGAATGAAGGCGACGATATGCCCGAGCAGAATCTTCAAACCATACAGAAAGAGTTAGAAGAACATGTTCGATGATAATAGGAGTTGCGCGCGTAAATAAAATGAGTACGAGAGCGAGTATCAAATGTACCTAGATCATCAGCGAAAAAGGAAGACTTACCGGGACACATATGAGATGTGATCGCGAAGTACCTCGAAGCTAACTACCGGATGACGAAGCAGATTTGATGGATCCATCATACTCGCCCGAATTCGTTGATAACCAATTCCTAGAAGGCTATACCTCACCCAAGTTTTAAACATATAAAAGGAAAGGAAACACGTGAGATCACGTTGACCGCTTCATATCAGCAATAAATACCCACGTATTATGTCTGGGGAATTCTCAAAGTCGATGATAGATACAACCTCACGTGGTATGATAACCTGCTCCAACGATACTATCTATATGCTTCTTGATCTCATAGAAGTCTTTAAACTAGCGGAAGTAAGAGATTTCGCCTAATTAGGTTACTTTCTTCTCAGGTATAGTATTATAAGTAAAATTATTGGTCGCCTACAGTAGTGACTAGAAAATAATATTGTTAGCCTACCTTAGGATAAGTTTAGGAAAAAAAAAACTTCATTATTTATAGACCAAGGTAGTTTGGACACCAAGGAATTTCCATAACCGAAAATATTCTCAAGATATGCAATAAACACTTTTTTTTCGGTTTTGTCTAATTCTAACCAATATCCAACTGTAACACCGAAATGCCTCTTGGATTAAAAATCAATATTATCTAGCATACACGATACTTACCTAATATGATTTACTTGCTGGAAAAAAAAAACATATACATTCGAAAATCTTAAAGAAGGTTCTCAAACATTTCGGTTTGGGATCTCACATTGAGTATCAAGAAATATCTTTGAACAATTAAAATATAAGATTCGTACACATGTTCAAATTGCTCACAGTATCGACATCTTGAATTTTCCTATTCTGCAAGCCCAACTTCCAAAATCACACAAACCCTAAAGTGTATGTGAGCTCGGAAATAGGTTTTGCCATGGGGATCAGTTCTGCTAGAGATCCATAATAGGTAGGGATCGGTTTTGCTAGAGATCCCCAACAGGAATCGGACTTGTTACTCATCCCCAAAGTATAGGGACCGGTCCTGCTATAGATCCCTAATAGGAACCGAACCACCAAACCATTGATTTTTTTCAACTACGAAACAAGTTCATAAGTCTACTTCCTTAAACTCATGTAATCAAACATAGTTTTCTAGGCTTGAAATTAATCCTAAGTTTATTACACAATCTAGTAACAAGTTACAAAGATCATGTCTATGTCGCAATTACGTAATTCAATATACCATAGTTGTAAAACAACTTGTATATTCTTACTTGACACTTTGATCATAATAAGATGTTAAAGTCTCTAATACTAGAGTTTCATATATATAACTTCACATGTTATGTTTTCAATCTAAACGAATTTAAATTAACGTATATAGAAATGGAAACAAGTCAAGTCTTGTGCTACTAACCTCAAGTAGAAGGATGATGTCTTTGTTGATGTCGATATATCTTCAGCATTTTCAGGTCTTCAAAGTAATACTTGTATATCTCAACATTTATAGTCTTTCTATTTTAACATAACTAAGTTGACTCTAGCAATCAAATCAAGCAACTTTGAGTTTTGATACTCAAATATGACAACCAACCTTGACATACCAACGCTTGGTGGGTTCAACCAAGCAATGCTTTAACAATCTCCCCCTTTGTCCATTTTAGTAATAAAAATCTAATACATATGGAGAATACACAAATTAAAAGATAAAGATATTACATTACATAATGGTCTCTTAACTCATTTTTCATACGTTTGATTCCAAGTTTCAAAAGCACATGCAATAACCCTGTACATATTCAAAAATACATGCCTCTATTGAAGCATTTGAATAACAAAAGATTTACCCACCTAAAAGAAAGCTAGGTAGATATTCAATCCCAACATATTTGTTATTCCCGTTTTGTAGTATGAAATACTATACAACATGATGATATGTTTCTTCCACTTAGTCAATGCTTTACTCTTTCGTTAGATATATACTTTTCAGCACATATATCGTTTCTCAGTGATTGTAAACCACCCATATACTCATAATCCGAAAGCAAAGCAAAGATATAATCAATCGGAACAAGCAATGCAACCATAACTATCAAAAGAATGACATAAAAGATTTAAAATAAAAACTCAATCATTCATATCTATTGATAGTTTGAATAAACTTTAAAAAAACGTTGAAATTAATCAATAATTGATTAGTTTATTCATAATTTGATCTTTGAGTCATTTCATTCAGAGATCATCTTCAATATCCTTAAATTTTTGGGATCCTCATCCTCAGCATCACGACTGATTTATGGAATCCAATACACAGTACCCTGATTGTGTTCACAGTCTAAAGCATTAACCTTACGATTAATATTGCGAGCATACTCCTTATTAATGATTCTAGGTTTAATCAGCTTCCTTTGATTACAGATAATAGTTTTAAGTAGTGCTGCCTGTTTGTGATGAGTTTCAATGGTACTGAGGAGAATTTGGCGAAGATTGAAGATGTAAATCTTAGTATCCAAACTGTTTTGGACAAGTAGATCAATGACTCCTGCATAAGATGGCACGACATTCATTCAGACCTCCCTTTTCATTTGCCTTATTCTCACACACACATATTTCTTGACAGACTCATCAAGAACGATGGTATCATCAGAAGCATTCTCGCTCAAAGCTTTTAGGATTTTAGCTTGAGATCTGGTTTGAGGATGAGTTTTTAGTATGATTTCTCAATCAAGAGATGGGTACAAGTACTAACAAACATAAACACATACCAAACATAGGCACCAGCTTTATATAAAAACAAAGATTAATTCCGTTTTTTATGTGTAAATATTATTTCCTTCCTTAGAAAAGATTATGAGACCTATTGCTCATTTTGAATTAATAGTTGTCAAAATATGTTCAACCAGATGAGCATGAAGACAGAGTAGGGGCAATGAACTCCTCTGAGGAAGTAAGCAAAAACAACTTCATCTGGGATTACAGAAGTATGAATATTCTTGACAAGAAACATCATCATGTTTGCATTATTTATCGCAAGTTAAATTTTCTACATATTAAGAAAATAATATATCCTCAAGTAGATTGTGTAATTTCTTTATATTGAATAAGAGATACAGACAGGATTTCAGATGACCAGTTACCCTGTGCTTCCTTACATCAAAAATACTGGGCACTATAAGGATGCACATTTCAACACTTTTTGTTGGTGTTGAGGTGAGAAATTTTTTCCTTACTTAGTATTACTGGAGCAATATTTTTCTCATCTTTAATGAATTGACCTTGAATAATCCTTGTACAACATTTCTGAGAGGAAGATTCACCATTCTCATTATGATGGGTATGGAAAGAAACATTGGAGATGATTTTCAGAGCCCATCGTGGTAGAATCCTCTTGTTTGTCTTCTTATATTTACGTTCTGAAATCTTATTGTGATAAGAAATCTTTGATTCTATTCCTTCCATATGTCTGCTCAGGATATTAAGTCCTTGCTGACAATATTTTTCTAGAGTTTTGGCAAAAGATAATCTTTGACATAATTCGGTTAGAATTTCTCTTTCACGATTTTTTCTCTCTACTTGTGAGATGTTCAACAATCGTGTAAGTTTCTCATACTCAAAAGTTTTTTGATTCACTTCCTTACACAAAGAGATTTTTTTGTTCAAAATAATCAATAAAATTACTTTGAGAACATAGTGTTTCTCGCTTCATTTCACTAATTCTAACTTGCTGCTGAACAACAAGTTCTAAAACATCTTCTAGACAACTAATGGATTTTTCTGGTTCTGAAAATCGATTGATTTTGTTGACAAAGTTCTGCAAGTTAGTCGTATTTTCTATAGTGAACCTAAATCTTCCATGTGTGTTGAAGTTGTAGGGAAGAAGGTTTTTCACCATCAATTGGAATCGGACCCAAAACAGATTCTGAAAAAGGCATGTGTACCTTTAGTTTTGGATATACCCTTCCTTTGTCATGATAAGACTCACTCAAGAGTTTACCAGAGAGGGGATTTATACTTGAATTTGACATAGGTAATGTATTTGACCGACTACCAATAACTTGTTCGGGTATAATCTCTAAACCTTGAGATACGTTAACTGAGATCTTTTTGGTTTTTTATTTACCTTTATTATAGCTCATGTATTATATGTTGGATCTCACCAAACACATATTTTTAGATCTATTTGTGTTTTCCTGCTCCGTTACCAATTGAAATGACGAGGGTACCAAGTATACCACAATCTTTTCGATATCAACCTATAAGTCTGATACCTTGTGTGATCTAATATAGATAAAAACTGCCAAGATGATGGAGACAACAAGGTATACACTTGGTATATAGTATAAGTCTGAAACCAAACCTTAAACTATAGGGATCAACCCAAGTATTTGGATTAACGTATTATGTATGTACTTTTAATTATAACTAAAATGATAATTATAATTGCGGAAAGTAAATGTAAAGACATAGCAAGATATTGTTAACGAGGAAACCACAAATGCATAAAAAACCCGTACCTAGTCCAGTTTTGAATACTCTCGAAATTAAGCTGTTATACAGAGACTACTACCAAATTCGTATAGTTGAGACCAAGCAAACTACCCCTAGTTACCTAGTTTCCTCATTATCCATGCGCCTATGACCAATCTGGCCAATGCACCTGAATTCTAAGATAAAGTATACTATCTTAAGTTTATTCAGCCGTTGTGAAGACTTCAAGCACTCAACTCCTTTGGATCGTCTTCCAAAACTATAATGAACCAATCTGTTCGGTAACCACTCTGTTAGAGCACTTCTTGGCCGAACTCGCAATCCTTGCTATCTCAAGCTTGTTTGTCAAGTTTAGTTGATCAAAAATATATACTTGATTTCAAGTCTACTTATAACTATGTCTCGGAGTAGGATAGAATGTATAGTTGAGATTTAGACTTCACGGCGTTCACCAATTGAAGATAAAGATCTACTAAGGAGCTTGGAGGAACTTCATCAACAAAAGGTATGTGGGGACTAAAATTTATCTATCACTCAGAAGTCTATTCTATTTTATCTTCTAATGAGACTAAGTCGTATAGCTATATAGACTTTTACATTATACACATTTGATATTTCGAGCCGAGTTTATCTCGCTTATCCATTTCTCGAAATATGTGTTGGAAGATTTTTGCTTTAGCTATGTTCATCATATTCTTGACGAGTTTAGTTAGAGACAATTCATTTGTTGGAAACTAAATATTAAGTGAAAAGATGATCATGTGAAAATTACCTTGAACATCTTATATGATTTGTGTGAGACAGTCATTTGATGTTAGCTTGGGAAGTTTCGTATTGATCATTCGATTACTTGAAATTAAAAATTACTTGAAGCTAATGGTATGTGTGAGATTACCATTGTTGTATTCCAAGGATGTTTCAATGATTGAAATGAGAGTTTAGAACAATTACCCATGTATGGATACAACACGGTATGCGTACCTAGTATGTGAACTGTATTGTGATGATTCAGGTCCAGAACTCTTGTTTGCGTACCTAGTATGCGAATGGATATACCTGAGAAGGTCCGGAACTCTTGTTTGCGTACCTAGTATGCGAATGGATTTACCTGAGTTGGGTCCGGAACGGTTGTTCGCGAACCGGGTTTGCGAACGGCTTGACTAGGCCGAGGTACGGAGCTGCTGTTCGCGTACCTAGTTTGCGAACACAGTGGTTAAGTTCTAAAATCGGTAATGTATGATTCTCATACTCATGAACTAAAACATTTATGATTTAAGGAATACAAATTAACTTTGCAAACCGTGGCTTAATGTACATGAATTGATTCTTATATAAGTACTTTATACGATTACGAATCAATCCGATTTTGTTTCAGTTTGTTCATGAATATTTCTATGAGATAGTGAAAATTTGAGCAACTCTATTTGAAACACAATTAGATTCATTTGATTATATTTCATGATTGATTGATCATCATATTTGATCTAGAAGTGTTAGATGAATATGGTTAAGTTAAAAGTGTTCATATGGCTAACTTCGGTTAACTGTTATTGAGCCAACTCAATATACACATTTACGTACGGTTACTCATATCTAAATATCATTTGAGTGTAATAATCTAAGACCATCCAATGGTAGAGATTGATTGCTTAATTTCTAAGATGACTTAGCTTGAATCTTAAATCATGAGTTCATCTAACGGTGAATATTGAATGCTTTGTTATTAAGCTATCTTAGCTTTGATTATAAGCAACCCTGATTTGAAAGACTATATAAGGGAGAACTCTAGCAACTGAAAAACCTAATCCCAACACTTTCCTGTGTCCTAGTTGCGAATTAGAGTCGATTCTCCTTTAACCTAGGTTTTTCCAAAACCATTATTAGGTTAAGGACTTGAAGACTTTATTTGGGATTCGTGAAGCCAGATCCAACTACTTTCTCTGTAGTTGCATATTCAGATCTTACTTGTTCTATCGTATTGAGTTTTATCTTCTCTAAGTTTTAGTCGAGATTTATCTCCGATAGGTAAGATATAAAAAGTAATCACAATAGTTCTTCATCTCAGACTCTTGTGATTCTGCAATAACTTTTTATGTTAATCAGTTAGGTTATTGTGAGGTGACTGATATTTCTAGGCTGCTCTTTGGGAGTATAAGTATGGGGTATTAGTTGGTTCTTGTTCACCTTGATCTTTGTATCAAAAGACGGAACAAAAATAATAAAGGATAGACATATCTGTGGGAGACAGATTTGTTTATAAGTCTTCGAATTTGGGTCGTAGCAACTCTTAGTTGTGGGTGAGATCATCTAAGGGAATGAAGTGCGCAAAATTCGGCGTGGTTCCAAAGGCATAAGGAACACGACTGTACCTTAATCGGTGTGAGACTTGGGTAGGTCTCAACTATATTCCAGTCTGAAGTTAACTTGTAATAGGCTAGTGTCTATAGCGGCTTAATACAGTGTGGTGTTCAAATCTAGACTAAGTCCCGGGGTTTTTCTGCATTTGCGGTTTCCTCGTTAACAAAATTTCTAGTGTCTATGTTATTTCTTTTCCGCATTATATTTGTTTATATAATTGAAATATCACAGGTTATGCATAGTTTAATCAGTTGACAAATCCGACCTTGTTTGTTGGATATAACTTGATTGACACTTGGGTATTGGTCTTTGGTACCGTCCAAGTTATTTCTCATATCAATCAGGCTCGGAGATTTCAATCTGTTTGATTTGATGATTATATTGAGAAAGAGATAAAAACTCTTTGATATAATTCTTGATTGAGTCTCGCTTTTTAAGTTGGTGCTCTTGGAATTAAATTGAAGTTCAGTCCATATAGATTGCCAAACGAATTATTGGGTGTGGTTGTTATACCCCCCCCCCCTTCACACTCTTCCAATCTCAAGAAGTAAATCAGATATTATATGTTGAGTTCAGCAAAAGCCCTTCCGTTTAATCTAATGAACTCCTTCGTTGTGAAAGATCCATATTATCAAGATAACTAGATCTAGATATACAAACTATCAGATTCAGATACTGAAGAATACCATTATATGATAGTTTGTCGATCCACTACGACTAGTCAATTAATTATCTATCAAAGATAATCAAGACTTAGTTGGATCCCATCCGATCAAGTTTGTGCACGAAGCTAAATCACGAAGATACGAAACTGATCAGAAATCTTCTTGTCTTCAAATCTCCAATGTCTTCTTCTGTACCTGCATAACCAAACTTGATTCCAACTTGTTATCGATCACATACAGAACGGAGTTTGTTAACAATGGATGATCTCAAGTCACCGTCAGATCTAAAAACAGATATGAACAACTGTTAATCCCTTGATCTAGTTTGAGTGGCCCAATGTCATAAGAGAAGGCTCTCAAGAATAATCAAATTAGGTGCAATCAAGGTTTAACAACCGTTAGTCAATCAAATCAATAATAAAAAAACTAAAATAACAATACAAATTCTAGTTTCCCACCAACGGTACTATCTAGAAGCTTCTTGATTCTTTAAACTAGCGGACCTAACAGATTTCGCCTAATAAGGTTACTCTCCTCTCCAATATAGTATTACAAGTAATACTTTTTAGAGCACTGCTCGTGTTAGAGCATAGATCGGTTGAACTCACCAAGCGTTGGTATGTCAAGTTTGGTTGTCATATTTTAGTGAATCAAAACTCATCTAAGAGTCGCTTGATTATGTACTAAAGACAACTTCGTATAGGTTAGACTAGAAAGTCTAGGATTATGAGACATACAAGTATTACTCGAAGACCTAAATAATGTGAAGAAGTAACGAGCTACAACGACGACATCATCTTTCCTCTTGAAGTTAGTAATATTGACTTAAACTGTTTCATTCCTAACGTATCTTTCAATTTGTTCTACATTGAAAACATAACTGACAAGCTGTGAATTATTATTATACTCTAGTAGTGAGACATGATCACTTGGTCATAGTGTTAAGGAATTAAGATACGAAGTGTAACGCTTATCTTTTGAACTACGTATATATGACATCGACATAATCGTATGAATGTTATTGTGATTATGTGTATGGGTAAAAGTGAAGATTTCATCCTAGGAAACAATGTTTACATTTGTTTAAAGGAAGTACATTCATGAACTTGTTTTATGAATCGAAAGGGAAATCACTAGGCTTATTGGTATTGTTATTCATTGCATATCTTTGGATTACCAATATGTGTGAGTTAGTAGAACCGATCATAACTTGTTATGTATCTTGGTATAACTAATCACAGTTCCTGACTTATGATTTGGTAAGACTAGTTTTTATTAATTAGTGTAACCGATCCTAAGTAAGCACCTGAGATGGTATGATCGATATTTGTAATTGGTGTGACCGATCCTAGTAATTGGTGTGACCGATCACAAAAGAGTTGTGTAATCGATCCTTGTAAGTGGTGTAACCGGTCCTGGTAGTTGGTGTAACCGATCTTGGTAACTGGTGTGACCGATCACAAGCAATACCATGAGTATATGGTGACCGGTCCTGGTAATTGACGTAACCGATCCTGGTAACTGATGTAACCGGTCCTGGTAACTTGTGTGTTCGATCACAAGTAATCCATATTAAGGTAGAACCGATCCTTGTGATTGGTAGAACCGATTGAACCCATGATTGTGATTTGATACTTGATCAATCACATAGTTATCTTGGAATACAGATAAACCAATTCTAAACTTGTTTGGAAGTGTGGTATAATCGATTCCAAGATTGGAAATATGAAAGAGGATTTAAAAAAAATGCCAACATACTTTGAACACGAACAGTAACTCTTATCTTTTATTGTGTAAAGATATTCCTTAATTACTCAAGGAGATCCCGGTCCGAAATAAATTAAGAATCTTTTAATTAAGGTTGTTAATTTTATATTCTTTAATTATCAACAATTAAATGCATATCTCTAGAGAATAAAAATTAGTAATGTGCATTTACTAATAGGAGATTTTCTATTGAGAGATTTCGGAAAATATTGGACAAAGCATTTCCAGGAATTATGAAAACCGATTTGGGAATTTATTGCATATCTTGAAAATATTCGGTTTTTGAAATTCCTAGGTGTCCAAACATCCTTGGTCTATAAATACCCAAGTTTTCATTTCTATCAAACTATCCTAAGAGCTAGGCAAACTTCATCTTTTTGTTGTTTCTGGTGGAGTCGTCCATCCGGAGAGGAAAGTACCCTAATTAGGCGAAATCTCTTACGACCGCTCGTTTAAAGACTTATGTGGGATCAAGAAGCTCTACAAGTACCGTTGGTGGGAAACTAGATAATTGCAGTTTATTAGTTTTCGATTAATTTGATTGACTAACAGTTGTTGAACTTTGATTGCACCTAGTTTGTTTATTCTTGAGAATCTTCTCTTCTGATATAAGATTCACTCAAACTAGATCGAAGTGTCGACGGGATATTTAAAACTGTTTGTAGATCTAAAGACATCTTGTGATGACCCCGTTCTGTGCGTGATTGATCACAAGAGATTCAAGTGGTGTTGTGCAGGTTTAATTGAAGATTAAAGAAGATTTGAAGAGAAAGAAGATTTCTTATTGGTTTCTCATATCTTTGTGTAGCACAAACCTTGATCGGCTGGGATCCAACTAGAATCGGATTTATTCGATTGATTAGTTGCGTGAGATCGACATCGCTTTATAGTTCCTTGTTGGATTCTATATTGATTGATTGCAAATCTAAAACTCTGCTTCTTTGGTAGTTGTTGGATAGATTGATCTAACCAGGTAAAGGAGTTTATTAGTTGTTGGATAGATTGGATATCTTGCACGTAGTCACATGGTGCTGAAGATCTGGGGTAATGGCATGAATGATAGCATTTAAACCATCATAGTTTTTCTTTACAACGAGTTTCTCGCTAGGTTCATATCTACCAATATCATTTGCAATAGAAACACCGTCTACTGTAACCATTGGAGGATCATAGCCATTAACAACATAAACCCATGATTGAAAATCACGCGCTTGAAGAAAGGCACACATAGCAATTTTCCACCATAAGTAATTCGAGCCACCGAAGACTGGTGGTACGTTTATAGAGATATCATTTCTGTCCGTAGAGTCAGATCGCTACAAATACAGACTTGTGAGGTCTTAAACGTGTTTGCCTGCTCTGATACCAATTGAAAAAGTGGGGGTCTAACAACCACACCCAATATTTCTCTTAGAAATCTGTATGGACAACTCCAATATAATTCCAAGAGAATCAACTAGACAGTCAGACTCAATCAATGAAAATATATCCAAGAGTTGTATCTCTGTTTCACAATGTAAACAGCAAATCAAACAGATAGAAATCCATGAGCCTGATTATTATGTGAAACATCTTGAACGGTACCAAAGACCAATGTTCAAGTGTCAATCAATTTATATCAACAACTAAAGGTTGGATTATCTAATTGATTGAACTGCGCACAACCTGTAATTTTTCAATTATATAAACAAATATAATGCGGAAAAGATAACACAGACACCAGAAATTTTGTTAACGAGGAAACCGCAAATGCAGAAAAACCCCGGGACCTAGTCCAAATTTGAACACCACACTGTATTAAGCCGCTACAGACACTAGCCTACTCCAAGTTAACTTCGGACTGGAATGTAGTTGAGCCCGAACCAATCTCACACTGATCAAGGTACAGTTGCGTTCCTTACGCCTCTAAAACCACGCCGGATTCTGCGCACTTGATTCCCTTAGCTGATCTGACCCACAACTAAGAGTTGCTACGACCCAAAGTCGAAGACTTTATAAACCAATCTGTCTCACACAGAAAAGTTTAATTAATAGATAAATCTGTCTCACACAGATAAACCTATGAGTTTTGTTCCGTCTTTTGATAAATCAAGGTGAACAGGAACCAATTGATATACCGGATTTATATTCCCGAAGAACAACCTAGAAATATCAATCACCTCACAATAATCTTAATCATATGGTAGCGAAACAAGATATTGTGGAATCACAAACGATGAGACGAAGATGTTTGTGACTACTTTTTATCTTGTCAATCGTAAATTAAATCTCGAGCAAATCTTAGAGAAGATAGTACTCAATCACGATAGAAAACAACAAGATCAGAACACTCAACTACATAGAAAATAGTTGGGTATGGCTTCACAATCCCAATGAAGTCTTCAAGTCGTTAACCTACAGGGTGTCATGAAAAACCTAAGGTTAAAGGAGAATTGACTCTAGTTGCAAGTAGTATCACATAGAAGGTGTGGGGATTAGGTTTCCCAGTTGCCAGAGTTCTCCTTTATATAGTCTTCAAATCAGGGTTTGCAATCAATGTTACCTTGGTAACAAAGCATTCAATATTCACCGTTAGATGAAACCTGATTAGACTCAAGCTAATATCTTTCAACCGTTAGATCGAACTTAGCTTGTTACACACAAATCAAAAGTGACTTCATTTAGATATGAAACCGTACCAAAACGTGTGCACCTTTGTTGGATCAACAATAGTTAACCGAGGTTAGCCATATGAACACTTTCATATCAACCTTATTCATTTTAACCATAACTAGTTCAAATGACTCAAATGAAACTAGTTCTAGAGTTGTACAATTGTTTATATTCTCATAGAAGTATACAAGACATAATTGAAGCAAAATCGATTTTGATTCACTCAAATCAGGTCATGAACATTATAGCCACGGTTTGCAAAAGATTGCATTCCTTATTATATAAATGTATTAGTTCATGAACAAACCGATTTTAGAATATTATCCATTCAGGTATGCAGACGGGTACGCATACCTAAATGCCGGAATAAGTTTGGGTTCGCCAGTACGCGAACTGGTACGCATACCTTCCAAACTCAGCAGAAATTCCCGGACCTGAACCTCACGCCAGTATGCGTACCGGTATGCATACAAGGTATAACTTCACCAAACCAAGTAGTACGCATACGGGTATGCATACCATGGTTCTCGGACTTGGATTACATATATACAAGTACGCATACTATGCTTATATCCAATTGTTCTAAACTCTCATTTCAATCATTGAAACATTATCGGAAGACGACAATAGCTGTCTCACATAAACTATTAGCTTCAAAGCAATTTTCAAGTGATCGAATGATCAATACGAAACATTCTGAGTCTACATCAAATGACTGTCTCACTCAAATCATGTAAGATGTTACCAGGCGATTTTCACATGATCATCTTTTGACTTTCGTCAAGAATATAAGATGAACTTGGTTAAAGCGAAAGATTACCAACACCTATTTCGAGAAATATGTAAGCGATTTAAACTCAGCTCGATATATCAAATGTGTATAATTGAAGTCTATATAGCTATACGACTTTTGTCTCAAATAGGAGATAGAGTAGATAGACTTTTGAGTGATAGATGGTTTCAAGTCTCCACATACCTTTTGTTGACGAAGTTCCACAAGCTCTCCTTAGTAGTTCTTCGTCTTCATTCAATGAACGCTTTGAAGTCTAATGCTCAACTACACTTTCTATCCTAATCCGAGACTTAGCTATAAGTAGACTAGAAATCAAGACTTATAGTTTTGACAACTAAACTTGACAACAAGCTTGAGATAGCAACGCTTGCGAGTTTGACCGAGCAGTGCTCTAACAGATATATGAACAAAAGGAAGATGAGTCCTTGTCCAAAACCCTTAAAATTTTGGATGACAGTAGCAATGTTCAGGATGAGGTAGACTCTTTTATCAAAGAACTAGATCGATCATAGAATGAAAATATTTCTAAAGGAAATCAAAGTATTCATGAATATCTGATGAATTACACCTCGGATTCTATATATATTCAAGAAGAAAATGATTCTGATTGTCTAACTGTGACATCATCTGTTGAAGAGTTAATGACTGACTCTCTTGAAAAAATATGTATCAAATCTGAATCTGAAAGTTACTGTGAACCTTACTGTGACTCATGCTCACTAAAGAAAAGGGATGTGCAAGATACAAAAAAATTGTTAACTTACAAATTCTATTTTGATGATTTATACATCAATGATCTATGTTATAAAATGTACCTATCATTGAAAAAGATTCGGTTCAAATGGACTATCCGAATCCGTGTCCACATCCAAATTCGAAACTGGTTCGACGATATAAACAAAGAGAATATGTTTATTCTTATCTTCTTCCTTGAACTCTTGTGTCGAAACAAGAACAGTCACCTAGGTTTCGATATTTTTTTCTTTTTATCAATTGCTTGTTCGATTCAACAGGAGAAAATTGTTCCCTTTTATTCTCAAACTCAAAAGGAACTAAGGGTTGCTCTTGAATCGGTTCAAGCTTCATCAAATCAAAAGCTTTCGCTCTCAACAGGTGATTCTCCAACTAATTTTGTTGTTCTTGATTCAATGGTAAGTAGAGGTAGAAGTAGTAGATTTTTTTCTAGAGGTGAAAGCTCAAACCGAAATATGATTGATTCTATCATTGATGTCAACTATGAAAACATGCCTAGTCTCACTTATGATGTTGTATCTCAAAACTATTTCGTGAATGATGAATGTTTTACTAAATTTGGTCCAATCAAAGAACCCATTATGGAAATGTTATTTTTCAAAGTTTCGGATAAAAAATACATGAATTTTGTGAATGACCGAGAATGGGGTGTCATCCATGAAAGCTCCTTCAAGGCTACTCCGAACCTTGTGAAGCTTTTTTATGCTAATATGCATGAGATGAACTATGAAGGGTGTACTTTTCGTACTATGATTGGAACAAAGTCCTTCGAGGTTAACAAACAAGTGATTTCAGAGTTGATTCTCTATCCTACATGAACACTTTCTTACCATGCTCTGATGAAAGATTTAGAGTCGACAACAATACCACCTCATCCGTAATAGGTGGAGTATGGTCAGTAATTCTCTTCTCATTCACAATGTTGAATTTCATCTCAAGGTATTTGGAAAACTTGCCTCTGCAAATCTTTGTCCTAGCAATATGCATAAGTATAAATGGACTAGAGATGTTGCTGAACTTGTATATCATCTTGTCAGAGGAATCAAAAACTTTGATTTCTGTGGTCTAATGATTAGACAAATGATTACAATTCGAAGATGTGGTAGAAGAACTCCTGGTTTTGCTTGTTTAATTACAAGAATATGCAGCTCTTTTGGAATTGTTTGGCCAAACGCCTGGGAAAAGATTCCAAAGAAACTGGGAGAAGGAATTCTCAACAAAATGAGAAGACAAGTTTTCAATGCTCCTTCTCCTATAAGAGTTGAAGGAGACACACAAACTCTCAAGAGAAGACTACATAGAAAGAAAAACTACATTGTTGACCTGATTGATCATGCTACAGAAAATTATCCAGACTTCACTGGTGCACTGTATGCCATCTCTAACAAGTATCAAGACACTGCATCGGAAGAAGATACTGACTTGGACATCTCAAAGTAGTATCTATAGTCCTAAATGTGTAATATTATGTATATTATTGTAGGGCTTTTGTGGGAACAACTTTTGTTACTTTATGCTCTTGTTAAAAACTTGTTGTAGTCACTTCGTCTTTATGAATGCTGTGTTTATGGGATGTCTGGTTTCGGTTTTCATAACCTTAATATTCGATCTCATATGATGAGAACCCTTATGGTTTGTGTGACTTTTTTATTTAGCGGGATTAATTTCTAGCCCACGTTGGTAGGCTTTATCAAAGGATCATAAGTTGTTCCGATTGAGACTCATATGTAAAAAGTCACAATGTGTTGAATCAATTTGTGTTTACATGAGTTGTGTTTAGCATAAACATATGTGTTTCGGGTTTTCAACTTTTGTTATTGGCACGCATTAGTTAAAACCGATTCAACCTTTCTCTGGTAAAGGGTGCTCTTGTTGTTGTTCTTTTGTTCTTGCGAAAGGATGACAACATACTGGGGGAGAGTTCTAACTTGAACTTGTGCTTAATGATATATCTTTTTGGGGAGAAGAGGATGTGGAATCTGAGGTAACGAATTTGTTAGTTAATCGTTTTACTGTTTAAGAAAATCCTGCTTATATTGCATATATATTTTGCTTTTGCTTAACAAAATTTCGGTACAATTGATGTATATTCCATTATGTGTGTATGGATGTGTGTGTGTGTGTGTGTGATTCAATTATTTCCGGTTAAGAAAAACTGTGCCAATTTATTTGACTTATTGTTTGATATCTTCTTTATTGTTTGGTATCAAGTGTTTTTTCTTAACAAAATTTCGGTGCAATTGCTGTGCTATAATATCTATGTTTGTTTCAATTTCTTCCGGTTAAGAGAAATAATTGTGCAAGTCAATTTATTTGGTTTGTATGTATTGTTTATGGCTTAAAGAAATACGGGATCATTTGTTTAGTCCAATTCAATTCCGGATAAGAGAAACTAAGTTAATTCTGATCTTAGTTAGAATTATCAAATTGCAGGATTCGGTTATTCAAGTCTAATCGAATGCCTTGACAAGAAATACTAGTTAACTAACCTAGTACTTGTCTTGTCTAAAGTGAAAGGTCTAAGTTATTGTCTGAATAATTAGAACCTGATGAGAAAAATAAAGTTAATTCTAATCTTTATTTTGGTCTTATCGAAATAAGCGATTGTATGTGTACAATCAGTTTAGCAAGGGAACTAAGTTTCTTAGTCAATTTGTTAAACTATTAGGGAAAATTGCTTCGGGCAATTGTTTCCTTGATAACATGTTAAAACCAAATTACTTGTAGTCTCGGTTTTGATATTGGTTATCAAAAGTGGTATGTGAAACCTTCGTGCTTAACTCTTATAGGTTGTACAAGTCTTTTAGATTTGTAAGATCCTTTCGGTTTGACCTTTATTTGCTCGAAACTTTGTCATTTTGTGACAAAAAGGGGGAGAAATATATGGAGTAAACAAGTGATTTGTAATCACTAAGGAAAGGACAATTGTGCTTAAACGTTATATCTAACGAAAGAGTAAAGCATTGACTAAGGGGGAACAACATATCATATTGCTGTTGTAGTTATCTTGACTACAAAAGAGAAATAACAAAGATGTTCGGATTAAAAATCTACCTATCTTACCTTTAGGGGGAGTATAAGCTTTGTTATTAAAATGTCAACAACGACATTTATTAATTGAATATATGCAGGTTATTGTGCTGTTGAAACTTGGAATCAAGCGTATGTTTAATGAATTCTTATAATTTGTTTATCCATATGTATTAAGAGTTTTGTCACTGAAATCTTCAAAGGGGGAGATTGTTAGAGCATAGCTCGGTTGAACCGACCAAGCGTTGGTATGTCAAGTTTGGTTATCATATTTTAGTGAATCAAAACTCATCTAAGAGTCGCTTGATTATGTACTAGAGACAACTTCATATAGGTTAGACTAGAAAGTATAGGATTATGAGACATACAAGTATTACTCGAAGACCTGAAGAATGTGAAGAACTAATGAGCTACAACGACGACATCATCCTTACTCGTATTGTCTCGACTTTGTTCATAGACAATCACTTTCGGTAAGAGGACTTATAGGTGGATAATTTAAAGATTGAGGTGTATTTGGGTACCCTCGTCTTTTCAGCTCGGTCGAACTCACAAGCATTGATATCTGATAAGCACGTAAGTGTGACGCATTTTCACCCATAACTACATTATCTAGGACTCATTTTATTTCTAATAAAGTTGTTTTAAGTCTTTTTCAGGGATAAGCTCTTGCGGCAAAATTGGCTCAAAAGGTGGTGTTTTACACCCTAGGATAGAGTACTAAAGGCACCCCAGAAATACACCGGAGGAACCCCGAAAAAATGTTGAAAACACCCCAGAAAAAGTGTCAAAGGCACCCACCAAAATTACTAAAGGCATCCTCAAAATGGATAAGGGCACCCCCAAGGCAGCCGAGATGTTAAAGGCGCTCGTGTTTTGGATCAGGTCACTTCATCCTCTACATTTCAAAAGTTGAGTTTTTTGCGGGAAATTGGTTCTTGAAAACCCGAGAGTTTGCAGTGGAGATTTCGACGAGTTTGAAGGAGATTAAATAGCTGGAATTGGCATCAAATATCCTGTGTTGACTAAACAAGGTGGTAATGTTGTCAGAATCAACTAACTTTGGCTACAATCACGTGTGGGAGAAAACAGGGAATACGTGTATGGGAGGATTTTCTTCATTAAAGTCGAGAAGATTTGGGGAGACTTTTCTCGTTCAAATTAGTTGAGACCAGCCTGTTTGATCGAAACAGAGATGGTAAGATCTTTAATTTCGAGAAAATAGAAGTGTGGTGTGATTTGGAAGAAAACAGGGCACGTTTGTTTTTGGAGATATTCTCGGGATTTTTACTTCATCTTTTGAAGGTTTGCATGAGTTTGAAGCATGCTACACTTCTTCTGGAGCGTTTTTGAAGCTGTTGAGTGTATGCGGAGTACATGAAGACGTGTGAAGAAGTTGATTCAGGAAATTATTCCGGTGACTGCATGGGAATTATTACAGATATTTGCCGAGTTATTATGGGAGATTCTTGGTGCAGTTGGGTATATAAAGAGTGTAGGAGACTCATAGAGGGAGAAGGGAGAATAGGGAGACGTTTAGAGCATTAAAAAATCGATAAAAAAGAGTTACAGGAAGTTGCTGCTTTCTGCTGGTGAAGGAGGTACGAAGAACATAAGACCCTTAAAGACCGTCGTTCTTCAACAGTGCCAGTGACGGTATTCCTTTATCGTTTTCTGTAACAATTGATTTTGTAACAAATATAAGTGTTACAAAACCCGGTTTTTATCATTTTTTTTCTCCCATTTCATCATTTGTGAACCATTTTTGAGCATTAATAAAGATAAATTTTGAGCATGTTTCCATGATAATGATGAGCTAATTCTCGCGTAATCAAGGCACGGAGGAAGCTATTTATGCATGAATAATTGGTAACTATTCTATTTTTCTCTAATTTGTATTTTATAATTCACTCAATCACTACTTTGTAGAATTTTAATTGTTTGCATAATTTTTCCTAATTAGTTGTGATTCAATTAGATATGTTATACTTTGGTTAGATAATCTATGCTTAAGGGATACAATTAATGTTTGAGAATATGCTTGATCATTTGTGAATTAAGAAAAAGAGATTTTAAAAATTATTAGAGTTTTGGAATTTTTACCATCATTCATTCATGTGTAATAGTGGAATCTAGTATCTTGGTTATTTTCAATCTTGAAATCAAATTTGGAATTAAATTTTCTCTCTTTTTAGTTTAAATAAGTCTAAAATCAATTGCTTTCACAAGTCTTACGAACCTATTACTACCATTATTCAAAATTCTATCAATATCTCAAGTTTGTTGTCAAGTTTAGTTGCCAAAACTATAAGTCTTGATTTCTAGTCTACTTATAGCTAAGTCTCGGATTAGGTTAGAAAGTGTAGTTGAGCATTAGACTTCACGGCGTTCCTCGATTGAAGACAAAGAACTACTAAGGGGAGCTTTTGGAAATTCATCAACAAAAGGTATGTAGAGACTTGAACTCATCTATCACTAAAAAGTCTATCTACTCTATCTCCTATTTGAGACAAAATTCGTATAGCTATATAGACTTCGATTATACACATTTGATATTTCGAGCTGAGTTTAACTCGCTTACATATTTCTCGAAATATATGTTGGTAAGCTTTCGCTTTAACCAAGTTCATCTTATATTCTTGACGAAAGTCAAAAGATGATCATCTGAAAATCGCCTGGTAACATCTTACATGATTTGTGTGAGACAGTCATTTGATGTAGAATCGGGATGTTTCACATTGATCATTAGATCACTTGAAAATTGCTTTGAAGCTAATAGTTTGTGTGAGAAAGCTATTGTCGTCTTCCGAGAATGTTTCAATGATTTAAATGGGAGTTTAGAACTATTAACCATGATTGAATATAACACAATATGCGTACTTGTATGCTAACTGTTGCAAGTTATTCAAAGTTCGGGAACCATGGTATGCATACCCGTATGCGTACTGATTAGTTTAATGGAAGTCCGGGAACTTAGTATGCATATCGGTATGCGTACTAGCGTGAGTTTCAAGTTCCGGGACTTAACTGAGTTTGGAAGGTATGCGTATCCGTTCGCATACTGGCGAACCCAAACTTAGTTTTGCCATTTAGGTATGCGTACCCTTTTGCATACTTGAGTAGGTTATGTTCTAAAATTGGTTTTTTCATGAACTAATACATTTATATAATAAGGAATGCAATCTTTTGCAAACCGTGGCTATAATGTTCATGAATTGATTCGAGTGAATCAAAATCGGTTTTGCTTCAATTGTGTCTTGTATACTTCTATGAGAATATAAACAATTGAACAACTCTAGAACTATGTTAGAGCATAACTCGGTTGAACCCACCAAGCGTTGGTATGTCAAGTTTGGTTGTCATATTTTAGTGAACCAAAACTCATTTAAAGAGTCGCTTGATTATTTACTAGAGTCAACTTCATATAGGTTAGCTAGAAAGTTACAAGGATATGAGACTTACAAGTATTACGTGAATACTTGAAGAATGTGAAGAAGTAAAGAACTACAACGACGACATCATCCTTCCACTTGAGGTTAGTAATATTTGACTTGAACTGTTTCATTCCTAATGTATCTTTCAAGTCGTTCATATTGAAAACAAAACTGGGAAACTGTGAATGATTATACTCCAGTTAGACATAGTATTAAAGAATTACAATACGAAGTATAACGTTTATCTTTTGAACTTCGTATATAAGACATCGGCATAATCGTATGAATGCTATTGTGATTATGTATGGGTATGGGTGAAGATTTCATCCTAGGAAACAATGTTTTACATTCGTTTAAAGGAAGTAAATTCATAAACTTGTTTTATGAATCTAAAGGGAAATCGCTAGGCTTATTGGTATTATTATTCATTGCAAATCTTTTGAATTACCAATATGTGTGTTTAGTATAACCGTTCATAACTTGTTTATGTATCTTGGTAAAACTATTCACAAGGCCTGACTTTTGTATTGGTAGTACTTTTATTAGTGAAACCGATCTTAAGTAATCACCTTAGATGGTAAGATCGATATATTGAAATTAGTGTGACTAAATACTAGCCATTGGGTAATCGATCCTAGTAAGAGGTGTGACCGATCACAAGAGAGAGTGTAATCGATCCTTGTAAGAGGTTTAACAAGTTTTAGCAAGTTTGTGTAACCGATCCTATAACTTGGTCAACCGATCACAAGTTTTACCATAAGAAGTGGTAACCTATCCTAGTACTTAGTTAGCCATTTTATGGTAACTAGTGTAATCGATCCTAGTACCCACTTGGAGGTAGAACCGAAACTTTATGTTGAGGTAGAACCGTGAAACCCATTAATGATGATTTGATAGGATAATCAATCACATAGTTCATGGAAATCAGATGAACCAATTCTAAACTTGTTTGGAAGTGTGGCAAATCGGTTCCAAGATTGTAAATATGAAAAAGGATTTACAAAGTAAAGATGTCGACATACTTTGAACATGTGCAGTAACTCTTATCTTTTATTGTTCAAAGATATTCCTTAATAGCTAAAGGAGAATCCCAAATCGAAATAAATTGAGAATCTTTTAATTAAGGTTTTTAGTTTTATATGCTTTTAATTTCCAGCAATTAAAATGCATATCTTTAGAAAATAAAAATTAGTAATGTGCATTTACTAGTTGGAGATTTTCTACTGAGATTTCGGTCAATATTTGGACAGAGCATTTCCAGGAATTATGAAAACTGTTTTTGCCCTTATTGCATATCTTTGAGAATATTCGGTTTTGGAAATTCCTTTGTGTCCAAACTTCCTTGTCTATAAATACTGAAGTTTGCATTTCTAGCAAACTAATCCTCAGAGCCAGCAAAACTATCTAGTTGTATTGTTACTGGTGGAGCCGCCTATTTGGAGAGGAAAGTAACCTAATTAGGCGAAATCTCTTACAGCCGCTCGATTTAAAGACTTCTTTGGGATTGAGAAGCTCTATTAGTACCGTTGGTGGGAAACTAGATAATTGAAGTTTATTATTAGTTTTCGATTGATTTGATTGACTAACGGTTGTTGAACTTTGATTGCACCTAGTTTGTTTATGCTTGAGAATCTTCTCTTTTAATATAAGATTCACTCAAACTAGATCGAAGTTTCGACGGGAGATCTTTAGACTGTTTGTAGATCTAAAGAAGTCTTGTGATAATCCATTGTTAACAGACTCCGTTCTATGTGTGATTGATCATAAGAGATTCAAGTTGTTTGTGTGCAGGTATTTATTGAAGATCTAAGAAGATTTGAAGACGAAGAAGATTTCTGATTTGGGTTCATAATCTTTGGTGTGCACAAAACTTGTTTCGGATGGAAAGGGATCCAACTATAATCGGTTTATCTTTGTGATAGATTGGATTGATTAGTTGAGTAGATCGGCATCAATACAATTTTTTGTGATTCAAAGTATTGATTGCAAAATCTAAACAATTACTTTGGTAGTTGTTATTGGATAGATCTAAGAATCTGACAAAGAAGTTTATTGGGATAAACGGAAGAGCCTTTTGTCAAACTCATATCACGTTGTTTGAAAAGAGTTGTTACCGAAAAGATTTAATGTTCCTTTACTGTTTGAAATACGAACAAAAGAAATTGTTCCAAGTGCGTGACTTATTGCAAGTTGGAGGCGCAGGGATACTGAAGGAACTAGGTGAATTATAGGTTTAGTTGTTTGGTCTCAACTATACGAAGTTGGTTTGATTTTGTATAGCGGCTTAGTTCTGAGAGTATTCAATTATGGACTAGGTCCCGGGGTTTTTCTGCATTTTTCGGTTTCCTTGTTAACAAAATCTTGTTGTGTCTTTAACTTTTCTATTTTCGCAATTATAATTGTTTTATTATAATTAGAAGTAAAATACACAAACGTTAATTCCTATTTACTTGATAGCAATCCTATAGTGTTTGGTTAAGTCCGAACCTATTATCAAGTAAACATAATTCGTTGTTGTATTGTCTCGATCTTGTATCCATTGTCAATCACACAAGTTATCTTGTTGTCGTATTGTCTCGATCTCGTATCCATAGACGATCACACGAAGTGTGAACCGATTAGTTGTATTGTCTCGACTCAGTCCATAGACAATCACTTTCGGAGAAAGGACTTATAGATGGAAAAGTTTTAGATTGAGGTATATTTGGGTACCCTCGCCTTTTCAAATTAATTTCATTTAAGTCATTTGAACTAGTTATGGTTAAGATGAATAAGGTTGATATGAAAGTGTTCATATGGCTAATTTAGGTTAACTATTGTTGAGCCAACAAGGTGTACACATTTAGGTACGGTTACTCATATCTAAATGAAGTCACTTTTCATTTGTGTGTAACAAGCTAAGTTCGATCTAACGGTTGAAAGATATTAGCTTGAGTCTAATCAGGTTTTCATCTAACGGTGAATATTGAATGCTTTGTTACAAATGTACTATTGATTGCAAACCCTGATTTGAAGACTATATAAGGGAGAACTCTAGCAACTGGGAAACCTAATCCCCACACCTCCTGTGTGATACTATTTGCGACTAGAGTCGATTCTCCTTTAACCTTAGGTTTTCACCAAAACCCTGTAGGTTAACGACTTGAAGACTTCATTGGGATTATGAAACCATACCCAACTATTTTCTCTGTAGTTGCGTGTTCTAATCTTGCTGTTTTCTGTCATGATTGAGTACTATCTTCTCTAAGATTTGCTCGAGATTTAATCTCTGATAGGCAAGATAAAAAATAGTCACAAACATCTTCGTCTCATCCTTTGTAATTCCACAATATCTTGTTTCGCTACCATACGATAAAGATTATTGTGAGGTGATTGATATTTCTAGGCTTTTCTTCAGGAATATAAGTCCGGTGCATCAATTGGTTCATGTTCACCTTCATTTATCAAAAGAAGGAACAAAACTCTTAGGTATTTCCGTGGGAGACAGATTTATCTATTCAATGGACTTTTCTGTGTGAGACAGATTGGTTTATCAAGTCTTCGACATAGGGTCGTAGCAACTCTTAGTTGTGGAGAGATCAGCTAAGGGAATCAAGTGCGCAGAATCCGGCGTTGTTCTAGAGGCGTAAGGAACGCGATTGTACCTTGATCAGTGTGAGATTGGTTAGGGCTCAACTACATTACAGTCCGAAGTTAACTTGGAGTAGGCTAGTGTCTGTAGCGGATTCATACAGTGTGGTGTTCAAATATGGACTAGGTCCCGGGGTTTTTCTGCATTTGCGGTTTCCTCGTTAACAAAATTTCTGGTGTCTGTGTTATTTCTTTTCCGCATTATATTTGTTTATATAATTGAAATATCACAGGTTGTGCGTAAGTTCAATAAGTTTCTGAATCCGACCTTTGGGTTGTTGATTTAATTGATTGACACTTAAACATTAGTCGTTGGTACCGTTCAAGTTGTTTCACATAATAATCAGGCTCGCAGATTTCGATCTGTTAGAGCACTGCTCGATCGAACTCACAAGCGTTGCTATCTCAAGCTTGCTTGTAAATATTAGTGATCAAAACTATAAGTCTTGATTTCTAGTCTACTTATAGTAATGTCTCGGACTAGGATAGATTGTGTAGTTAAGCATTAAACTTCACGGCATTCAAAAATTGAAGACGAAGAACTAATAAGGAGAGCTTGTGGAACATCATCAACAAAAGGTATGTGGAGGCTAAAACTCATCTATCACTTGGAAAGTCTATTTCTACTCTATCTCCTATATTGAGACAAAAGTCGTATTACTATATAGTTGTCGATTATACACATTTGAGATTTCGAGCTGAGTTTAACTCGCTTACTTATTTCTCGGAATATGTTTTGTTAAGCTTTCGCTTCAACCAAGTTCATCTTATATTCTTGACGAATGTCAAAAGATGATCATGTGAAAATCTCCGAGTAACATCTTACATGGTTTGTGTGATACAATCATTTGGTGTAGACTTGGAATGTTTCGTTATGATTATTTCAATAACTTGAAAATTACTTTGATGCTAATAGTGTGTGAAAACGGCTATTGTCATCCTTTAAGAAAGTTTCAGTGATTGAAATAAGATTTTAGAATACTTAACCATCATTGGATTATAAACATAGTGTACATTCATGCATGTTTGTGATCCATGACCGGAACTAAAGTATGCATACACGTATGCGTACTTGTAGTTGTGAAATTCCGTGTACCAAGTACACATACCGGTATGCATACTTGCGTAAGGTATAGGTCCGGGAATTTCTGCTGGGTTTTTGATGTGTACTAAGTATGCGTACCCGTTTGCATACTGGCGAACCAAAACTCAGACCGGCTACTTAATTATGCGCACCCATTTGCATACTTGAGTAGTTAAAATTCTAAAATCGGTTGGCTTATGAACTAATACATTTATATATTAAGGAATGCATTCTTTGCAAACCGTGGCTATAATGTCCATGAATTGATTCGAGTGAATCAAACCGATTTTGCTTCAATTGTGTTCTTGTATACTTCTATGAGAATATAGCAATTGAACAACTCTTTAACTAGTTTCATTTGAGTCATTTGAACTAGTTATGGTTAAGATGAATAAGGTTGATATGAGAGTGTTCATATAGCTAACCTCGGTTAACTACGGTTGAGCCAACATGGTGTACACGTTTAGGTTCGGTTACTATACCTAAATGAGGGTACATTTCATTTGTGTATAACAAGCTAAGTTCGATCTAACGGTTGAAAGATATTAGCTTGAATCTAATCAGGTTTTTATCTAACGGTAAATATTGAATGCTTTGTTACCAAGGTAACTTAGATTGCAAACCCTGATTTGAAAACTATATAAATGAGAACTCTAGCAACTGGGAAACCTAATCCCCACACCTCCTGTGTGATACTAGTTGTATAAGCTTGAGTCGATTGTCCATTAACCTTAGGTTTTTCATGAAACCCTGTAGGTTAACGACTTAAAGACTTCATTGGGATTGTGAATCCAGACCCAGCTATTTTCTCTGTAGTTGTGTGATCTGATCTTGCTGTTTCTATCATGTTTGAGTACTATCTTCTCTAAGATTGGCTCGAGATTTAATCTCTGATAGGCAAGATAAAAATTAGTCACAAACATCTTTGTCTCATTGTTTATGATTTCACAATATCTTGTTTCGCTACCATACGATTAAGATTATTGTTAGGTGATTGATATTTATAGGCTGTTCTTCGGGAATATAAGTCTGGTATATCAATTGGTTCCTGTTCACCTTGATTTATCAAAAGACGGAACACAAATCGTAGGTATTTCTGTGGGAGAAAGATTTATCTATTCCAATAGACTTTTCTGTGTGAGACAAATTTGTTTATCAAGTCTTCGACTTTGGGTTGTCGCAACTCTTGGTTGTGGGTGAGATCAGCTAAGGGAATCAAGTGCGTAGTATCCTACTGGGATCAGAGACGTAAGGAGCACGACTGTACCATGAATCAGTATGAGATTGATTAGGGTTCAACTACATTCCAGTCTGAAGTTCATTGGTAGTAGGCTAGTGTCTGTAGCGGCTTAATACAGTGTGGTGTTCAAAACTGGACTAGGTCCCGGGGTTTTTCTGCATTTGCGGTTTCCTCGTTAACAAAACTTATGGTGTCTGTGTTATTTATTTTCCGCATTTTATTTTGTTTTCTAATTGAAATATCACAGGTTGTGCGTTGAATCGATCAATTGGTAAATCCAACCTTTTGTTGTTGATTGAAATTGATTGATCCTTGAACATTGTTCTTTGGTACCATTCAAGTTATTTCTCTTATATTTAATCAGGCTCGCAAATTCCTATTTGCTGATTGCAGATTGAATTGAGAGATATAGATATAAAAATCTTTGATATACTTTTCTCTAGATTGAGTCTAAATGTCTAGTTGATTCTCTTGAAAGTATATTGGAGTTTGTCTATTCAGATTGCCAAACGAAATATTGGGTGTGGTTGTTAGACCCCCGCTTTTTCAATTGGTATCTTTATAAACTCCTTGATGAATGCATTTAGTTTCGGCTATTTGATGGCGTCTAAACAAGTTGATATGTTGTTCTCTTTTTGTCATGAAGTATCTCTATGAAAATTTCATGAGGATCCCACTAGTTTCGTACCTTTGCCAATTTATATTGACAATAAGTGGGAGAATTAATGTGCAGTTTACGCTACAAATACATATGGTTTACGGATCATTATGTAAGGGGGAGTGGTTTTCATGTTGAGATGAAGTATTGACTAAGTAGGAGTGATACATATCACCATAGTATTGTTGTCAAAGTTGTGATACAATTGGACTTTGATGTTATATAATAATACTATGACACTGTATAACAATGATTCAGAGCAACTATTTTCTCATTGTTATAGCTACGGATCTTCAACAACAATGATGCGGAATTGAACACCTTTGGAATCATTGGAGTACTTGGAAGTGACAAAGATTTCGAGTAATGTTGAAGAACCAAGGAGATCAAGCATTTGGATGAGAAGCTACAAAGTTTATTTATTTTGTAATCCATATGTATTGATAGTTTTGTCACTAAAATTGACAAAGGGGGAGATTGTTAGAGCACTGCTCGGTCGAACTCGCAAGCGTTGCTATCTCAAGCTTGTTTGTAAATATTAGTGATCAAAACTATAAGTCTTGATTTCTAGTCTACTTATAGTAATGTCTCGGACAAGGATAGATTGTGTAGTTGAGCATTAGACTTCACGGCGTTCATCAATTGAAGACGAAGAACTACTAATGATAGCTTATGGAACTTCATCAACAAAAGGTATGTGGAGACTAAAACTCATCAATCACTTAGAAAGTATATTTCTACTCTATCTCCTATATTGAGACAAAAGTCATATTACTATATAGTTGTCGATTATACACATTTGAGATTTCGAGCTGTGTTTAACTCTTTTACGTATTTATCAGAATATGTGTTGGTAAGCTTTCTCTTCGACCAAGTTCATCTTATATTCTTGACTAAAGTCAAAAGATGATCATGTGAAAATCGCCGAGTAACATCTTACATGGTTTGTGTGATACAATCATTTGGTGTAGACTTGGAATGTTTCGTTATGATTATTTCAATGACTTGAAAATTGTTTTGATGCTAATAGTGTGTGAAAACGGCTATTGTCATCCTCTAAGAAAGTTTCAATGATTGAAATAAGAGTTTAGAATACTTAACCATCATTGGATTGTAAACATAGTGTGCATTCTTGCATGTAAGTGACCCATGACCGGAACTAAAGTATGCATACCTGTATGCGTACTTGTAGTTGTGAAATTTTGCGTACCAAGTACACATACCGGTACACATACTTGCATAAGGTTTAGGTCCGGGAATTTCTGTTGGGTTTTGGAAGTGTACTAAGTATGTGTACCCGTTTGCATACTGGCGAACCAAAACTCAGACCGGCTACTTAAGTATGCGTACCCGTTTGCATACTTGAGTGGTTAAAATTCTAAAATCGGTTGGCTCATGAACTAATACATTTATATTTATATATTAAGGAATGCATTCTTTACAAACCGTGGCTATAATGTTCATGAATTGATTCGAGTGAATCAAACCGATTTTTCTTCAATTGTGTTCTTGTATACTTCTATGAGAATATAGCAATTGAACAACTCTTTAACTAGTTTCATTTGAGTCATTTGAACTAGTTATGGTTAAGATGAATAAGGTTGATATGAGAGTGTTCATATAGCTAACCTCGGTTAACTACGGTTGAGCCAGCATGGTGTACACATTTAGGTACGGTTACTAAACCTAAATGAGGGTACATTTCATTTGTGTATAACAAGCTAAGTTCGATCTAACGGTTGAAAAATATTAGCTTGAATCTAATCAGGTTTTCATCTAATGATGAATATTGAATGCTTTGTTACCAAGGTAACTTAGATTGCAAACCCTGATTAGAAAACTATATAAAGGAGAACTCTAGCAACTAAGAAACCTAATCCCCACACCTCCTATGTGATACTAGTTGTATAAGCTAGAGTCGATTATCAGTTAACCTTAGGTTTTTCACGAAACCCTGTAGGTTAACGACTTAAAGACTTCATTGGGATTGTGAAGCCAGACCCAACTATTTTCTCTGTAGTTTCGTGATCTGATCTTGTTGTTTCTATCGTGTTTGAGTACTATCTTTTCTAAGATTGGCTCGATATTTAATCTCCGATAGGCAAGATAAAAAGTAGTCATAAACATCTTCGTCTCATCGTTTGTGATTCAACAATATCTTGTTTCGCTACCATACGATTAAGATTATTGTGAGATGATTTATATTTCTAGGCTGTTCTTCGAGAATATAAGTCCGGTATATCAATTGGTTCCTGTTCACTTTGATTTATCAAAAGACGGAAAAAAATCGTAGGTATTTCTGTGGGAGACAGATTTATATATTCCAATAGACTTTTCTATGTGAGACAGATTTGTTCATCAAGTCTTCGACTTTTGGTCGTAGCAACTATTGGTTTTGGGTGAGATTAGCTAAGTGAATCAAGTGCGTAGTATCCTGCTGGGATTAGAGACGTAAGAAGCGCAACTGTACCTTGAATCAGTGTGAGATTGATTAGGGTTCAACTACAGTCCAGTTCGAAGTTCATTGGTAGTAGGCTAGTGTCTGTAGTGGCTTAATACAGTGTGGTGTTCAAATCTGGACTAGGTCCTGTGGTTTTTCTACAGTTGCGGTTTTCCTCGTTAACAAAATTCTGGTGTCTGTGTTATTTGTTTTCCGCATTATATTTTGTTATATGATTGAAATATCACAGGTTGTGCGTTGAATCGATCAATTGGGAAATCCAACCTTTGGTTGTTGATTGAAATTGATTGATCCTTGAACATTGGTCTTTGGTACCGTTCAAGTTATTTCTCTTATATTCAATTGGGATCGCAAATTCCTATTTGTTGATTTCAGATTGAATTGAGAGATATAGATATAAAACTCTTTGATATACTTTTTTCTAGATTGAGTCTAACTGTCTAGTTGATTCTCTTGAAAGTATATTGGAGTTTGTCTATTCAGATTTCCAAACGAAATATTGGGTGTGGTTGTTAGACCCCCGCTTTTTCACTATCTGTTTGATTTGCTGATTACATTGTGAAACAGAGATACAACTCTTGGATATATTTCCATTGATTGAGTCTGACTATCTATTTGATTCTCTTGGAATTATATTGGAGTTTGTCCATATAGATTGCTAAACGAAATATTGGGTGAGGTTGTTAGACCCTCGCCTTTTCAATTGGTATCAGAGCAGGAAAACACGTTTAAGACCTTATAAGTCTGTGTTTGTAGCAATATGAATCTATGGACAGAAGTGCTATCTCTATAAACGTACCACCAGTCTTCGATGGCTCGAATTACTCATGGTGGAAAATTGCTATGCGTGCTTTTCTTCAAGCTCGTGATTTTCAAACATGGGTACATGTTGTTAATGGCTATGATCCTCCGGTTGTTACAGAAGGCGATGTAACTATTCCAAAGGATATTGGTAGATATGAACCTGACGAGATTCTTGCTGCAAAGCAAAATTCTGACGGGTTAAATGCTATCATACATGCCATTACCCCAGATCATCAGCACCATGTGACTACGTGCACTCGGTCTAAAGATGCGTGGGATATCTTAGAAACTGTATTCAAAGGGAATACCTCTGAAAAGGAAGCTAGGCTTCAAAACCTGAATTCTGATTGGGAAAACCTTCGTATGGCTGATGAAGATTCATTTGATGAGTTTAATCACAAAGTGTCTGAAATTGTTAATGCATCTTTTGCGTTGGGTAAGACTATTCCTAAAAAGGACATTGTGATGAAAATTCTCAGATCGTTGCAAGCCAAATACGATTCTAAGAAACATGCCATTGTTGAAGGAAATAATCTTGATATGATTTCCATAAATACTCTTGTTGGAAAGTATAAAATACTTGATCTTGATCAAGACACAGTCAGAACATCTGCGTTCAATGTTGTGACCAGCACAAGCGAATCTTCTAACTTGTCGTAGGATGATGAATGTTGATTCTGATAAATCACTGATTACACAAAAGATCAAGGATATTGTAAAAAGAAGCAAAAGATATGAGAAACGTCTCTCTTTGGTTAATGCTTTAGATGATTCTATACAAGAAAAATCATCCCATTTTGTCAATATCTTGCATGCTTCCGATATGTGCAATGAATTTTCAGCTCTCACAGCAGAAACTTCTCCATACTCAAATTCTGATTCAAAGTTTGAGTCTCCCACTGAGATTTTTGAATTCTTGGATAAGAGTGGAGAAATTCACCAAGAAAATCTCCAACTAAAGGCTTCGTTGGAGAAACTTGAAGAATCAATCACTTCACCAAGAAATTTTGAATCATCACTTCACCAAGAAATCATCACTTCACAAAAGATCAAGGATATTGTAAAAAGAAGCAAAAGATGTGAGAAACGTCTTTTTTTTTTTGCTAAACAATTTATTTTATTGATCACCAAATATTTTTACAAAAAGTGTTCACATGGAACTAACACAAAAATCTAAGAACTGAAAAGCTACAAGAAATACATTTTGAAACTGAAATCTAGCAGAATCTAAAATAAATTTGATCCGGATTTTCCAGAGCACCTAAGAAGTTTGGTTTTGTATCAAAAATGAGCTTTTCTCCTCTTGCAAGATTAGCCCCCTTCTTTGCAAGTGTATCAGCAGAGTGATTAACTTCTCTGTAGCTATGAGTGAATTCCCAGGAGAGGATACTAGAACATATCTTATGCCATCTTACAAATACAAACCATGGGATTTTCTTGGACTTGAATGCAGAGATCACTGAGTTTGAATCCGTTCTAAAACATAAATGAAGGAAGCCTTGACTTACTGCCCATTCACCAGCATTTATAACTGCAAGAACTTCTGCATAATAATTGGTTGACACACCTAATCTTCCTAAGACTGCAATCAAGAATTCACCTGAACTTCTTCGTCCAATGAATCCATAACCTGATATCCCAGGGTTACCTCTGGATGCTCCATCACAGCATAAAATAACCTGATTTGTTTTTAGCAAAATAAAGAAAACTTCTTTAATCCTTGTATGTCTTACTTGTCTGCTTTTGTGGCCAAATAATTTCAGCACCTGCAAATTAAAGGAAGTATTCCACATTGGGGCTTTCATTCTTACTTGGATTTCTTCAGTAAATTTGACTATTCTCTTCTTTATAGTGTCTGCACAACAAGAAACTTCCTCAAATACACATCTGTTCCTCATGTGCCACAGTTCTCTCATTGTAATGAAAGAAGCCACTTTCCAAATCTCTTTAACTGCAGGTCTTTTATTTTTTGCCAACACAAGAAGCGTCTCATTGTAGTGAGAAACGTCTCTCTCTGGTTAATGCTTCAGATGATTCAATACAAGAAAAAATCATTCCAGTTTGTCAATATCTTGCATGCTTCCGATGTGTGCAATGAATTTTCAGCTCTCGCAGCAGAAACTTCTCCCTACTCAAATTCTGATTCAGAGTTTGAGTCTGACACTGAGATTTTTGAATTCTTGGATAAGAGTGAAGAAATTCACCAAGAAAATCTCCAACTAAAGGCTTCGTTTGAGAAACTTGAATCATCACTTCAGGTGAAAAATCTTGAGATAGATTGTCTTAATGATGAATTCATCATAACCCTATCTCTGAAGGAAAAAAAGATTAATACTCTTAAGTGTGACCTGCAAAGGTTGTCTGGAAGTTCTGAAAAAATCTCAGCAATGTTATTCGGTCATAAGTCTTTTGGAAACACAAATGGTTTAGGGTTCAAAATAAAAACTGTGAGCACAAACAACTCTTTTGTTCCAGCCGATTTTGGAATAATTGATGATGAATGTTGTGATAAACAGGAGGAAAATAAGCAAGACAATAAATCTTCCTTGATTTGTTCTATAAAGACACTCAAACTCGTCAACGCTATTAAACCAGTCAATAGACGACTTAGCCACTAATAACACGAACATTAATAAATATAAATTAATCTAACAACGATCTAGATACGAATCTTGTACTATTGAATAGATATCGAAAAGTTATAGGGAATGGACTACTCGAACGTGTCATTCGGATACCGGGCGAATAAGAAATCATCAGATTAGTAAAGAGGGAAAAGTAGTCTTTTTGCAGCTAGACCGACCTGGGATGCCCACATCCAATCGGTTGGGTGTACCAGTAATTTCGATTTGGTCTTATCGACACCAAGTGGAGAAGATAAGTTCATTTTCTTTCTTCTCTTCTTCTTGCATCTTCTTCTTTCATTTTCTTCTTGTCTTCTTCCTGTTCTTCCCCGCCGTTGATTCTAAGAGAGGATTTTGTGAGTTTGAGATAAAAAACTTAGGGGAATCATTAAGGGTTGATTGTTGGTGGAGATGTTG
>JAJJMB010011095.1:5873861-5893017 GCA_023531105.1 Papaver atlanticum
AAGAGGTGGGAATCTACATTTAACTCTTTTGTGATTATTGTTGTTTTTTTTTACAAAAGTTTATGTTTAACAAATTCACGCATTGTCTGATTGTGTATTCCATGCATTGTCTTATTTTAAATTCCGAAAGTACTGTTGATTCTTTTAATCTTTCCATTGTTTGGAAAGGAATTGTAATGCTTTGTTTGTCTTTATGAATTGTTTGGGAAATAAGAATTTCCATTTGTATGTTTGGAAAATGAGAATTTCCATATGTGGTATATAGGATACTTCTCCTTCATTTATATCTACTTACTTTCGAGCTTTTATGCGTAATAGGTGTGTAAGGAATTGGTCGACACTAATATAAAGTAATAGGGTATGTAAGGAATTGGTCGACACTCAATATAGTACATTGTTTGACGAAGGAGTTAGCTCCATATACATGATTGTTTAACTCTGTGAATTGGTTGTGCTTTAGTGTATTGGGAAAACAATCATTTCAATGATTACTTGAAAGTTAAATGTTATTTCTACTGAGCACCCCTTTTAGGGATGATGTGCTCACCCATTCCCACTTTCAGTTTTCAGAGACGGATCAGAGTTGCGCAGCGAAAGCTTCAAGGGTTGAGTTCGTTAGTTGGTTAACTTCGGCTATGTTTATTATGTTGTATATTTTATTTGTAAACCAAATGACTATTGTTTATGTATCATTTGAGAGGAGTTCTTGTATATATATATATATATATATATATATATATATTTCAGAGCGGGGCTAGTTTTTGGGTTAAGTTTTGTAGCAGATTTCTTAATTGAATGCTTAAGTATATGATTTAGATCCTTAGTGCCTCTTTATTTAGTTAATCTATTGGATTGGTCATCTGCTAGCTTTTGGGGTGCTACATGTTCGTTTTGTGGAAATGCAAATCATGTCCAAAATAAGTGTTGGAAATTCAAGAGGAACAACAAAAGGATCGCCAAACTTCAAAATGACAATCAAAGAATGAATCTGGCCTTGGGTAATCAACAGGGTACTCCTGAAGACAAGAAGAAATCTAAAAGATCCAGATTCAGACGAGGTAAGAAGTATGTTTATACAACTAACCTTGATAAGTCACTATGTGATAAAAGATGTGAGCGTTCGGCTCACTCCGTCACTATCTATTACTAGTGACGTCTGCATCCTCACCTTTAACTTGAGAAAATGAGGATTGCATCAAGGTTGCTCAAGTTTTGTATAATTGTTAAAGAAAATTTTTATGTTAAGAAAATATCTTCTTAGTTAAAATAGATAATGGATCATGAACCGTAAGAGACTTTTTCAAAGTTCTTCTAGGGTTTGGCTGTCCATTGGTCTATTTATATTCATTTGTGATCAAAATGCGCTTCACTTCTTTTATCTTGAAAGATACAGCTTCATGGCTCCTGTAACTAGAGGTACCACAAAAATGGATGCAGTTGAAGCAGTTAATGTGTATCTCTGTGAAGGAATCATATCCACAAATGATGATGAAGGTTTTTCCTCTAACTGCCTCTTCTTTGTTTGTCATTTTGATAATAACTTTAGAGGTACGGTGAAGGATTTCATCAACAAAAGAAATGATTTAAAATCTCAAATCATTTCCTCTTTAGAAAAGATACCTCACTATGAACATATGTTGTCTCTAACAAGGAACACCTTGAGTGGACTAAAAAGAGAACTTAGTGAGTTAACTGATATTTTTGAAGATTTAGAGGAATTGAACGATCCCATAATCAATGGGTTTTTCAATAATGAGAAGGAATTCTCAGTAGATGCCATGAGAAAGCTCTACGATATCTAGGAAACTTCTTATGAGAATTTATTCTTGTGTTTTAAGAAGGATAACTAGGGTTTGGAATAACAATTATTGTGAGTACACACAGCTATTGCCAATGATTTTCATCTTGCAATGTTTTTAGATTTATTTATTTAAATTCTAAAGTTTATTTGGAAGATGATTTTGCAGTATTAATCTTTATTGGTTTTATATATTGCAAAAATTGTTATGGGATATGAATATTTGCGTCCGTGAACTATGACTGTCCCATATATGTCAAAAGTTAAGCCTATTATGTCATTATGCAAATATTGATGGAAGATAGGATGAACTTTTGATTGCAAAGATTAAGTATATTATATGTCTTTATGCAAATATTGATGAAAAATAGAATGATTATTTGAATATTCCGCAATATTGATCTTTCCCTGATCCACTTCTATGTGAAAGTATTGTGCGGCTCCGTAAGTTCTCTTATGTTGAGCATTTCCGATTAAATTAATCATGGGTTTTCTTGTGGTTAATTTAATTGAGTTTTATGGATACAAATTCATGTCTCATGTAATTTGTTAATGTCCAAAGAAATCCTTCTTTTCTTGCAAAAGTAAGGTCGCTCTTGTTGTTCTTTCGGGAATGACATTTTATGGGGGAGAGTTCTTAATTGAACTTGTGCTTAAATGCCAAATCTTTGTGGGGAGTGCGGCTGTGGAATATTGTAGGAGTTATCTTGTATCTTTATAAACTCCTTGATGAATACACTAAGTTTCGACTATGTGAAATCATCGAAACAAAGTTGATATGTTTTCTTTTAGTCATGAAGAATCTCTACGAGAATTTCATTATGATCCCACTAGTTTTCGTACCCTTGCCAATTTATATTAACAAAAAGAGGGAGAATTAATGTGTAGTTAAAACCACAAATACATATGGTTTACGGATCATTATGTAAGGGGGAATGGTTTTCGTGTGAGATGGAGTATTGACTAAGGGGGAGTGATACATATCACCATAGTATTGTTGTCAAAGTTGTGATACAATTGGACTTTGATGCTGTGTACTAATACTATGATATTGTATAGCAATGATTGAGAGTTACTGTTTTCTCATTGTTATAGCTACGGATCTTCAACAACTATGATGCTGAGTTGAACACGTTCAGAATAACTGGAGTACTTGGAAGTGACGAAGATTTCGAGTAATGTTGAAGAACCAAGGAAATCAAGCATTTGGATGAGAAGCTACAAAGTTTATTTATTTTGTAATCCATATGTATTGATAGTTTTGTCACTAAAATTGACAAAGGGGGAGATTGTTAGAGCACTGCTCGGTCGAACTCGCAAGCGTTGTTATCTCAAGCTTGTTGTCAAGTTTAGTTGCCAAAACTATAAGTCTTGATTTCTAGTCTACTGATAGCTAAGTCTCGGATTAGGATAAAAAGTGTAGTTGAGCATTAGACTTCACGGCGTTCATCGATTGAAAACGAAGAACTACTAAGGGGAGCTTGTGGAATTTCATCAACAAAAGGTATGTGGAGACTTGAACTCATCTATCACTCAAAAGTCTATCTACTCTATCTCCTATTTGAGACAAAAGTCATATGGCTATATAGACTTCGATTATACACATTTGATATTTCGAGCTGAGTTTAACTCGCTTACATATTTCTCGAAATATGTGTTGGTAAGCTTTCGCTTTAACCAAGTTAATCTTACATTCTTGACGAAAGTCAAAAGATGATCATGTGAAAATCGCCTGGTAACATCTTACATGATTTGTGTGAGACAATCATTTGATGTAGACTCGGAATGTTTCGTATTGATCATTCGATCACTTGATAATTGCTTTGAAGCTAATAGTTTGTGTGAGACATTTATTATCGTCTTCCGAGAATGTTTCAGTGATTGAAATGGGAGTTTAGAACTACTAACCATGATTGAATATAACACAGTATGCGTACTTGTATGCTAACTGTTGCAAGTTATTCAAAGTCCGGGAACCATGGTATGCATACCCGTATGCGTACTGATTGGTTTAATGGAATTCCAGGAACTTTGTATGCATACCGGTATACGTACTGGCGTGAGGTTTAAGTTCCGGGACTTAACTGAGTTTGGAAGGTATGCATACGCATTCGCATACTGGCGAACCCAAACTTAGTCCGACCACTTGGGTATGCGTATCCGTTTGCATACTTGAGTAGGTTATGTTCTAAAATCGGGTTGTTCATGAACTAATACATTTATATATTAAGGAATGCAATCTTTTGCAAACCGTGGCTATAATGTTCATGAATTGATTCGAGTGAATCAAAATCGATTTTGCTTCAATTGTGTCTTGTATACTTCTATGAGAATATAAACAATTGAACAACTCTAGAACTAGTTTCATTTGAGTCATTTGAACTAGTTATGGTTAAGATGAATAAGGTTGATATGAAAGTGTTCATATGGCTAACTTCAGTTAACTATTGTTGAGCCAACAAGGTGTACACGTTTAGGTACCGTTACTCATATCTAAATGAAGTCACTTTTCATTTGTGTGTAACAAGCTAAGTTCGATCTAACGGTTGAAAGATATTTGCTTGAGTCTAATTAGGTTTTCATCTAACGGGAATATTGAATGCTTTGTTACCAAGGTAACATTGATTTCAAACCCTGATTCGAAGACTATATAAGGGAGAACTCTAGCAACTGGGAAACCTAATCCCCACACCTCCTGTGTAATACTATTTGCGACTAGAGTCGATTCTCCTTTAACCTTAGGTTTTCTCCAAAACCCTGTAGGTTAACGACTTGAAGACTTCATTGGGATTGTGAAGCCAAACCCAACTATTTCTCTGTAGTTACATGTTCTGATCTTGTTGTTTTCAATCGTGATTGAGTACTATATTCTCTAAGATTTGCTCGAGATTTAATCTCTGATAGGCAAGATAAAAAGTAGTCATAAACATCTTCGTCTCATCGTTTGTGATTCCACAATATCTTGTTTCGCTACCATACGATTAAAATTATTGTAAGGTGATTGATATTACTAGGCTGTTCTTCGGGAATATAAGTCCGGTGCATCAATTGGTTCCTGTTCACCTTGATTTATCAAAAGATGGAATAAGGCTCTTAGGTATTTCTGTGGGAGACAGATTTATCTATTCAATAGAATTTTCTGTGTGAGACAGATTGGTTTATCAAGTCTTCGACTTTGGGTCGTAGCAACTCTTAGTTGTGGGTGAGATCAGCTAAGGGAATCAAGTGCGCAGAATCCTGCTGGAATTCAGAGGTGTAAGGAACGCGACTGTACCTTGATCAGTGTGAGATTGGTTAGGGCTCAATTACATTCCAGTCCAAAGTTAACTTTGAGTAGGCTAGTGTCTGTAGCGGCTTAATACAGTGTGGTGTTCAAATCTGGACTAGGTCCCGGGGGTTTTCTGCATTTGCGGTTTCCTCGTTAACAAAATTTCGGGTGTCTGTGTTATTTCTTTTCTGCATTATATTTGTTTATATAATTGAAATATCACAGGTTGTGCGTAAGTTCAATCCGTTTGTGAATCCGACCTTTGGGTTGTTGATTTAATTTGTTGACACTTGAACATTGGTCTTTGGTACCGTTCAAGTTGTTTCACATAATAATCAGGCTCGCAGATTTCTATCTGTTTGATTTGCTGATTAAATTGTGAAACAAAGATATAACTCTTGGATATATTTCCATTGATTGAGTCTGACTGTCTAGTTGATTCTCTTGGAATTATATTGGAGTTTTTCCATATAGATTGCTAAACGAAATATTGGGCCCCTGCTTTTTCAATACTATTAGTCGGCTACAACAATGACTACAATATAAAGTGCATGTCTCAGAATAAGTTTATAAGAAGAACAAACTTCACTATTTATAGACCAAGGTAGTTAGGACACCAAGGAGTTTCCATAACCAAAAATATTCTCAAGATATGCAGTAAACACATATTTTTCGGTTTTGTCTAATTCCAACCGATATCCAACAGTCATACCGAAATCCCTCTTGGATTACAACTCAGTATTATCTAGCATACAAGATACTTAAATAATATATCTTCCGGAGATATTTTTACTTGCTGCAAAAATAAAACATACACATTCGAAAATCTTAAAGAAGATTATCAAACATTCCGGTTTAGGATCTCACCTTGAGTATCATGGAATATCTTTGAACAATTAAAATATAAGATTTGTACACATGTTCAAATTACTCATAATCTCGACATCTTGAACTTTCCTATTTTGCAAGCCCAACTTCCAAAATCACACAAACCCTAAAGTGTATGTGAGTTCGGAAATAGGTTTTTCCATGGGGATCGGTTTAGCTAGAGATCCCCAATAGGTAGGGATCAGTTCTAATAGAGATATCCAATAGGGATCGGTCCTGCTATAGATCCCCAATAGGAACCGGACCACCAATCCATTGATTTCTTTTAACTATGAAACAATCCTGCAAATCTACTTCCTTAAACTCATATAATCAAACATAGTTTTTGAGGCATGAAATCAATCCTAAGTTCATTACACAATATAGTAACAAGTTATAATCTATGTCGCAATTGCGAAGTTCAAAAGACAGATGTTGATACATGAAAAATGACTACCCTTTAGTAGGGCCAAGAGGTCCCTAAAATAGGTCAAGCCAAAGAAGTAAAATGGGGACTGAAGCTCAAGCCTCATGGAGGAGTCCATGGATTATGGAGGAATTAAAGAGAAAATTAGAGGTCATAATAGGGGGAATGACAATTAGGGCAAATAAAGAGGTTTTGGAGACATGTGGCACGATGTCATGGAAATGAGAAATTTTGGGAATATCTATAAATAAGAAAAGAATACAATAAAGGGCTCTCTCTCAATCTTTCTCTCTATTTTATTAGGGAATTGGGTATGTTATGGTTAGAACTGGGCTGTCGAGATTATTTCTATTTTATCCACAAACATTTGGTGACCACGGGAGCCTCGCCTCTAACCTAGGAACTCAGTTCCCTCGATCGCCCATTTCTCAACCTTACGCCTATACCGCTCATCATCTTTTTTCCGCGTCTTTTCTCTCCGGGTTACCCCTCGACACCCGCGTCTCACTTCATGGCTTATCTCCCCCTCTCTCTTAAACACTTATTTTTTCACAACTTCCTCCACTTTCATGGTCGCTCTTCGCTCAAATAGCTCAAAGGCTCTCAAACCACCTCCGCGTTCACTGCCTCCCACGTCCACCAACAAAAACTAGAAGTTAGTCATTGTGATAACGCGCAACTTCACCAGTGTCATTTCCTCCCCCTCCGATTATACAAAACCCTATCAGTACTTATGCTCACTCACTTTACATCGAGAAGCAACTGCTCAAATCAAGACGCATCTTTATTGAAAGCATAACGAGTCTAACCCCCGCTTCAGACAACAAAATCGTCGTCAAAATGAGTTCAGGGATGGATTTGAAGTTTCAGCAGCATCCAACACAATCTCATCAACAAAAATTGAACAGATAAGTTAACCTATTTGTTATCAGTCATTGAAATCGTTAATCGACTGGTTGATTTCGACATCGAATTTTAGGGTTTTCATGAACTCGAGCTCGATATTACTTTCGATATCTCGCCATTCTTAGGAAAAACCTGCGCATAATCTTGCAAAGATTAGGGTTGTTCTTCGTGATTTGATATATCTCGCAATCTTTGAGAAGCTGATTCATATTTCGAATTTTAACACTCTTCAAGTAATTTTGAATTCGATTCACCTGTTGATTTTTCATCTAACCTGCACTTTTATTTGTGTTTCCTACTTCTTAATTGCAATGGAATAATGGGAACTCCAGTAACTAATTGAGAAAAAACTGGCTTCCTGTTTTCAGAATCAGTTCCAAAGGGCCGATCAAATGGAACCCAATTGGTGATGAAGAAATTATTTCTAACTTTGAATTTAAAATTGATTTGTGATTAGCACGTCTTCATAATAATTACCCATTGAACCCCTTTTTCTTACAAAATAAAACGAACCTGAGATTGTTGACATAGTGAGATCTTTTGGTTTTGAAACACAGATTCATTTGATGGTTGCTTTGGGTTTACCAAAATTGCAAAGAAGTAACAAGGCTTTGAGTTTAATTTGCATTTGATTTCCCATCTAATTCACATTAAGTCTATGTTCGAATGATTGTGATAGCTAGGACTGAAAATTTCCGAAGTCCTTGATTGCGCTGAAGTAATAGTGTTAAATTTTCGAACTTCAATAACTCATTTAAGCTTGGCTCCCTGTTTTCAGAATTAGTTCTGAAGGTCTCTCGAATCGAGTCTTGATTGCTCCTGTGGCCGCATAATGAGAGCAAGGAGTAATTGCAGCTAGGAATTTCTTGTGACGTTTGGTGATGCAGGGATGATGTATTTGAGATGGTGGAGGCTTAAATTGTTCATGTTGCCGCTATGAGCCTACTGCTCTTTATTCCTTTGGACTACCAGCTGCTAGACAAGAATTTTTCGCAAAATACTGGCAAATTCCCACAAGGCTAAGTTCTCACTTCTCTTGTTTACATTTTTCTTTTATGTTGTACCATAAAATTTTATTTGAGCTTGACAGGCATTTATTCGAGCTCACTTAGTATTCGCACATTTTTATAGCTCTAGTCAAGTATAAGCAACTTGTTATGCTGTATCCCTAGTGAATAAACATCTTTTCAGGATTTATCTCTCGCTGTATTTTGTGCTCTTAAAGCCCTGATTGTCTTACACATTTTTTAGGCAGTTGATGTTGACATAAGTAGCCTCCAAGAGTTGCTGAGAATTAAGTGTGTCACTCAAGGAGGAGCGCTTCAACCCCAACTACCGCGTATCTATGGACTACCGCTATCCTCAATGAAACAGAAGCTAGCAGCCAACTTAAAACTCGCCAACGTCATTTGAATACACCCTTGTCAATCCATCCCTGATTTCCATCTGCATCAAACTGTATCAACGCGCCATTGTCCAACTGATTCTACAACAGAGTAACGGCTACTGTCTTGAGATAGATAGAAGATTTGGCTAGCCTCAAGAACCATCTAAGCGCTTGTCTAGTCAATGACGCTCCTTTAATCTCCGGAAATGTCACCTTGTCCCTGGATGTCGAGCCTTGACCTATAATGCAGCAGGCTAAATTTGCAGATCCTAGATGGCACAATCTTTGTACCATAACGAACTAAGCAGTTCTCTTCCGATTAATTCATTAGTCACTCATATGAAGACACCCTTTATGAATGAGTAACTTAATCCATTTCATATCTAAGCATGTGACTGTGGGCGTCCGCCTTGCTACTTTTAGTTATCGAGGTTATGAACGTTGCTTATAGTTAAGCTGTTTGATTCATGAAAATCATCATTATGTGCTCTGAATAATGCTGAATATATACTTTTAGCACGACATAAGCTTGAATGACTCATGCAACAATTCCACATGATTTATATGCACACTGAATACATACACCAGAACTCATTGTTTAAACAACACATCGTCAGCACTTGCTCTTTTTGCCTCATTTTGCATGCCTTGAATCCCACCTTGAGTCACTTGAACACTCTCATGTTGCGCTAGCTAAATTGTATAATGCTTGTATTATATGATGAATTTTAGTTACCCATATACTCATTTTGCTCAGGAACGTGTCTGCGCATTGAATGATTGTTTTATTTGATTTATTTAAACTAAAAGAAAAAAAACATCACTTGATCTGCTTCATCCAAACCGTAAATATCTTTTATGTCCATAGACTTCACACGTTGCTTTATTATATCTTCATCTTGGCCTTTTATTTATACATACGATTGAAACAGCGTCAAGCATCTGAATTAAATCTTACTTGAGTATGAATAGTTGCGCTTTGAAATATACATGTCACCTAGTCGCATGTGTAGGTTGTAACTTTATTAATTTCACAAATTATCAATATCATCTTGTCTTGAATATCATGATCGGCTATGCAACAACAACAAAAAAGAAATCCTAGTAACGTCCTCCGGGCACCAGGCTAGCGCAAAAGGCTACGGGTTACTCCACGCATCCGGTCGGCTGACATATATAAAAGCTACGGGTTGCTCCGCGCATTCGGTCAGCTACAAATATACAAAAAAGCGACGGGTTGCTCTGCGCATCCAATCGACTACAAATATACAAAAATATGATGGGTTGTTCTGCGCATCTGATCGTCTACAAATATACAAAAAAGCGACGGGTTGCTCTGCGCATCCGATCGGCTACAGATATACAAAAAAACGACGGATTGCTCTGCGTATCCGATCGGCTACAGATATACAAAAAAATGACGGGTTGCCCTCCGCATCCGATCGGCTACGTATATACAAAAAAACGACGGGTTTCCATGCGCATCCGATTGGATGGGATATAGATATACGAAAAAGCGACGAGTTGCTCCGCGCATCCGATCTGCTACAGACATACAAAAAAACGACGGGTTGCTCCGTGCATCCGATCGACCAAAAATATATAAAAAAGGCGACGGGTTGTCCGTACATCCGATCGGCTACAAATATATAAAAAAGGCGACGGGTTTCCCTGTGCATCCGATCGGCTACAGATATATAAAAAATCGACAGGTTACTCTGCGCATTTGATCGGCTACAGATATTCAAAAAAGCGACGGGTTTCTATGCGCATTCGATCGGCTACAGATATACAAAAAAACGATGGGTTGCTCTACGCATCCGATCGGCTACAGATATACAAAAAACGACGGGTTGCTCTGCGCATCCGATCGGTTACAGATATAATAAAAAAGTGACGGGTTGTTTTGCGCATACGATTGGCTACAGATATATCAAAAAATGACGGGTTGCTTAGCGCATCCGATCGGCTACAGATATAAGACCACAGAGTGCTCCATGCATCTGGTCGGCTATCATACACGCTCTTCCATAGAGAAACCAGAGCCGCCCTTCCTTTAATAAAATTGATTACCCCTTCTAAAAAAAAAGAAAAAAGGGTGGGACTAAGTATAGATTACACCCTGTCTCCATCATACTTGCTCTGAGACTTTCAAATCGTGTCTCTCCTAAGAGGGTGCAAGTGGACTAGTAATAAAATCAAAAGGACCAAGTACGCAAAGTGCTTTCATAATAAAATGTTCACAGTCATACTACGAGTTTGCAACATTTCATACAAAAATTCTTGAAAAATACTTATCCAAACACTCAACGTGCATGACAGCAATTTCTTGCGAACTAAGCATTTATAAGGCGAGATTATTCTTAGCCTAGATTAAAACCCTAGTGACATCTTAAAAATAATTCTCATGCATACTGACATCTAAATCACTAGCACCAACCGCTCCTCGTAAAATCCTCAAAACTGGGAGACTGAATGTCGAACTATGCCGCGGAAATCGGAAACCCAAAATAATTTGTGACAATACAATAAACACACCATCTTCGCCCTATTTTCTCAAACCTTTAGTTATATGCACGCGCCTTGCGAGCCTCTCTCCACGTATAGACCGTCGAAACACCTGGAATCGGTTAAAACAACAAATACGCTTAGGACTCGGGATTTCTCATGGGGACTCGGAACCAGGAAATGATGAACGAAGGGGGTGTGGGGTGGGGGGGTAGTCGGGTGGCGGGAGTAAAATAAGGACTAAGGTGCCTATGAGGTTATCTGACAAGTAACCAAATATCCAGGGTTTTAATGTTGATACATGAAAAATGACCACCCTTTAGTAAGGCCAAGAGGTCCCTAAAATAGGTCAAGCCAAAGAAGTGAAATGGGGACTTTGGGACTAAATCCCAAGCCTCATGGAGGAGTCCATGGAATATGCAGGATAAGGAAGGAATTGAAGGAAAGATTAAAGGTCATAATAGGAGGAATGACAATTAGGGTAAATAAAGAGGTTTTGTAGACATGTGGCATGATGTCATGGAAAGGAGAAGTTTTGTGAATATCTATAAATAAGGAAAGGAAATACAATAGAGGGGGCTCTCTCAATATTTCTCTATATTCTATTGGGGAATTGGATGTGTTGGGGTTAGGACTAGGTTCTCGAGGCTATTTCTATTTTACCCACAAACAATAGACGTTATGCTTTTTAATTCAGTATACCATAGTTGTAAATAAACTGGTACATTCTTCCTTGAAACTTTGATCATAAAAAGTAGATCAAGTCTCTAAAACTAGAGTTTCATATATATAACTTCGCATGTTATGTTTTTCAATCTAAATAACTTGAAAGTAACATATGAGAAATGGAAACAAGTCAAGTCTTGTGTTACTAACCTCAAGTAGAAGGATGATGTCTTCGTTGATGTTGATACGTCTTCAGAATATTCAGGTCTTCAAAGTAATACTAGTATGTCTCAACATTTCTAGACTTCCTAGTCTAACCTGACGAAGTTGACTTTAGTAATCTAATGTTATTTTCAGACACGATACTAAGGTATTTCCGAAAACATGTTTTCCTTGCATAACTTCAATATTAACAACGTAGTTTCTTTTTTGGAAAACCTTACTAGATTATCTTTAATGGTTTTAGTTGTGGTACGTGGGTGAGTTTTCATGTATGTGTCCTTCGACGGATAACTCACAAAAACACATCTCTTTCCATGACCTTACGTGAACAAATAATGCACGACAGGAATCATAAATTATTGAAAATAAAAAAGTAAAGCTTGAAAGCGAAGCTAGTGCTGCAAAGTAATTATACATAATATAAATTTAAAGGAGCTTTGTTAGAGCATTGCTCGGTTGAACCCGCCAAGCGTTGGTATGACAAGGTTGGTTGTCATATTTTGGTATCAAAACTCAAAGTCGCTTGATTAGATTACTAGAGTTAACTTTGTTAGGTTAGACTAGGAAGTCTAAAAATGTTGAGAAATAAAAGTATTAATCTGAAGACCTGAAGATTCTGAAGACGTATCGAAATCAACGAAGACATCATCCTTCTACTTGAGGTTAATAATACAAGACTTAACTTGTTTCTATTTCTATCTTCATTACTGTCAATTCATTTAGATTAAAAATATAACATGCGAAACTATATGTATGAAACTCTAGTATTAGAGACTTGATCATCTTATTGTGATCAAAGTGTCAAGGAATATATTGAATTACGAAGTATAATGCCTATCTTTTGAACTTCGTAATTGCGACATAGACATAATCTTTGTAACTTGTTACTAGATTGTGTGATGAACTTAGGATTTATTTCATAGCTAGAAAACTATGTTTGATTACGTGAGTTTAAAGAAGTAGACATACGAAGCTTGTTTCGTAGTTGAAAGAAATCAATGGATTTGTGGTCCGGTTCCTAATGGGGATCTATAGCAGGACCGAACCTATGCATTGGGGATCTCTAGCAGGATGATCCCTATTGGAAATCTCTAGCAGAACTGATCCCTACATACTGGGGATCTATAGTAGCATCGATCCCCATGGAAAAACTAATTTCTGATCTCACGTACACTTTAGGGTTTGTGTGATTTTGGAAGTTGGGTTTGCAAAATAGGAAAGTTCAAGATGTTTACATTATGAGTAATTTGAACATGTGTACAAATCTTATCTTTTATTTTTCAAAGATATTCCATCAAGCAAAACATATCTATGGATTATATATCAATTAAGTATAATGTATGCTATCTAATATTGAGTTATAATCCAAGAGGTATTTCGGTATTGTTGATACATGAAAAATAATGCCCCTTAACGGGTCTGGAAGGCCCCCAAAGGGGAAGGTAAGTCTAACATAAGACATGGGGACTTAGGGACTAAGCCCAAGTCCAATAAGAAAATACCCATGAGATAAGAGGGACAAGGAAGGGATTAATGAAGAAGGAAAATGTTATATTAAGGAATGACATTAAGAGTAATTAAGGAGGTTTAGGACATGTGGCATGATGTCATAAAAGGAGGGACTTTTGGAAAGTCTATATAAGGAAGGATAAGGTATAATGGAAAGGCAACTCTCTCTCTTACCATTCCTAGTAAATTGAGGTCATGAGGTGTGACTAGGACGGGTAGAACCAAAACTAAAATCACTTATCAACATTTGGCGACCACACCCGGAGACTCGTGCCTAGCTCACCATGACACACCTAGGAGGCGCTAGTTCGGGCGCGGCAGAGAATCAGACAAATAACCCACCACTCAATCCAGAGGGCGAGAGAATAGGGATAGTGTCGGACCCGATCACACAAACGAAGAAGCCAGACGCTCCGCTGGAGAAGATCAAACAGCAGGAAGCCGAGAACACGCCGTCTTTAAAGGAAATGCAGAAAGAGCGCGGATCACATCCGCAGAGAACAAGAACTCAGGAAACTACTGAAGGCAGCCAGCGCTGAGTAGAACACCAAAGGAGCAACTGAGAGCGTGGAAGAAAAGGAAGAGGAACCTATAGCTATGACGCAGGAGGCGATGGCTAAGTACCTAGAAACGAACTATAGGGTAGTAAAACAAGATAACTACGATTTCATGGCTAGCCCATACTCCTCCGAAATCACGGATTACCAATACCCAGAGGATTATGCTTCACCGAAATTCAAGGTATACAACGGGCAATGGAATGCGCGTGAAAACCTTAGCCAATTCCTGTCCACTATGAATGACCATGCGATTAATGGGAAGTTGTGTCTGAGGGAGTTCCCGAAGTCACTGACCGATACAACGTTTACTTGGTATGACAACCTAAAACCAGCTAGCATTAGCTCGTGGTCGGCCATGTCCACCCTTTTCCTTTGGAAGTTTTATTCTACTAAAAGAAAAGTTACAACTATATATTTGAGAAAATGTAACCAGCTCCTAGGAGAAGAAATAGGGAAGTTCATAACCAGGTTCCACCTCTTCACGTTAGACTGCAATGAGGACATCAAGGAAGAAGCGCTAGTGGATATCTGCGTATGCGGAATGACACCGTCCTTCAAGAAAAGCCTGTTCAACTTCCGATTCCCGACATTCGTCGAGCTAGAAGAAGCGGCGGCGAGAATCGCCGACTGTGTAGAAGAAAACAACTCAGACTACGCTTGGCGCAACACAGTCAATACCGTATCGACCGTGCCCAGGAATACCCGCGCAAATAATAATCAAGAAGGTTGTGGCACACAGGCGAACCAGTCATACAAGAACCATCCACAGACGCTCCCTCCACCATTACCTTGTAGCAAAGAGCAGATCGTGGGTCTGTTGGAGTAATGGATAGCGAATAAAGAAACCCAACTGCCCCTGACAAGAATGGACCCCAACACCGTTGACAAGAACTATGCTAGGTACTGTCACTACCATAGAAGGAAACAACACCCCACAGTCGACTGCTACAACCTCCGAAGAATGTTCCAGAAGAAGCTGGAGACAGGCGAGATCGAGATGAGCAATCCTGAAGACGGCAAGGCAACTCAACATCAAGTCATGATGCTCTCTCATGACCCGAGTGGAGATGTTTGGAAACCATGGGATGAAAATGAGGGAGAGGCGTGTGAAGTCGAAATGGAGAACCCTGCATTCATAAGCATAGACGGCGTGGCTAGTAAGTTCGCACAGACAGTACTCGCCCAACAGTTCATTGAATCCTTCAGTTTTAGCCAAAACCAAATCAAAGAAGCATCCAAGGCTATAGCGGCAGGAAAGCCCTACGACCCCCTCCCCAAGGAGGCGATTGTGTTTACAGACAAAGACATCTGCTATCCAGGAGAACACCTTAGGCCCTTGTACTTAACGGTGCACATCAATAAACATCCACTAAAGAGAGCCTTCATAGACGGGGTGCGTCCCTAAATCTAGTTTCCATCCATACGTTAGACATCCTGGGAGTATAGCGGTCCGCCATCAGGATGCGAATTACAACAGTAAAGGGGTTCGGCGGTCACACCCAGACAGCCATCGGGATCGTCAATCTAGTCATGAGAGTCGGCCCTATCCGAGCACTTACACCATTTTATGGGCTGGAAGATGACACCACGTTCCATGTATTACTAGGGCGAGGATGGCTACTCAACCATAAAGTGGTGGCATCAACATATCACCAATGTGTTAAGACCAATATAGGAGGCAAGCAGTACCAAATCTCTGCCACGAGCAACCCTTTCGACCCATAGGAAGCATACATGGTAGACACAGTCTTCTACAACGAACCGAAGGAGGCGGATGAAATGTCTGAAGTGCGAATTACCCCGCTCCCTAAGAGGAAAAAAAGACGGAGCCGCCCAAATTAGTATTTATCCCATCTAGAATGGTGTTCCCAGCTGAAAGAAAAAGGAAACAAGAAGCGCAACCTAGATTCCAGCGTTTCTCTAAGCCGGATGGAGGGCACGTATACTGTTTATATCAATCAGCCAAGGGTGTACCTGCGAATGTGCAAGAACACGCCAATGCGTCGGTAAACAAAGTGGAGACTCCCTCAGAAGATGCCGAGAAAAGTCTAGCCGAACTACCTTACAACGCAATCAACGATGAGGAGTTGTGAGACCAGCTTATAAACGCGACCACTAGGGATGCAGAAGAGCGAACTCATGGAGACCTCACTATGGATGGTATGGAGGAAATTAACATATGAACGCAAGAGGACAAGTGCCCTATCATGATAAGCAAAAGCTTAGGAGAAGAAGAGAGAGACGCATTGATCACACTACTTAGAGACTACAAGGATGTCTCCGCCTTTGACTACGACGAAATGCCGGGATTAGACAGTGATCTCGTGGCCCATAACCTCAGAGTGTCACCTGAGTTCAAGCCTGCAAAGCAAAGGAGTCGGGAGTTCCCTAGGGCCACAACTCTCGCAATAAAGGAAAAGGTGGAACGTTTGATGAAGGAGAAGTTCATCAAGCCTATCCAGCACCCAACTTTGCTAGCTAACATCGTGCCTGTGGTAAAAAAAAGAATGGGAAGATCAGGTGCTGTGTGGATTACAGAGACCTGAATCGAGCATACCCAAAGGACGACTTCCCATTGCCCAATATCGATATGACGCTAGACGCAATGGGGGGTAAGAAACGATTCTCCTTCATGGACGGCTTTAGCGGGTATAACCAGATAAGGATGGCCCCGTCAGACGCAAAGAAGACCGCCTTCCAAACTCCATATGGAAATTTCTATTATGTAGTGATGCCCTTCGGTCTGAAAAATGCCGGTGCCACGTATCAGCGCGCCATGACCTCCATATTCCATGATTTATTACACCGAATGGTAGAAGTATACGTCGATGACATTGTGGTCAAAAAGCAAGCGGCCGAAGATCACGTCTCCCACTTGAAGGCGGCCTTTGAGAGATGTGGGAAGTTCAAGCTCAGAATGAATCCCCTCAAATGTGCCTTCGGCGTAACGCCAGGAAAGTTCCTAGGTTTCGTGGTGACAAATAAAGGGATTCAAGTAGATCCGAGCAAGGTTGAAGCGATCACAACCATGGCACCTCCGGCGAATGCAAGGGAACTACAAGCTTTCATAGGACGGATATCTTACAAACGCTCCTACTCCTAAAAATCCAACATGGAAAGCTACCTAGTGAGAAGTAGGCGGCCCTAAAAATCCAAAAGAAAGGAGCGCGTTTCTTCATGCACGAGGGTGTCCTTTATCGCAGAAGCTACAACAATTCTATGCTACGGTGCCTATCCGACCAAGAAGCAGCGGAAGTGATGACTCGGTCCCACGAAGCTGAGCATCAAGGAATGCGGAAGTTGTTCCTACAACTTTCCGAAGGAGGATTTTATTGGCCAACCATGGAGAGTGATACCGCGGAGCACGTCAGAAAATGCCTAAGCTGTCAGATGCACAGGACCCTAATTCGGGCGCCCCACACCCAGTTACACAGCATAGTAACACCGTGGCCATTCCATAGCTGGGGGTTGGATCTTATTGGGCCAATCAACCCAATGTCTTCAAAGCGCCATAAGTACATAATAACAGCCACATAGTATGCATCAAAATGGGTCAAGGCAATACCCCTCAAAGACTACGCTGGAGCAACTGTGGATGCGTTCATCAAAGAGCATATTATCTACAGGTTCGGCGCGCCTATGATAATTAGGGCGGAAAACGCCAAGTCGTTCGTCAACAAGGATGTGATAGATCTGCTTTGCCAATACAACACGAGACTACATACGTCGACCCCTTACTACCCTCAGGGGAATGGGCAGGCAGAGGCGACCAACAAAACACTCATCCGAGTCCTGAGCAGAACGGTGCATGATCATCACAGAGAATGGCACGAACAATTGCCGATTGCATTGTGGGCATATAGAATCTCGAAACGCAACTCCACATGAGCATCACCCTATTCATTAGTCTATGGAGAAGATACGATACTGCTAGCGGAAATAGCAGTTCCATCCGCAAGGGTGGCGATGGCCAGCCATACTACACCAGACAAAATAAGTCATTTCGCCCACTTAAATACGATAGAAGAAAGGAGAGCACGAGCGGAACGATTCGCAGAAGCCTACAGGAAGCAGACATCTAATTATTACAACCAGAGCGTAAAGGAGAGAACCTTCAAGGTGGACGACTTAGTTCTCAAAATCGCCCCTCATGTACAAAGAAATACCAGCGCTGGTAAGTTTGCTGCAAATTGGGAGGGCCTATTCAAGATAAGAAAGGTAGCAGACAGTGGATACTACAAGCTTGGGCGAATGAATGGGACCAAGGTCAAAACACCCATCAACGGCAAATGGTTGAAAAAGTTCTATGCGTAAATCGCTCAATCTATAAGCACCCGCCCTGAATAATAAAGAGTAAGTTATCAATCATGGTGTGAAAATATACAAAAGACTACGGGAATGCCAAAGGCGCCTGGTCAACCGACAAATCTACAAAAGGCTAGGGGAATACCAAATGCGCCCGATCGACTGACAAATCTACAAAAGGTTATGGGAATGCAGAAGGCGCCTGGCTAACTGGGAAACCCACCAAAAAGAGGGAGAGTAGGAGCGTTCTATCAACACCCTCCCAATCCAACCCATCCTAATAAAAATAAAAGGGGGAGTAAGCGAGTTCTATCAACGCCCACCCACCCCACCCCATCCTTCTGATAAAAAGAAAGGAGGTGTAGGCGCGTTTTATCAACGCCCACCCAACCCATCGCCTCCTCAATAAAAAGAAAGGAGGAGTAGGCACGTTCTATCAACGCCCGCCTAACCCACCCCATCCTTCTGATAAAAAGAAGGGAGGAGTAGGGGCGTTTTATCAACGCCCGCCCAACCCATCGCCTCCTCCTGATAAAAAGAAAGGGGGAGTAGGCGCAATTTATCAACGCCCACCCAACCCACCCCATCCTTCTAATAAAAAGAAAGGGGGAGTAGGTGCGTTTTATCAACACCCGCCTAACCCACCTCATCCTTCTGATAAAAAGAAAGGAGGAGTAGGCTCGATTTATCAACGCCCGCCCAACCCATCGCCTCCTGATAAAAAGAAAGGGGG
>JAJJMB010011095.1:5893027-6075008 GCA_023531105.1 Papaver atlanticum
TATCAACGCCCGCCCAACCCATCGCCTCCTGATAAAAAGAAAGGGGGAGTAGGCGCGTTTTATCAACGCCCATCCAACCCACCCCATCCTTCTGATAACAACAAAGGAGGAGTAAGCGCGCTCTATCAACGCCCGCCTAACTCACCCCATCCTTCTGATAAAAAGAAAGGAGGAGTAGGCGCGTTTTATCAACGCCCGCCCAACCCATCGCCTCCTCCTGATAAAAAGAAAGGGGGAGTAGGCACGTTTTATCAACGCCCACCCAACTCACCCCATCCTTCTGATAAAAACAAAGGGGGGAGTAGGCACGTTCTATCAACGCCCTCCTAACCCATCCCATCCTTCTGATAAAAAGAAAGGGGGAGTAGGCACGTTTTATCAACGCCTGCCCATCCCATCCAATCCCTTCAAAAAAAAAAGAGAGGGGAGTAGGCGTGTTTAACCGACGACCTAACACACCCCGCCCCGTCATTAAAAAAAAGGGGGAGGGGGGAGTAGGCGCGGTATGCCTGCCTCTCCTCCACAAGAAAGGGGATGGACACATTACTAACTCACCTGAATCAATGGCAAAAGTCGCACAATATGAAGGAAAAGAGAGTAATATCCCCACCGAAAGCAAAATTTTATTCACATACAAGAAAAAGCAACAAACATTCAAAGGATCCACCGAAGGGAAAAGACTTCAGAGAGGATACACAAGAAAACAACAGCGGGAACACGAACGAGACAAAAAAAAACGACAACAAACAATCCCCGCAAGAAGGCGCGCAACCTAATCAGCCATTAAGTTCCGACAACGAGCGATATCCGCGCGTCCAAGGTTTCCACCATCATACGCCCATCATCACATTGCGCGTTGGCCAAACACAAGTCTTGGTCAGCCTCATTCACCAACTTCTGAATATCCTGAATAATCTTGTCCTTAGCATTCGCTCTGCGAGCGAACGAGAGAGTATCTTCATGCTCGTTGTATTCCTTACGCGCTTTATCCTGATGAATTAACCTAAGAGTCCATAGCAGGCCCGCTTCCTCCATCAAGACCAACAAACACGCCAACTCGTCCTCGAGGTAAGGATGAGACACAAGCGAAAATACAGCTGCTAAAGTCAGGGTGTATCCGAGGAGCGGCAGAGCCGCTTCGTCGGAAATCTTGAGACGACAATCGTAAATGACACGATTTATGGTAGCCAACATTATCGATGAATCCATTAACAATTGATTAGTCGAACGACGAGCAGTGACGGCATCATCCAAAGCGCGATTGACCTCTAGTGATGCAAGACTAGATGATTCAGCCTTCTGAGCGGCTTGAAACGCCTCGTATCGTTCGTTAAACCGGGCGCGCATAGCGTCTCTATTCGCGATCCTGTGCTCCCGAAGCACCTCAATTTCAGCCTTCATGAGCAACAGTCATTTCAATTCATAATGCTTAAACATCGTCGAGACCAATGCCGGAACGGGCGCTAAGGATAACACGTATCCATAAAGAGAGTTAGCCATGCTGGCGATATATTGAACAAAATGGAATGGGAAAGTAAAGTTGAAAGTGAAATTAGTAACCAGATTAGGAAATGCGAACCATATATATAGGAAAGGGTGGTGCCATTTATGATGTGACAACCGTTCACGCCTCCTCATGCATGTCGCGATACGTGCTGGTTCGTATTAAAGTATGATATGACTATCGGGTTACTTTATAATTAACCCAATAGTCAGGGGACTAATATTTATACATTAAAAATAATGCCCCTTAATGGGTCTGGAAGACCCCCAAAAGGGGAGGTAAGTCCAACATAAGACATGGGGACTTGGGGACTAAGCCCAAGTCCAATAAGAAAATACCCATGAGACAGAGGGACAAGGAAGGGATTAATGAAGAAGGAAGAGGTTATATTAAGGAATGGTATTAAGAGTAATTAAGGAGGTTTAGGACATGTGGCATGATGTCATAAAAGGAGGGACTTTTGGAAAGTCTATATAAGGAAGGACAAGGTACAATGGAAAGACAACTCTCTCTCTTACCATTCCTAGTAAATTGAGGTTATGAACCAAAACTAAAATCACTTATCAACAGGTATGACAGTTGGATATTGGTTAGAATTAGACAGGGACGTCCCTGAGATTGACGATTCCCGTAGGAATTTTAAAAAGGTTACCCTCAAAGGTCATTTTGTTGAACTTTTGATTTAGTCAACTTATGTTGACTAACTTGATATTTCGTTTCTCCATAAACTTTTTCTTCTAATGCGGACGAATAGGAAAAAAATTCTCCACAATTTACGGAGAAAAAATATCAGATCGAAGGATATTAAGGATTCCTATTACCATTATAGTCATATGTGGAAGTTCCTCTCTAGCATGGTATTATCGTAATTATTATTATAACCATGTGCAGTTACAAAATGTTATCGCATATTATGAAAAGTTTCCATTAAAAAATATTTCGTATATCTTAAATTTTCCCACAAAGTTATCCTTCCCTTTTCGGTCTTGCCGCCCAAAGTTGGACTTCAGCCACTTTGCCTCAAGGCCGGCCCTGGAATTCGACAAAACCAAAAATTGGTGTTTATTGTATATCTTGAAAATATTTTAGGTTATGGAAATTCCTTGGTGTCCAAACTACTATGATCTATGAATAGTGAAGTTTGTTTTTCTTACAAACTCATCATGAGGCAGGCATTTCATTTTGTAGTTACTACTGTAGCAGGATGATAGTATTACTTGTAATATGATAAGTGCATAATTTATATGTTTTGAGTGTCAATTCCATATTTATTTTAGCTACATTTCTTGCACATTACTTGTATTATGATTGTTTTCTAGTTTATGTCTTTTGTTAGGTAATTTGTCTTAAAGGAAGTGAAAACGGATACAAATGAGCTAAAAAGTGAAGTACTCCAAGTATCCAAGTGTATAAAGCTAAGAAAAGAGTTCATTGCGACATGAAATGGACAAAGAAGTCAAGTTCTACAAAGGAAGAAGTGAAAGACCAATTTCAACTCATTCAAATCAAGGAGTTCTTAATATCATCTTGAAGGGAACGAGAATACGAAGTGAAAGCAAAAAGAATGAGGTTATTCCGAGTTCGGATGAAGAAGTTATGAGAAAAATAGTGAAACCAACTTGGATTCGGTTTCGGTTGGGCCTTATTGGGCCTGCGCGAAAAGAAAAAGGAGGGATGCATTTTGGGCTTGCTATAGACGTGAAAATTAGTGTTTTTGTTGGATATTTAGGAAGTTAAGTAATTGGATAAGGATCAAGAAGAGGTGGAAATACTTGATTGGTATCAGGTTCCTAGTTAGATAGACATCAAGACGAGGTTACAAAAACCTATATAAAGGGGAGCCTAGATACAACTTTGACACCTTCAGTTTTCTCTACAACTTCTTCTTCTTTAGTTATTTCCTTAGTTCTTTTTAGTTTTATCTTCTTTCTTTGTTTCTCTTTTATTTATTTTATACTTTTTAGCTATGTCTAGATAATTAAGTAAGGCAGTGACTAGATACAACCCATCTTTAAGTTAAATGCATTCTACGGTTATAAGTAAAAATATTCTTAAACCCAACTTACATGGGTAAATAAAACCACCTATACCATCCCTTCTACCTCCATAAAATTAGGATTTTATTATCATCACAGATTCACAAGTATACCAAAATAGGGAATCGATCGGGAACATATAGTTGGTTACGTATTCTTAATTCTTATGTTGATCTGATGGTTTGGTCGTGTTTTAAAAATAACATGTTCACGATTCAAATATTCCATCCCACATATTTTTTTCGCCTACGCAACCATGATTTTAATTAGTGACAACACTCCGATTGAAGCAAGAACAAGTTTAGGCTACAGAGGCGACAATAATTAATCAGTCATATATGTTTGATTTCCTTTCCTAATCAGTTTTTGAATTTTGATTCAGGAAAAGTGGAGGCGGCAGTGGTCTAATGGTGTTGGTAGTGGTCAATAGGTGTCCGTTCTAATGACAGTATCAGTGGTACCAATTAAAAGCCATAATGTTCACCATTAATGGTGTGGAGTCAAGATTAAAGAGATGTGGGTTTCCGTTACTCACATGAATTAAGTCTACAATTCTCATTCTTATAACCTTGGGTTGCATTTAACTTAAAGGTGGGTTGTATTTAGTTACTTCTTTAAGTAATTGATTATGGATGATTTCAAAGTCCTGAATAATGAAGCATTAATTTCTTAATCAAGTTTATTTTAGGTTTTATTTTAATTGTTGATTATCTTTATTATTTTTATTGTCTAAGAATATTGAGGGGTTATTTAAAGTGATCAATTAAATCAACCAATAAATATTTCTTCTACTAGTTTTGAGTTGTGTGATACGTGTAATTGTCACATCAACTCTTCACATAAGTAATAAATCGCAAAAGCCGACAGAGGAATTCTGTTAAGCAATTGTGTAAAAAGATAACATTAGTAAGCAGGCCGAGCCTATGCGTCTGATGCTAGGATCAACCTGATTTACAGTGTGTAAAGCATTCAATTAATTTACACCTATAGAGCTTTTTCTTGGTGAGTTAGTTGGATAGAATCTGGTGGTTGAGAATTTCTGTATCCAGCGGCGATAGGAATTCCGGGGATAGCAGAGCTTATTGTTATTCTATGGTTGGTAACAATATAAATTCAACAACAAATAAACTTGTATTTAATTAAGTTTTGGTTTAATGACGACGAAGGATTCCTTAATCGTTTTTCTTCCTATTGTTTCAAATCAGTTCTTTTTACTTTGTTTTATTATTTATTTCATTCAAAATCTAAAACCCCATTTTTGTTACTTTTTAACAACTAAAATTTCTTTCTCTTCGTGGGAACGATCTCCTTGCCATTATATTACTAGTTAACTGTGTGGAAGAAAGTAATTAATTTGTTGTGTAAACGACGCGCATCAAATTTTGGCGCTGCTTTCGAGGAGCAGTCGGTAGCTTTTAGTAGTTATTTTTCTTAGTTTGTTTAGAATTCTTTTTGTTTTTTGTTTTTGTTTTTCATCTAATTTTTTTAGACTTTTCTTAGATACCATTGATTAGTTTCATTTATTATTATTTTTTTGTGTTCACAATGGATTAATGTTATTCATAGTCCGTCTGGGACGGGGGAAATTCTATAAACAATTTGTGCGCAAAATTTTTATTGTATTTTTTTTTTAATTAATTTATATATATTGGAATACTACATCAGGATTCGTACAAACCTTTAGTTGGAAACCTAGAAACAAGCTGGGCACCAACCCCTTTCTGAATAGCTACACCCAATCTATGAAAAATAAAACTGCCTAACCCACTACCAGCATCATTACTAACTAAACAATTCTTCAAACGCTTAAGAAAACATACAGTATCCTCACTGAGCTCCCCCCCAAAGTAGTGAAAGCTAAAACACCCAAACCATAACCATGTGAAACACATTCATCCAAGTATTTAGTGCGTCTACGCATAATTGCTTTCGAAATGGCTTGGCCTGGAATTAATTTATTAATTTTAATTATTTTTAGGTTTAGTAGATTTAATTTTATTGTTTTGTGTCATCGTCATGTTTCCTTTTGGAAATAACATGTATGGTGCACGAGAACAATCATATGATAGTGGCAATCAATATGGTTTTCAAGCTCCACTTTATGGTAACTACCTACAATACCAGGGGTACAATCAGAACCAATCTTTTGGCTATGATCAATCCCCAACTTTTGGTTATTTTCATACATGTCAACAACCTTATGACGGGCATGTAAGTGAAGCATCACAAGGATGGGAGGATGATTATACTTCTAATCAGTTATATTCTATTAATGTGCAGACGATAAAGAGTTTGGAATTTAAATCTTATGACATCATATCTACACCCACTCCAATTGCTCATATTTTTGAGCATTCGCACATTCAAAGGGAAGCAATGTGGTCTACAGACTCTATTGTTAGTAACGGTGGAAAACGTACTAATATTAGAAAACTCTCAAAACAACACGATCAGTTAGAAGAAGCTAGAGCATCATAAGAGACTCTTGAAGATATTAACAAGGTCATACGAACAAAACTTCAACGTCGTTGGGATATTGAAGATTATGAGGTTGATGAAGATTATGATGAAGATGAGCAACCTTTGGAAAGTTCTTGCAATAATGGTAAAGTTATTTCAACTCTGAATCATAATTACGATCACTCTCCTATTCAAAAAGAGGAGAATGAATGTACATAACCTTTATAAATGGTGTAACGTACTCTAACGAAGATTTTAGGATTTGCACCAAATAAAATTTTCTTTAAGAGGAGCCTGATTCTGGTGACGAAAGTGTTGAAGAAATGATGATTGAGAATGAAACCAAATTGATTGATTTCGTGGAAGACCCAATTGAACTTGCTACAGATTATAATGATGCTAATATTTTAGTCAAAGCAGAAACTGATGAAGAAAGGCTAAAGGGCTTGATAGAGGACCACAATACACATGAGGTAAATAATTCATTGCAATTCTTTAAGAATGATGAGGATCCTATAATAAAAGAGATTGAGGAAGGTTTGTCTAATTTTTTACATATTTTTAAATCTTTTGATTCACATCACTTAGGGTTGAGTATTTGTGCTTCTAAAAGTTTAAAGAATTATTTTACTTCTAATTATCCACCAATTGATTTGTTTGATTCTAGCATTGTGCAGGTCCAGCGAGAGAAACCCGAAGAAGTTCCCTTATTTAATGTTCTCTATCCACTTTCAAGTGTAGAAAGGACTAAGTGTGGGGGAAACTTCTACCGAGTGATAGCATCATTATTATTATTATTCTGTGCTAACATCAATGTGAAGCTATTATTTGCATTGTAGATTTTTTTCTGGGTGGATCCTCAAATTTTCAGATTATTGGTATATGGGGAGGTTCAACGCGACAATATGTAGATTCCCTTAAGTTTCGAGATTTGCTCCCTCTGGAAGAGTAATTTGAACGAAATCCAAGTCGGGCTGAGGACGTTAAACTAAGCGATGAGTGGGAGGAAACCTATCGGTTTTGTATTTATATTTCTATCTTTTGTTTTTATTTATTTGTCATATCATATTTTTGATTTCCCACCTTAATTTTACTTTGGATGAATCACTTACATTGAGGACATTGTAAAGTTTATGTGTGTGTGTGTGTGTGTGTGTGTGTGTGTGTGTGTGTGTGTGGGGGGGCCCCCCCCCCCCCCAGTATTGTGCATATAGAGTTTTTAGTCTTTTTGAGTAGAATTTTTCAAAAAAATTGTACATATTTGCATAAAACCTCCAGCTTGTAGAGATTTTAGAGTCACTAGTATACTTCTAGCTATGTTACATACAGAATTCTAACGGAAATAATGAAACTTAGAATTGCTAGAGAATACTATACATTAGGTGTTATTAATCTTTGAGAGAAGTCATTTACTGTTTGTGGCTCAACTTGACCATGCCGGTGGCGAATTAGGTGCAAAAGGAAATGCATTATTAGAGAGTTGATCAACCTTAGTGGAGACTACATATTTTTACATCAACAGAGGCACCAGACTTTTAATTCTTTGTAAATGACTAAAAAATATTTTTCGAGTGTGTGTCACCGTACGTTAATCCCAACTTCGCACCATTTTCAGCACTATTTTTGATCTCTTGAGTGCTAATTTTGTCAATCATGAGGGTGACGTTTATAAATGAAAACCACCTTCTTTTAGTTTGATTTGCAGTTAGCACCATTATCTCTCTCGCCAACAACAGGTCCTTAGAAACACACCATCATCATCAACAAGCGGAGCGACATCAAAATTTGCAAGGAAAGTTGAAAACGTTTAAGGTTTACAAGCAACAATACAAGGAACAATAAATTTCATATCCAAGTAAAGCAATATACAATGAGCATATTTCTATATACATGTTGGGGACTTACATATGAGGAGAGGAATTCTATATCCAAGTTGAAGACTTAATTACAAGAGCGAAGAAAATCAAAAGATGAGAATTATTGAAGTTTATGATACGAAAAAAATACAACTTGCGAAGATCCAAGTGGTAAAGTACTTCTTTCATGGCCATGTTAATTTGGTTTCGTTTTTATTTTTGTAGTTGCAATCTTTTTATATTAAAATAACAAATACAAAAAAAAAAGATTTGCATTTAGGTTGTTTTTCATCAATAAATCCATGAGGAAGAAAAATCTACGAAGAAATTTCAAGCAACAAGGAAATAGTGGAAACGAGTTACAAATTGTCGAAATACTACCAAGTTCAATATTTTATCATCAACAATTGAACCTGAAGATGAAGACCAAGAAGATGAAGAATACGAGCCGAAGACGTTTCTATTGGATGTTGTGAGAGTGGTGATATCATTACTGATGATCGAATGTTAAGGTGAGTGAGTATTCCCATCCTTGCTTGGTGGTTGATTTACTTTCTTAGAGATAATCAGATTTTTTTTTATTTCCCACGATCTTGTGGGGTCTCCAAGTATTATTTCGGAAGGTTTCCTTTCTACCATCCAACGTATGCAGGATTTTTATCTTCATTCCCGCCTGTACACATATGTGAGACTATAAAAACGTTCTTGTGAGTGCAACTATCATAAAACCCTATTGGTGAGGCAGAAGTTGAAACATTCGATCAAACTCGAACATGCATTCTTTCAATATGGCATAAGTTGACCGGTCACACTTTCCTCGATTAATCGCATTTTACATATTAATTTTCTCTTGTACTTTTGAATTCTTGATAATAGGTTGAGAACCCTTATGTCCTCATAGCTCTTTGGATGTTGGGACTCTGGAGCGCTTTGAAGTTGAAGAAGGTTTTGTGGGTATACCTCTCAAAATCCCTCATGAGAATACAACTCGTCCACTAGGGACACCTAAGGGTTTACAGGATTGTTGCACATGCTAAGTGTAACCGTGTCCTCAACGAAATGGATTTGTTGTACTTTATTTTAAGTTAAATAGTTTTCTCGAGGACAAGCAAAATCCAAGTGTGGGGGATTTTGATAAGTGTATAATTTATATATTTTGAGTGTCAATTTCGTACTTGTTTTAGCTACATTTCTTGCACATTACGTGTATTATGATTGTTTTCTAGCTTATGCCTTTAGTTAGTTGAATTGACCAAAAATAAGCGAAAACGGATACAAACGAGCTAAGAAGTGAAGTACTCCAAGTGTCTAAAGCTAACAAAAGAGTTTATTGCGACATGAAATGGATAAAGAAGTCAAATTCTACAAAGCCGCTACAGACTCTAGCCTACTACAAGTTAACTTCGGACTGGAATGTAGTTGAGCCCTAACCAATCTCACACTGATTAATGTACAGTCGCGTTCCTTACGCCTCTGAATCCCAGTAGGACTCTACGCACTTGATTCCCTTAGCTGATCTCACCCACAACTAAGAGTTGCTACGACCCATAGTCGAAGACTTGATAAACAAATCTGTCTCACACAGAAAAGTCTATTGAATAGATAAATATGTCTCCCACAGAAATACATACGAGTTTTTATTTCGTCTTTTGATAAATCAAGGTGAACAGGAACCAATTGATACACCAGACTTATATTCCCGAAGAACAGCCTAGTAATATCAATCACCTAACAATAATCTTAACCGTATGGAAGCGGAACAAGATATTGTGGAATCACAAAGAATGAGACGAAGAGCTTTGTGATTACTTTTTATATCTTACCTATCGTAGATGAAATCTCGAGCAAATCTTAGAGAAGATAGTCCTTAATACGATAGAACAAAGTAAGATCTGAACACACAACTATAAAGAAAATAGTTGGGTCTGGCTTCAGAATCCCAATGAAGTCTTTAAGTCGTTAACCTATAATGGTTTTAGAAAAACCTAGGTTAAAGGAGAATCAACTCTAGTCACAACTAGTATCACACAGGAGGTGTGGGGATTAGGTTTCCCAGTTGCTAGAGTTCTCCCTTATATAGTCTTCAAATCAGGGTTTGCAATCAATGTTACCTTGGTAACAAAGCATTCAATATTTACCGTTAGATGAAAACCTGATTAGATTCAAGATAATATCTTTCAACTGTTAGATTGAACTTAGATTGTTACACACAAATGAAATGTACCTATATTTAGATATTGGTAACCGTACCTAAATGTGTACACTTGGTTGGCTCAACAATGATTAACCGAAGTTAGCCATATGAACACTTTCATATCAACCTTGTTCATCTTAATCACAACTAGTTCAAATGACTCAAATGAAACTAGTTATAGAGTTGTTCAATTGTTTATATTCTCATAGAAGTATACAAGACACAATTGAAGCAAAATCGGTTTTGATTCACTCAGATGAATTAGGATTCTGAACAAGTTTGAGCTTGTTTGCTAATCGATTTTCTCTCCGTTTAAGTTTGTTGACATATCTTATTTTATGCTTGTACTTGTAACACTTAGAGAGTTCATGACCCTTAAAAGTAAAATAAGAACATGTCAATATGGAGGACGGTTCCGACACCATAGCTGAGCATGCTGCTAGACAAATTGAGGTACCGGAAACATGTGAAATAGAATTTTCAGTAGACAGGGAAAAATCCATTTTATCCTCCATAGTGGTTGACGAAGTTTCTCCAAAAAGAATATCAAAATTGATGTACGTATTGCTACAATTATCAAAATCAATATTTTCACCAAAGAGTGCAACACTTGACTTTTCATCTTCATCTGAATCATAGTGATCAGACATCTCATCAAGAGTTGTAGCAAGACCTTTGTTCCCAGTGTGTTTAATACGATTTGGACACTCATTAGCAAAATGAACAAAACCTTTACACTTAAAGCACTGTGGCATATCCTCATCATCAGTATCGACGGTGTCCCTGTTTTTAGGAGGAGCACGGTCATGAGGTTTGACTGATGACCTGGGTTTATCTCCGATGAACCGTTTACTTCTCTTCAAAAGAAGATCTCTTAACTGTCTTGTGATAAGTGAAACTAAGTTGTCAAGATCTTTATCTGATGAATCAGTCTTAATAGGATCAATAACAGAGTTGCCAACACTTTTACTTTTGTCAAGCAATTTAGTGTTCTTTTGTGTTTTGAAAGCAATATCCTTCCCAGATTTGGATGCATGCTCATGATCAAAGATCTTTAACTTCCAAACAAGAGTATTTCTGGAAAGAGTATTAAGTTTATTTCCTTCAACGATGGCATGTTTCTTAGAATCGTATTTGGCTGGCAACGATCTGAGAATTTTCATCACAATGTCCTTTTCAGGAATAGTCTTACCCAATGCAAAAGATGCATTAACAATTTCAGACACTTTGTGATTAAACTCATCAAATGAATCTTCATCAGCCATACGAAGGTTTTACCAATCAGAATTTAGGTTTTGAAGCCTAGCTTCTTTCTCGGAGGAATTTCCTTCGAATACAGTTTCTAAGATATCCAGGCTTCTTTAGACTTAGTGCACGTAGTCACATGGTGCTGAAGGTCTGGGGTAATGGCATGGATGATAGCATTTAATCCGTCAGAATTTTGCTTTGCAGCGAGAATCTCGGCAGGATCATATGCACCAATATCCTTTGGAACAATTACATCGCCTTCTGTAACAACCATATGATCATAGCCATTAACAACACGAACCCATGATTGAAAATCACGCGCTTGAAGAAAGGAACGCATAACAATTTTCCACCATAGATAATTCGAGCCATCGAAGACTGGTGGTACGTTTATAGAGATATTGTTTCTGTCCATAGGGTCAGATTGCTACAAACACAGACTTATGAGGTCTTAAACGTGTTTGCCTGCTCTGATACCAATTGAAAAAGTGGGGGTCTAACAACCACACACAATATTTTGTTTCGGCAATCTGTATGGACTAACTCCAATATATTTCCAAGAGAATCTACTAGACAGTCAGACTCAATAAAGGAAAATACACCCAAAAGTTATATCTATGTTTCTCAATGTAATCAGCAAATCAAACATATAGAAATCCGTGAGCCTAATTATTATGAGAAACAACTTGAACGATACCTAATACCAATGTTCAAGTGTCAATCAATTTATATCAACAACCAAAGGTTGGACTATCTAATTGATTGAACTACGCACAACCTATGATATTTCAATTATATAAAAAATATAATGCGGAAAAGAAATAACACAGACACCAGAAATTTTATTAACGAGGAAACCGCAAATGCAGAATACCCTGGGACCTAGACCAGATTTGAACACCACACTGTATTAAGCCGCTAAAGACTCTAGCCTACTACAAGTTAACTTCGGACTGGAATGTAGTTGAGCCCTAACCAATCTCACACTGATTAATGTACAGTCGCGTTCCTTACGCCTCTGAATCCCAGCAGGACTCTACACACTTGATTCCCTTAGCTGATCTCACCTACAACTAAGAGTTGCTACGACCCATAGTCGAAGACTTGATAAACAAATCTGTCTCACACAGAAAATTCTTTTGAATAGATAAATATGTCTCCCACAGAAATACCTACGAGTTTGTGTTCCGTCTTTTGATAAATCAAGGTGAACAAGAACCAATTGATACATCGGATTTATATTCCCGAAGAACATCCTAGTAATATCAATCACCTCACAATAATCTTAACCATATGGAAGCGGAACAAGATATTGTGGAATCACAAAGAATGAGACAAAGAGCTTTGTGATTAATTTTTATATCTTACCTATCGGAGATTAAATCTCGAGAAAATATTAGAGAAGATAGTCCTCAATACGATAGAACAAAGTAAAATCAGAACACGCAACTACAGAGAAAATAATTGGGTCTGGCTTCAAAATCCCAATGAAGTCTTTAAGTCGTTAACCTATAATGGTTTTAGAAAACCTAGGTTAAAGGAGAATCAACTCTAGTCGCAACTAGTATCACACAGGAGGTGTGGGGATTAGGTTTCCCAATTGCTAGAGTTCTCCCTTATATAGTCTTCAAATCAGGGTTTGCAATCAATGTTACCTTGGTAACAAAGCATTCAATATTTACCGTTAGATGAAAACCTGATTAGATTCAAGCTAATATCTTTCAACCGTTAGATTGAACTTAGCTTGTTACACACAAATGAAATGCACCTATATTTAGATATGGGTAACCGTACCTAAACGTGTACACTTGGTTGGCTCAACAATGATTAACCAAAGTTAGCCATATGAACACTTTCATATCAACCTTGTTCATCTTAATCACAAATAGTTCAAATGACTCAAATGAAACTAGTTATAGAGTTGTTCAATTATTTATATTCTCATAGAATTATACAAGACACAATTGAAGCAAAATCGGTTTTGATTCACTCTAATCAACTCATGAACATTATAGCCACGGTTTGTAAAGATTGCATTCCTTATTATATAAATGTATTTGTTCATGAGTATAACTTATTATTTTTTAGAACTTAACCCACTCAAGTATGCAAACGGGTACGCATACCTAAGTTCCCGGACTTGGTCTTGTTCGCCAGTATGCAAATGGGTACGCATACTATCGTTCATGACCGAACTCAGTTGAAACCAGTACGCATACGGATATGCATACTATAGTTCCCGGACTTCAACTGTTGAATCAGTACGCATACGGGTATGCATACTCAATTCCCGGACTTGGAATACACTTGCAACAGTTAGCATACAAGTACGCATACTGTGCTATGTCCAATCAAAGGTTAATTGTTCTAAACTCCCATTTTAATCATTGAAACATTCTTAGAAGACGAGAATAGCTGTCTCACACAAACTATTAGCTTCAAAGCAATTTTCAAGTGATCAAATGATCAATACGAAACATTCCGAGTCTACATCAAATGACTGTCTCACACAAATCATGTAAGATGTTACCAGGCGATTTTCACATGATCATATTTTGACTTTCATCAAGAATAAAAGATGAACTTGGTTAAAGCAAAAGCTTACTAACACATATTTCGAGAAATATGTAAGCGAGTTAAACTCAGCTCGAAATATCAAATGTGTATAAAGTAAAGTTTATATAGCTACACGAATTTTGTCTCAATGGGAGATAGAGTAGAAATAGACTTCTGAGTGATAGATGAGTTCAAGTCTCCACATACCTTTTGTTGATGAAGTTCCACAAGCTCCCCTTATTAGTTCTTCGTCTTCAATCGATGAACGCCGTGAAGTCTAAAGATCAACTACACATTCTATCCTAATCCGAGACATACCTATAAGTAGACTAGAAATCAAGACTTATATTTTTGACAACTAAACTTGACAGACAAGCTTGAGATAGCAATGCTTGCGAGTTCGACCGAGCAGTGCTCTAACAGATACTACCTATTTTTACATCAACAGAGGCACCAGACACTTCAATTCTTTGTAGCTGACCAAAAAAGATTTTTCGAGTGTCTGTCACCGTACTTTAATTCCGGGTAGAATGTTGAGCTACCCAATTTTGCACCATTTTCAGCACTATTTTTGATCTCTTGAGTACTAATTTTGTCAATCATGAGGGTGACGTCTATAAATGAAAACCACCTTCTTGTAGTTTTACTTGCAGTTAGCGCCATTCTCTTTCTCGTCAACAACAGGTCCATAGAAACATGCCATCATCATTAACAAGTTGAGCGACATCAAAATCTAAGAAGAAAGTTGAAGATGCTTAAGGTTTACAAGCAACAATATATATAAGGAAGAGCAAATTTCATATTCAATTAAAGCAACATACAATGAGCATATTTTTACATATATGTTGAAGACTTACAATACAATGAGCATAATTTTGTATCCGAGTTGAAAACTAAGTACAAGAGCGAAGATTATTAAAAGATGAGAGTTATTGAAGTTTATGAAACGAAGACAATGCAAGTTGTGAAGATCAAAGTGGTAAAGTCCTTCTTTTATGGCCATGTTATTAATTTCGTTATTTTTGTACTTGCAATCTTTTTTGTTAAAAAAAAAGAAAAAAAAGGAAAAAACAAACAAACAAAAAGATTTGCATTTAGGTTGTTATTTATTTAATAAGGCCATGAGGAAGAAAAATCTATAAAGAAGTTTCAAGCAACAAGGAAATTGAAGCGAAAGAGTAAGAATTGTCAAAGTTTTATGAAGTTCAAGAGTTTATCATCAACAGTTGAAGCCCAAGACGAGTCCAAGAAGATGAAGAAGATTAGCCGAAGACGTTTCTATTGGATGGTAAGAGACTGGTGCTATCATTACCGCCAATCGGATATGAAGGTGAGTGAGTACTTCCATCCTTGAAATAATGGTTGATTTCTTTTCTTAGAGATCATCAAAAAAATATTTTTATTTCCCACGATCTTGTGGGGTCTCTAGAAAATAATTCGGAAGGTTTCCTTCCTACCATTCAACATGTCCAAGATTTTTATCTTCATTCCCTCCTGCACACATGTGTGAGATTAGAAAATCGGTCCTTTGAGTGCAATTATCATAAAACCCTATTGGTGAGGCAGAAGTCGAAACATTGATCAAACTCGAACATGCATTAGCTCATTACGACATAGGTTGACAGGTCACACTTTTTTCGATTAATCGCATTTTACATGTTAATTTTCTCTTGTACTTATGACTTCTTGACATTAGATTGAGAATCTTTATGTCCTCCTAGATCCTTAGATGCTTGGGACGCTGAAATGCTTTGAAGATGGAGCAGGTTTTGTGGGTATACCTATTGTAAGCCCTCATGAGACTTTATGGGTTCCTTGAGGACCAAGGGATTAGTCTCTACCGTGAGAGATGAGTTTTGTCCTATAGGGATGAGCTTTTTGGTGGTGAGGATCGTATTTGTCTTTAGAGCTTTCTTTTACGTCCAATCTTCTCTTATTAGCTGAAATTTTGAAGACGACTTGTTAGCTCAGAATGATGACTCAACCCCTAGTTATGGAAGTATCATTTTGCCTCTGGTCTTGAAACAACACTTTTGTCCCTTATCCAAATTTCACCATCTACAACAAGCTTCACTATTTATATTGTAATGACCAAGGCTTATTTAGATAACAAGGAATTACTATATTCGAAAATCCTAAACATATGCATTAATAATAATAATATATTTTCGATTTTGACATATTCCAACTGTAATCCAATTGTTATACCGAAATCCCTCTTGGGTGATAGCTAATATTAGCTATAAAACATATACTTTATTAATATAAAAACAGAAGATATGATATCCTCTGGGATATGGAACGCATACAAATTCGAGAACATTTCAGTTTCGGGATCTCACCTTGAGTATCAAGGAAAATACTTTAACATTAAGTAATAAGAGTTTAGAACATGTTCAAATCATTATGTCATCATCTTGAGAACATTCCTTTTTAACCAAACGACATTTTTGATATCCACATAAACATTAAGGTAATGACATACCGAAAATGCACTTTTGGTTACATAGGATCGGTCCTATTAGAGATCCATATGATCGATCACAGTAGAGATCCTTGTTAAGGGATTGGTCCTAGTAGAGATCCTCTGAATCACTATTTAACTATGAAACGAGTTTCGCAAGTCTACTTCCTAAAATTATGCAATCAAACATAATTTCAATGTGTTGATTCAACCGGAAGTTCAACACACTAAATAATAACGAATTACCAGTTAGTCTTATATCGATTCTTCGAAGTCCATAAATAAAATATACTGCGTAACTCAATATACCAAAGTTGTATACAACAACTAGTATATCTTTCTGTTAGAGATTTTTCGGTTGAACCTACAAGTTTTGTTATCTCAAGATTGTTATCAATGCTAGGTGATCAAAACTATCTTGAATTCTAGTCTACTAAGTTAAGTTTCGGATAGGTTGGAATTATAGTTGAGTATCAGAGATCTCCCTTGAAGACTGAAGATTGACGAAGACATTTTGGAAAACTTCTGTAACAGGTATGTGAAGACTGAACCATTTTATTTTACTCACTATACCATCATTCTATCTATTGAGACTATGTCGTATGATTTATAGTAAATTAACAAAGAAGATGTTTCGAGTCAAGCTTGTCTTATGAAAAATCTCGAAATATGATTTAGCGATTGGATGTTCAAAGGTCCTTAACAATATTAGTTCTATGAATTAATTTGTGGATCAATTGAAAATTGCCCATGCAAATGATTATATCACTTGGGAATATTTCATTTATCAAGAAGAGATATATGAATTTACTGAATTTATACTCAAGGTAGGTTGGCGAACTCAGTTTGCAAACCATATGTTAGAGCATCGCTCAGTTGAACTCACAAGTGTTGCTATCTCAAGCTTGTTGTCAAAACTATATCTTGATTTCTAGTCTACAATTAGTTAAGTCTCGGTCTAGGATAGTGGTAGTTGAGAAACGAACCAGTCATCATTTTTGTTATACCTTTTGAAGGTGAAGGTCAACCGAAGCTTTTGGAGAACTTCATCAACAAAAGGTAAGTGAAGACTGAACCACCTATTTCTCAAGTTATATTTACTTTTCTATCCTTAAGACGTTTGTCGCATAACTAATTAGACTAGCTTGCATAGACAAGAATTTCGAGTCGAAAACTAATTATTTAGTTTACAAATTTCTTGGAATATATTGACTAAGCTTAATGAACATTTGCTCATACTTGATCAATTTCGTTGGAGAACAATTTATTGTTCGGAACCAAAATCATGATTCAAGTTTATCATTCGAAAATAGCCTGGAACAGTGATATGTGTCATGGATGTTATTCGGGAATGTTTCAAATTGATTTAGAGAAAAATATAGAACTACTATATTCGGAATAAAAGGCAGTGGTATCAGTCTTATAAACTAAGGTAATTGTTATATGTCTGAAGCCGTATTACATGTACTCGTACACGTAATGGAGTAGCTATATATCGACTTACAGATTTGTGTGATACGCATATTCGTATGCAAATCATGGGAAATTTTTTTTTTTCATGATCCGGATAGGTATGCATATTCCTATGCAAACCATTTTGGAACTGTGGTAAGGGAACCGGGTTTAAGTATCCAAACTGGTATGCGAACCAATACAGTTCTATGTTCCATAACCTGTTTAGTACCCAAACCGGTACGCAAAATAAAAATGTTCAGTGAACTCCAGAACCGGTAAAGTATTAAGGTTTCCAAACCGGTTCGCAAACTGAAAAAGTTCTATCAACTCCGAAACTCAGTTTTGCACCTAAGTTTGCAAACCGGTACTTGAACTGAAAAAGTTCTGTCAACTGTGTAACTCGGTTTTGCTTATAAGTTTGCAAACTGGTCCGCGTACCATGACTCAACCGATTTACGAACAACTTATGTATTTTTACTTTGTGCATTTACCAACTATGTCGATTATGATTTAATTGTGATTAAATTATTTCTATGAGATAATTTGCATTTGATCAATTCTCTAAAAACCCTAGACTTATTTGATCACATGATTATGACTCAAGATCAATGTCTTTGTGTTCATGAAAATGAGTATTAAGCTTTTAAGTTCATACCGGCTAGTTTTGGCTAACCATGTTGGACACAAGGTAGTTAATATCGCGTATCGGTTTCGTATCGTCCGGGTCTGATACACCTATACAAAAGATAATATCGGTTTTTTTCGGTGATACATCATTTAATATAGAATTTCAAATAATTATGAAACCATAATAAAAAATAAGAAGAATCATACACATATCTCAAATTTCCAAAATACAAGGTGGTTTATTAGCCAACGTTGTGATTGTTGTCCCATTATGCCGGTAAATCTTTTTTATTATCCTTCATTATCTTTTATATTTCTCTGCTTTGCAATCGAAATATGGTTTCCATCTTATATCCTACCATATAGTCATTGATTTTATATTATTAATATATTAGAGATTTTTACCTTCTCCAATTGACATTGTACTTGTCTGTAAAGACTAGATGCATGTTGATGAAAAAATTATTCACGAAACCGATATTATCGGTGTACCAGTAAATCCGATACATCGGCCTGTACCGGCCTGTACAACCGATAATATCATCCTGTCTTTGTATCGCCGATATTTTCGATATCGTATAGGTATTTTCCGATATCCGATAAAACCTGTAATATCGGCCTGTACAACCGATATTGACTACCTTGGTTGGACATAGTCTTTGTACATGGTTTGTTTACGGTTTACCTAACCAGAGTGTATATCTTGTTTATGTGAATGAGATTCAAAGTTTTCATATAACGGTGAATATTGTTTGCTTGGTTCCAAAGTTATCTTAGCTTAAACCTAAAGCAACCTATGCTTTGAATGTCTATAGAAGGGGAATTCTTGGTAACTGGGATCTTTGAATCCTGACACTACTTTTTGGTGTGTCCTAGTTGTATCTAGAGTCGTCTGTTGAAGCATAGCTCTGTTGAACCCACCAAGCGTTGGTATGTCAAGTTTGGTTGTCATATTTTAGTGAATAAAAACTCATCTAAGAGTCGCTTGATTATGTACTAGAGACAACTTCGTATAGGTTAGACTAGAAAGTCTAGGATTATGATACATACAAGTATTACTCAAAGACCTGAAAAATGTAAAGAAGTAACGAGCTACAACGACGACATCATCCTTCCTCTTGAGGTTAGTAATATTGACTTGAACTGTTTCATTCCTAACTTATCTTTCAAGTCATGCTATATTGAAAACATAACAGCGAAGCTTTGAATAATTATAGTCTAGTAGTGAGACATGATCATATGATCATAGTGTTAAGGAATTAAAATACGAAGTATAACGCTTATCTTTTGAACTTCATATATATGACATCGACATAATCGTATGAATGCTATTGTGATTATGTGTATGGGTAAAGGTGAAGATTTCATCCTAGGAAACAATGTTTACATTTTTTTAAAGGAAGTACATTCATGAACTTGTTTTATGAATCAAAAGGGAAATCACTAGGCTTATTGGTATTGTTATTCATTGCATATCTTTGGATTAACAATATGTGTGAGTTAGTGAAACCGATCATAACTTGTTATGTATCTTGGTATAACTAATCACAATGCCTGACTTATGATTTGGTATGAATGGTTTTTATTAATTAATGTAACCGATCCTAAGTAATCACCTGAGATGGTATGATCGATATTTGTAGTTGGTGTTACCGATCCTAGTAATTGGTGTGACCGATCACAAAAGAGTTGTGTAATCGATCCTTGTAATTGGTGTAACCGGTCCTGGTAATTGGTGTAACCGATCCTGGTAACTGGTGTGACCGATCACAAGCAATACCATAAGTATATGGTAACCGGTCCTGGTAATTGACGTAACCGATCCTGGTAACTGATGTAACCGGTCCTGGTAACTTGTGTGTTCGATCACAAGTAATCTATATTGAGGTAGAAACGATCCTAGTGATTGGTAGAACCGATTGAACCCATGATTGTGATTTGATACTTGATCAATCACATAGTTGTCTTGGAATACAGATGAACCAATTCTAAACTTGTTTGGAAGTGTGGTTTAATCGATACCAAAATTGTAAATATGAAAGAGGATTTACAAAGAAAAGATGTCAACATACTTTGAACACGAACAATATCTCTTATCTTTTATTGTTCAAAGATATTACTTAATTACTCAAGGAGATCCTGGTCCGAAATAAATAAGGAATCTTTTAATTAAGGTTGTTAGTTTTATATGTTTTAATTACCAGCAATTAAATGCATATCTCTAGAGAAGAAAAATTAGTATGTGCATTTACTAATTAGAGATTTTCTATTGAGAGATTTCGGAAAATATTGGACAAAGCATTTCCAGGAATTATGAAAACCGATTTGGGCATTTGTTGCATATCTTGAGAATATTCAGTTTTGGAAATTCCTTGGTGTCCAAACATCCTTGGTCTATAAATACCCAAGTTTGCATTTCTAGCAAACTATCCTAAGAGCCAGGAAAACTTCATCTATTTGTTGTTCTGGTGGAGCCGTCTATCCGGAGAGGAAAGTACCATAATTAGGCGAAATCTCTTACGACCGCTCGTTTAAAGACTTCTGAGGGATCAAGAAGCTCTACGAGTAACGTTGGTCGGAAACTAGATAATTGAAGTTTATTAGTTTTCGATTGATTTGATTGATTAACGGTTGTTGAACTTTGATTGCACCTAGTTTGTTTATTCATGAGAATCTTCTCTTCTGATATAAGATTCACTCAAACTAGATCGAAGTGTCGACGGAATCTTTAGAACTATTTGTAGATCTAAAGACATCTGATGATAATCCATTGTTAACAGACTCCGTTCTGTGCGTGATTGATCACAAGAGATTCAAGTGGTATTGTGCAGGTTTAATTGAAGATTAAAGAAGATTTGAAGACAAAGAAGATTTCTTATTGGTTTCTCATATCTTTGTGTAGCACAAACCTTGATCGGCTGGGATCCAACTAGAATCGGATTTATTCGATTGATTAGTTATGTGAGATCGTCATCGCTTTATAATTCCTTGTTGGATTCTATATTGATTGATTTCAAATCTAAACTCTGCTACTTTGGTAGTTGTTGGATAAAAGGGGGTCATCTAAAACCAGTTCTAAGAAAAACAACGCTTTTTTAATCTTAGATAAAGATGGCTATGAAAGTATAATTTATAGACTCAAGAAGGATTTAAGAACATCCAGTGATATTGATACATTGGTATCCTTCAATAATCTGTTTCAAAGCAGGAAACGGAAAAAGGATGTCCGAAACCATCAAGATAGATTGTGTTCCACGAGCAAAGATGAGCCATCAAGTGCTCACTTCAACAACTACGATTGTTGATCGGAATTTCCCAAATTGTGCTCGATTTAAATAAATGGGAAATTCCTAAAGGAGCACTGGAATATAAGAAAATTATAATATTATACTCAATCTATCTATATCATGAACATCTGAAGTATTTTTTTAGTTTTTGAATACTTTTTCTATTTTTAGAAGAATACTTTCAATCTTAGGAAAGTTCATGAAAAAAAAATTGGGCAAGATATTTTCGGACCCTCTTGACCATACTGTTTCGGAAAACTCTTACTGTTATTTCCGAAAGTGTATATTTTCACAAATTTTATCAAATAAAAATACTTTGATTAGGTGTTTCAAAACTTGGAAACCAAGTCCTATTTGATATATAAAACATCTTTAGAACCGATTCTTTCCTCTGTGTTTAGTCTGCGGTTCAAGATGGGTGAAATACTATTGATATTGATTCACAATTACAGAAGCTTGAAACATGTTCTCCTACTGAGATTAAGTGCTAATTCTCAAGGGAATATAAGGGGAATCAAATATCACTTGAGCTCATGTTCTTTTTAATGAGAGGTTTTGAGATTGCTCAAAAACAATTTGAAGCTTCTGTAAAGAATGAGAAGTGGTTCGAGTCAAATCTTTTGAAGTTGATTGTGGAGGTGAATCTCTTGAAGAGGAGACTCAATCATCTGAAAGAAAAGAGAAGACTCAAGAAATAGAATGCAAAAGAAAGTTCAGTAAATAATCAGAGCACTTCAAGGGATTAAGTTATATGCTGTAATACTTAATCAAAGAAAAATAGACATCAGTTTTTGATTCAGTTCGATTATTGTATAAGGTCTATTTTCAAATAAAACTATCAACTATTTATGAATAAAATTATTATTTTATAATTTTTCTTGTGATAGTTTCAGATTACATAGCCTATGCTTGAATGTTTATATTATTGCTATGTGTTTATGGGATACCTGATTTTGGTTTTCATAACCTTAATATTTGATCTCATATGATGTGAACCCTTATGGTTTGTGTGACTTTTTGATTTAGCGGGATTAAGTTCTAGCCCAAGTTGGTAGGCTTTATCAAATGATCATAAGGTGTTCCGATTGAGACTCATATGTAAAAAGTCACAATATGTTGAGTCAATTTGTGTTTACATGAGTTGTGTTTAGCATAAACATATGTGTTTCGGGTTTTCAAATTTTGCTATTGGTACGCATTAGATAAAACCGATTCAACCTTTCTCTAGTAAAGGTTTCTCTTGTTCTTATTCTTTTGTTCTTGCGAGAGGATGACAACATACCGGAGGAGAGTTATAACTTGAACTTGTGCTTAAGGATATATCTTTCTGGGGAGAAGAGGATGCGGAATCTGAGGTAACGAATTTGTTAGTTAATCGTTTTCCTGTTTAAGAAAAGCCTGCTTATATTGCATATATATTTTGCTTTTACTTAACAAAATTTCGGTACAATTGATGTATATTCCATTATGTGTGTATGGATGTGTGTGTGTGTGATTCAATTGTTTCCGGTTAAGAAAAACTGTGTCAATTTATTTGACTTATTGTTTGATATCTTATTTATTGTTTGGTATCAAGTGTTTTTGCATAACGAAATTTCGGTGCAATTGCGGTGCTATAATGTCTATGTTTGTTTCAATTGCTTCCGGTTAAGAGAAGTAATTGTGCAAGTCAATTTATTTGGTTTGTATGTATTGTTTATGGCTTAACGAAATACAGGATCATTTATTTAGTCCAATTCGATTCCGGATAAGAGAAACTAAGTTAATTCTTATCTTAGTTAGACTTATCAAATTAAAGGATTCGGTTATTCAAGTCTAATCGAATGCCTTGACAAAAAATACTAGTTAACTAACCTAGTACTTGTCTTGTCTAAAGTGAAAGGTCTAAGTTATTGTCTGAATAATTAGAACCTGATGAGAAAAATAAAGTTAATTCTAATCTTTATTTTGGTCTTATTGAAATAAGCGATTGTATGTGTACAATCGGTTTAGCAAGGGATCTAAGTTTCTTAGTCAATTTGTTAAACTATTAGGGAAAATTGCTTTGGGCAATTGTTTCCTTGATAACATATTAAAATCAAATTACTTGTAGTTTCGATATTGGTTATCAAAAGTAGCATGTGAAACCTTCGTGCTTGACTCTTATAGGTTGTACAAGTCTTTTAGATTTGTAAGATCCTTTCGGTTTGACCTTTATTTGCTCGAACCTTTATCATTTTGTGACAAAAAGGGGGAGAAATATATGGAGTAAAAAAATGATTTGTAATCACTAAGGAAAGGACAATTGTGCTTAAACGTTATATCTAACGAAAGAGTAAATCATTGACTAAGGGGGAGCAACATATCATATTGCTATTATAGTTATTTGGACTACAAAAGAGAAATAACAAAGATGTTCGATTGAAAATCTACTTATCTTACCTTTAGGGGGAGTATAAGCTTTGTTATTAAAATGTCAACAACGGCATTTATTAATTGAATATATGTAGGTTATTATGTTGTTAAAACTTGGAATCAAGCGTATGTTTAATGAATTCTTGTAATTTATTTATCCATATGTATTAAGAGTTTTGTCACTAAAATTGATAAAGGGGGAGATTCTTAGAGCATAGCTCGGTTGAACCCACCAAGCGTTGGTATGTCAAGTTTGGTTGTCATATTTTAGTGAATCAAAACTCATCTAAGAGTCGCTTGATTATGTACTAGAGACAACTTCGTATAGGTTAGACTAGAAAGTCTAAGATTATGAGACATACAAGTATTACTCGAAGACCTGAAGAATGTGAAGAAGTAACGAGCTACAACGACGACATCATCCTTCCTCTTGAGGTTATTAATATTGACTTGAACTGTTTCATTCCTAACGTATCTTTCAAGTCATGCTATGTTGAAAACATAACTGCGAAGCTGTGAATGATTATACTCTAGTAGTGAGACATGATCACATGATCATAGTGTTAAGGAATTAAAATACGAAGTATAACGCTTATCTTTTGAACTTCGTATATATGACATCGACATAATCGTATGAATGCTATTGTGATTATGTGTATGGGTAAAGGTGAAGATTTTATCCTAGGAAACAATGTTTACATTTTTTTAAAGGAAGTACATTCATGAACTTGTTTTTTGAATAGAAAGGGAAATCGCTAGGCTTATTGGTATTGTTATTCATTCCATATCTTTGGATTACCAATATGTGTGAGTTAGTAGAACAGATCATAACTTTAATTTATCTTGGTATAACTAATCACAGTGCCATACTTATGATTTGGTATGATTTGTTTTTATTAATTAGTGTAACAGACCCTAAGTAATCACCTGAGATTGTATGATCGATATTTGTAATTGGTGTGATGGATCACAAAAGAGTTATATAATCGATCCTTGTAATTGGTGTAACCGGTCCTGGTAATTGGTGTAACCGATCCTGGTAATTGGTGTGACCGATCACAAGCAATACCATGAGTATATGGTAACTGGTCCTGGTAATTGACGTAACCGATCCTGGTAATCGATGTAACCGGTCCTGGTAACTTGTGTGTTCGATCACAAGTAATCCATATTGAGGTACAACCGATCCTAGTGATTGGTAGAATCGATTGAACCCATGATTGTGATTTGATACTTGATCAATCACATGGTTGTCTTGGAATACAGATGAACCAATTCTAAACTTGTTTGGAAGTGTGGTATAATCGATTCCAAGATTGTAAATATGAAAGAGGATTTACAAAGAAAAGATGTCAACTTACTTTGAACACGAATAATAACTCTTATCTTTTATTGTTCAAAGATATTCCTTAATTACTCAAGGAGATCCTGGTCCGAAATAAATTAAGAATCTTTTAATTAAGGTTGTTAGTTTTATATGCTTTAATTACCAGAAATTAAATACATATCTCTAGAGAATAAAAATTAGTAATGTGCATTAACTAATTGGAGATTTTCTATTGAGAGATTTCGGAAAATATTGGACAAAACATTTCCAGGAATTATGAAAACCCATTTGGGCATTTAATTCATATCTTGAGAATATTCGGTTTTGGAAATTCCTTGGTGTCCAAACATCCTTGGTCTATAAATACCAAAGTTTGCATTTCTAGCAAACTATCCTAAGAGCCATGCAAACTTCATCTTTTTGTTGTTTCTGGTAGATCCGTCTATCCGGAGAGGAAAGTACCCTAATTAGGGGAAATCTCTTACGACCACTCGTTTAAAGACTTCTGTGGGATCAAGAAGCTCTACGAGTACCGTTGGTGGGAAACTAGATAGTTGCAGTTTATTAGTTTTCGATTGATTTGAATGCCTAACGGTTGTTGAACTTTGATTGCACTTTGTTTGTTTATTCTTGAGAAAATTCTCTTATGATTTAAGATTCACTCAAACTAGATCGAAGTGTCGACGGAATCTTTAGAACTATTTGTAGATCTAAAGACATCTTATGATAATCCATTGTTAACAGACTCCGTTCTATGCGTGATTGATCACAAGAGATTCAAGTGGTGTTGTGCAGGTTTAATTGAAGATTAAAGAAGATTTGAAGACAAAGAAGATTTCTTATTAGTTTCTCATATCTTTGTGTAGCACAAACCTTTATAGGCTGGGATCCAACTAGAATCGGATTTATTCGATTGATTAGTTATGTGAGATCGGCATCGCTTTATAATTCCTTGTTGGATTCTATATTGATTGATTTCAAATCTAAACTCTTCTACTTTGGTAGTTGTTGGATAAATTGATCTAACCAGGCAAAGGAGTTTATTAGTTTAAACGGAAGAGCCTTTGCATATGACTTGAGATATCTTCATCTGAAAGAATCAAGAGAGTTGTTACCAAACAGATTTGTTGTTCCTTTACTGTTTGGAATACGATCCAAAGAAATTGTTCTAGTGCGTGCACTTATTGAATGTCGGAAGTGCAGGGATACTGAAGAAACTAAGTGAACTAGGTTTAGTGTCTTGGTCTCAACTATACGAAGTTGGTTTAGATTTTGTATAGCGGCTTAATTCTGAGAGTATTTAATTCTGGACTTGGTCCCGGGGGTTTTATGCATTTGCGGTTTCCTCACTAACAAAATCTTGCCGTGTCTTTACTTTTCTATTTCCGTAATTATAATTGTTTATTATAATTATAATTAAAAGTAAAATACACAAACGTTAACTCCGTATTACTTGATAGTGATCCTATAGAGTTTGGTTAAGTCCTAACCTATTATCAAGTAATCACACTTTGATTGTTGTATTGTCTCGATCTCGTATCCATAGACGATCACACAAAGTGTGAATACCGATTTGTCGTATTGTCTCGACTTTGTCTATAGACAATCACTTTCGGTAAGAGGACTTATAGGTGGATAATTTAAAGATTGTAGTGTATTTGGGTACCCTTGTCTTTTCAATTGGTATTAGAGTAGGCAAACACGAAAAGATCTAACAATCTGTGTTTGGTGCGATCCATCCTATAAGAATTGAATCAAAGATGGATACAGTTGAACCTGTAGATGATTCAGTTAACGTAGAACAAGATGAAGAACCATCATCTGATAATGTTATCTCTTGTGAATCTACTGAACAAGTTGATCCATACAATGTAGATGTTGATAACTGGCAGACCTGCCTAGGTCCCTGGATTTTTCTGCATTTGTGGTTTCCCCGTTAACAAAATTTCTGGTGTCTGTTTATTTCTTTTTCCGCATTATATTGTTTATCTTTATAATTTAAATATCACAGGTTGTGCTTTGATCAATCACAGTAGATAGGTCCAACCTAGTTTGTTGGATAAGACTTGATTGATCCTTGGATATTGGTCTTTGGTACCGTCCAAGAACTCTCTTTGTAATTAGGTTCATGGATTCAATTTTGTAAACGTTATAATAACAAGAGAGAGAGAGAGAGATAGATATAACTCTAGACACTTTCCTTGATTGAGTTTTAACTCTCGGAGTTGTGTTGAGTTTGTCCATGTTGGTGGTGTATTTTGGTACCCTCAGTGTTTTCAATTGGTATCAGAGCATGCAAACACGTTAAGACCTAATAAGTCTGTGTTTGAAGCAGTCTGACTTTGAGACATGAAAACTTGTAATGATTGGATACGAAGCACCAACAGTTGTTAGAGACAGAAATACTGTTGTGAAGCCATTAGGAGAATATAATGAATCCACGATAAGTGCTGTAAAGAATAATTATGACGGGTTAAACGTTATTATCCACACCATAAGCCCAGATCTTCAGCACCATGTGACCTCGTGCACTAAGTCCAAAGATGCTTGGGCTATCTTAAAAACCGTATTTGAAGGAGATACCTCAGAAAAAGATGCTAGGCTTCAAAACCTAACTTATGAATGGGAAAACCTCCGTTTTTTTGATGAAGATTCGTTTGAAGAATTTAACCAAAAGGTGTTTAGTATTGTTAATGCTTTTTCTGCATTAGGGAAGACTATCTTCCAAAAGGACATTGCGATAAAAATTATCCGAACTTTACCAGCAAGATATGAGTCTAAGAAACATGCCATCATGGAAGGAAATAACCTTGATACATTTTCCAGGAACACTCTTGTTGGAAATTTGAAGATCTATGATCATGAACTGCAATCCAAAGCCGGAAAGGATATTGCGTTCAACGCACTGAAAAACACTAGAACCCTAATGTAGTTACCTAATATTGGTGAGAGGCTAAAGTGGGATCCTAGGATTTCTGAAAGTGAGTTACGGGAGGTTGAGCACGAAAAGTCGTCGCCAAAACCACACACAGTGGCCGTTCAGAGGCTTCTTCAGTCAAAGGGAAGGTTAGGGGTGGTCTTAGGGAGGGAAGCAGATAAAGAGAGCGATCAGAGAATTCTAGGATTTGAAGAAGAATTGCTCCGAGAGTTTATGAGAAAGTTTTATGTAGCTTGGAGAAATATATAGAGGACCTATTTATAGTTGAATTATCTAATCTCAGGTCAGTGAAGATAAGGATTGCTGGCTGTGCCGTGTGGAACAATTCTCCCGTCTCTTCAGGAATTGATAGAGATAAGTAAAAATTTGGGATATGCCCCAAAATCGACTGTCATCTTTGGGATATGCCCCAAGATTCCAGTTTCTGGGAATATACCCCAAAGTAATGGTTTCCGTCAAGGAACCGTTAAATAGTCAATTTATTATAAATGCGTTTGAAATTTTTCTCAAATTTCTTCGAGGTTTTTTCTGTCTGAATATGTTCCTAAACCTTGTAAAGGTGTTAGTATATAGTATATCTGTTTTTTAATTCGCATATGTAATCCCAAGTGTGTGCGAATATTGACTATTTAACGGTTTTGGATGGAATTTTGGACGGTTGGGGCATATTCCCGAAAACTGGAATCCTGGGGCATATCCCCAAGATGACAGTCGATTTTGGGGCATATCCCCAATTTTCCCTAGAGATAACCTAGGTTGGGTTTATCTCATTATTCCACCGCCTTTATTCTCTTCTGCGGTGAGAAATAGGACGGGTATTTCTCACATGTGTCGTAGACCGCAAGACCAAAACCCTAATTGATATCCCCCATTTGTATGAAGCTGAGTCATCCTTTGTGATGATGTGTTGAGAGAGAGAAATATTCTCTTTTAGCCGAGTTGGCCAAGATAGAGATATATTCTCTGATTTGTGAGAATGACTAGGATGAGTCACGTGAAAAGGCATGGAATGCCTTAGAAATCATGTATAGAGTGTCAGAGGAGCTGAGGTTGAGCTCCCTCTCTCCATGGTTGGTCGCATATGTCACGTGGAGACCTTATTATTGCTTGTGGGTCCCTTTGTTGAGTATGTGGAGCTCAAGAGAAGTTATCCACGTTTTTAGATAATCGTGTACAGTTCAGGCCCAATTTACTAGTCATGAGTGTGTTTGAGTCGCTGGGAAAGAGGCCTGAGGCCTAGATGAAGCTTGTGCATAAGTCTTGTTCTTGTATAAGACTCTTTATACGAGATGTCTCAGCTCGGATGAGGCCACTAGAGATTTAGCCGACGTAACTGAGGGTGTCTGAGATTTGGCAGACGCGTCTGGAACTGTCTGAGATTTGGCTCACGCGTATGGAGCTGTTAGATATTTGGATGACGGTTTGAGACCGTCTGATATTTGGCCAACGAGATGGAGTCTATTCAAGACTTGGCCAACACGATGGAATCTCTCCGAAGTTATCTGAGACATGTTTGGGAGAGAAAAGAAGGCTTGCACGCCTAATAATGTCTATGCTAGACTTCGGCTCACTTGTCTTTGACCGGCGTATCTTACAGAGATGTGCTAGAAATCAATTGTGTCCGTATTTATGGGGCCGACATGACCAGTGTATCTTGGAAGGATGTTCTAGGAATTTTTTGAAAGGGCCCTGAGGCAGAATAACCAGCGTATCTCGCGGGGATATCCTTGGAATTATTCGGAAACCTCGGTAAGTCGAGTCAGATCCTAGAGTAGACATGACCAGTGTATCTCGCGATGTACTACGAATCAGTCCTTGATCTCAAATAGGAAAAGTCTTGCTTACAGGAGACATGTATGTCTCTGCTCTGGGTCATAAGTCTGCCGAGGACGTTTTTACGCATTTACAGAGCCTACATGACCAACAATATCTCGCGGGGATGTATACTAGGAATCATGACATCACAATCAGCTGCGTCTTACGAAGACATACTAGAATTGTGGCTGTTCTGGCTCATAATTTTGTCGGGGACGTTTTATGCTCTAAAGAACCTATGTGACCTGCAGTATCTCGTCGAGGATTGCGCTAGGATTCATGACATCACGGCCAGTAGTATCTCGCGGGGACGTATACCAAAAATCATGGCTATGGGTCCTTGAGGACAAAGGGCTTAATCTCTCTCGTGAGAGTTGAGTTTTGTCAATGGTCTTGAAACGACACTTTTCCCCTTATCCAAATTTCACCATCTACATTAAGTCCCTGAAAAAGCGGGGGTCAAACAACCTCACCCAATATTTCGCTTAGCAATCTGTATAGACTAACTCCAATATACTTTCAAGAGAATCAACTAGACAATCAGACTCAATCTTAAGAAAAGTATATCAAAGAGTTATATCTCAATCTCTTAATTTAATCCGCAATCAAACAAATAATAATTTGCGAGCCCGATTGGATATAAGAGAGATAACTTGAACGGTACCAAAGACCAATGTTCAAGGATCAATCAATTTCAATCAACAACCAATGGTTGGATTTACCAATTGATCGATTCAACGCACAACCTGTGATATTTCAATTATATAACAAAATATAATGCGGAAAAGAAATAATACAGACACCAGAAGTTTTGTTAACGAGGAAACCGCAAATGCAGAAAACCCCCAGGACCTAGTCTAGATTGAACACCACACTGTATTAAGCCATTACAGATACTAGCATACTACAAACTAACTTCGGTCTGGACTGTAATTGAACCCCAATCAATCTCACATTGATTCAAGGTACAGTTGCGCTCCTTACGTCTCTGATCCCAGCAGGATACTAAGCACTTGATTCCCTTAGCTGATCTCACCCACAACTAAGAGTTGCTACGACCCAAAGTCGAAGACTTGATAAACAAATCTGTATCACACAAAAAAGTCTATAGGAATAGATAAATCTCTCTCCCACAAAAATACCTACAGGTTTTGTTCCGTCTTTTGATAAATCAAAGTGAAGAGGAACCAATAGATATACCGGACCTATATTCCCGAAGAACAGCCTAGAAATATCAATCACCTCACAATAATCTTTATCGACTAGCAAAACAAGATATTGTGGAATCACAAACGATGAGACGAAGGTGTTTGTGACTACTTTTATATCTTTCCTATCAGAGATATAAATCTCAAGCCAATCTTACGATTGTACTCAATCACGATAGAAAAAGCAAGATTAGATCACGCAACTACAGAGAAAATATTTGGTTTAGGCTTCACAATCCCAATGAAGTCTTTAAGTTGTTAACCTACAGGTCTTCGTGAAAACCTAAGGTTAAAGGAGGTTCGACTCTAGGTTATACAACTAGTATCACACAGGAGGTGTGAGGATTAGGTTTCCCAGTTGCTAGAGTTCTCCTTTATATAGTCTCCAAATCAGGGTTCGCAATCTAAGTTACCTTGGTAATAAAGCATTCAATATTCACCGTTAGATGAAAACCTGATTAGATTCAAGCTAATATCTTTCAACCGTTAGATCGAACTTAGCTTGTTATACATAAATGAAATGTAACTTCATTTAGGTTTGAGTAACTGTACCTAAACGTGTACACTTAGTTGGTTCAACAATAGTTAACCAATGGTTAGCCATATGAACACTTTCATATCAACCTTATTCATCTTCACCATAACTAGTTCAAGTTACTCAAATGAACTAGTTAGAGAGTTGTTTAATTGCTTAGATTTTATAGAAGTATATAAGACACAATTGAAGAAAAATCGGTTTTGATTCACTCGAATCGATTCATGATCATCATAGCCACGGTTTGCAAAGATTGCATTCCTTAATATATAAATGTTTTAGTTCATGAACAAACCGATTTTAGAAAATAACCTACTTAAGTATGCATACGGGTACGCCTACTTAAGTAACCGGATGGAGTTTTTTTTTCACTTTCAAACTCCGGAAGAAATTCACGGACGTGAACTTTCCTCCAGTATGCGTACGGGTACACAAACTTACCCGGATTTCCAACAACCGCCAGTACGCGTACGGATACGCATACTTTGGGTTCCCGGTTTTGGACTTCTACACAAATGTGAGAACACACCATGTTTATATCCAAAGATGGTTACATGTTCTAAACTCTCATTTCAATCATTGAAACTTTCTTAGAGGATGTTATATAGTTGTTATTCACAAACTATTTTTCATCAAAGCGATTTTCAAGTTATTGAAATAATCAGCATGACTTTCGTCACGAGTAAAGATGAACTTGGCCAAAGCGAAAGCTTACCAACACATATTTCGAGAAATAGATAAGCGAGATAAACTTGGCTCGAAATAACAAATGTGTATAATCTAAGTCTATATACCAATACGACTTTTGTCTCAAGATAGGAGATAAAATAGATAGACTTTTGAGTGATAGATAAGTTCAAGTCTCCACATACCTTTTTGTCGATGAAGTTCCACAAGTTCCTTGAGTAGTTCTTCGTCTTTGCATTATGAACGTCATGGAGTCTAGAGCTCAACTACACTTACTATCCTAGTCTGAGACTTAGCTATAAGTAGACTAGAAATCAAGACCTATAGTTTTGGCAACTAAACTTGACAAACAAGCTTGAGATAGCAACACTTGCTAGTTCGACCGAGAAGTGCTATAACAGTCCCCTTCTCAGAGTAGAACCTTGAGTGTTCTATGATGAGTATATAGATGGTGACAAATTGTCCGGATGCGAAATTATAATCCAATCGTTCCTTGAGACTTGTAGAGTCACCGGATTGATACTTAGTCTTTATTTGTTCTGACTCTGAAATTGAAGTCGACTATGGACTTGGAATCCTTCTGTTTGCATTGGGAGACATTAATGGCGCGATAATAGAGTCTTGATTAGATAAAATTTCCGTCTTTATGGAATGAAATTGTTAATTATGGTTTATTCGGCCGAAACCCTAATTTTTTGTCTTTGTGCATCCTTGAGCTTCCGAGTTTGTATAGACGAATATGTTGGGAAGAGAGAGTTTTTAGCGGTGCCTTGGGACTGGTAGAATGCTATGAGAATAAATAGGCACTTACTTTTGAAGTCATATAGAGTCTAGATCCCATGTAAATTCTGAATTCAGGCTTGTACTGCACCTAAACCCTAATTTCTCTTTTGTTGTGTCTGACTCCTTCAGACACTCCAGAGAGGCTTGAAGAGGCTTGTAAATCTATCTTTTGTTGGTTCGGCTCCTTGTGTGATGAGATCTTGTTTAATTCCTTGTACCAATCAGACGCCTCTTTATTAGAGAAAATACATACTTTTGAAACTAAGGGTATTTTCATCAAAACTACTACGAGCTTGATTTTGTTTGGAAGGAAAGAGGCCGGGATATTCCCTAGGCATAGTCACGGATTGAAACAGGGAGAAAGGCATGTGTTTGGTCCTGGTTTTGGAAATTATGAACTCGAACTTCCCTGTTTGAGCTAAATTCTTCTTTTCTGGGTTCTGTTTCAATCCCGTTCTTATCCGAACACTTAGAGAACTCAATATTCACGTGTATGAGGCCTTTGTAATGAGTAGATGAGAGCTTGGTCGGTCTCTGGCTGTATTAGGGCCTTTTTCTTTGAAAATACTCAAAATTGTGAAATAAGGGTATTTTGGTCAAAATCCCTTATGAGCTCATTTTTGTTAAAGAGTGATCAGATAAAAAGGGTTGAGAGATGTTTAGAGAACCTTCCAACATAATGGGTAGAGGCTCGGCCCCCTCTCTTTTAGAATAAATCCCTTTTTTGTCAAATTCTTGAAATTATGGCTATTTTCGTCAAAACCCTAAATCTCTTCGACTTTGGTCCCTCTGAAAAAATTCCGAGAGAATAAGTGACGTCCCACTGGCCTAGGAAACCATTCTCATGCATAAGAAGAGCTTTCCCACGGCTTGGATAGGTTTTGGAAGAAGGGAAACCCTAGGTTTCCTTATTTGAGCAAAATCCCTTTAATTTCCTCTTTTGACTTTAATTCCTTTTTCTTTTTTCTATGAGAGCTTCCCTTTTGAAACAAAAGTGAAAAGAGAAGTATTTTGGACGTGTACTAGGTTTAGAAACTGGTCCAGTATGTTCCACGAATTTTATTCACAGTAGAATTCCTTGTTTGAGTTGAATTCCTTTGCCTTCTCCTAAAACTCCTTTCCTTGCTTGGATTGAACTCTAGTTGGAAAACAGTGTGTATGGGTGTGGTGCCATGAGTGGATGAGAACTTGATCATCTCTCTTAGCCAAATCCCATTTTTCTTCAAAAATAGCCAAAATATCAAACTAGGGGCACTTCTGTGTTTACTCCTGCCTTTTTCCTCGATAAGTCTGCGTTCAAGGAGGTGGAGAAACTTTGGAATAACTTGTGATTTACTTGGGTAAGGATAGAAACAAGTAGAACACATCCTTGACTCTTTTCAGAAGTTGGTTTCCTTGTTCAAGTGAGATTCATCATTCTATTTAAAGTATGATTTATATTGCACTCTGAAGGGAATTCGCGTGATAACTTTTAATGCTTGGAATACTTGAATTGAATTCTCGATCATGGCGTGCTGAGTGATATCATCTTCCTTTTGCATAGGTGGTAACCTTGTTCTTCTTTCAAAACGATACTAATTTTCAAACTGATGACATATATAAAAGTTAACATAAGTACTTATTATTTTGAGTTTGCTGATGTAGATACCCATCGCTCGTTCTTCATTGAAGCATCCTCGCTAAATCTTGAACTTTATCCCTCCTTAATCATATTTGATGCATACTTCTTCGACCATTAATGAATAGAAGTAGTCGTATTTGTCAAGAATTTTCTTCGTTTAGGAGTTCGTCAGAAAACTTCAGATTTAAGACACTTAGAGAGAATCACTGTGAATTCTTCATACGGACTCCGATTTGAGTCCCCGGACCAAAGTTTGAAATAAAGGAGAATAGGCTTTCTAATGCAAAAAGAATGACTCGGTTCCGAGTTTGTTTGGCGAATCAAATCCGTGTATACTTTTGACTTCAGAAATCCCGTATAAAATTTCAGGAGTTTTCAGATTGCATTTACTTTGGTGTCGGGGACACATCTCCTAGATAATTTGTCCATTTGAGGCGCTCTTTTGATATGTTGTTGGGAAGACATAACGGAACATATTTGATTTAGGAAGTAACCCGAAATTCCTTATGATTTGTCATCAGTTTTAAAGTCTTCGCGTTGGAATATGAGGATCTCTGTTTTCGAAAGGAGTCCTTGTTGCATTTGAACTCTTGATGTAATGAGAATATTAGGAAATGACCCCTTGGAGTGTTTAACCTTCCTTAGCTTGTCACAGGTTGTGAATTTGATCCTCTTGAGCCAAAACGCATCCGTGGCGTTCTTATGCGTTTTTACCCTTAGTTACGGAGAAAGCATGTTTTTCTTGATCGTTTGTGAAAGTGTGGACCCAAACAAATACGCAAGTGTCCCATGAGATGTGAGATGGATTTCATGATAAGGATAAGACTCAAGGCATGAGGGTAGGCTTCAAGGGATTAGGAGAGGAAAAGGCTTGAAGAGATTGGATGAGACAAAGCTTGAAGGGATTACATGAGGACAAGGTTTTAGAGGGAAAGGCCAGTAATTATGTAAAGCGAACCCTAGTCATGTGTTTTTGATCCCTTAGTGTACTTCTTATAATTCCTCTCTCGTTTGTAGAGTACTCATCATGGTGAGAACGAGTTTGACCTTGGTAGAGCGGGCTTCAATAATTTCAAATGACCTTTAGAAAGAGATTCTGGATACAGAGAGACAACCGACCGACCGGGGGGGATTTCACGGAACCCATGTCTTATTTAACTTTGGATGAGACACTTGCTGGCGATTTTATCTTCATGAGAATGATAACTCTGAATGACCTTGCTTTTGAGGATCTTGTAGATATGGGAAACTTGATGACAACCCGTGAAAATATTTGCTTTCAATGTGAGGTTGTCCCGCTGGATTCTGTTGGAGCTGAATGGAACAAGCTAAACTCCGGTCTTCGTTTCTCAGGCCCTTATGGAAGAGAGAATAGTAGTTGAGGATACGTGAATGAAAGGATATGGAGGCCTTAGGGAAGAAGAGAGAGTTTTCTTCCCGAGAGGTAGAGGCCACTGCTGCCAGATGATTTCCTTAAATGTTGATAATTTTCTTCTTCGGTTCTTGCTTGTACTCATATAATGAAGTAAAGGCTCCCTCATAGGCTCGAACTTGATGCAAAACCTTCGCTTGCTTCATTGCGTATGCGAGTAGGTGAAAACCCAAGTTAATTTTTTTTTTATTTTTTTTAAAGTTCGTAACAGAAAGTCCTTCCCTGCGTGATCTTCACTCCGGAGGTTGTAGAAACTTCGTTTGACGTTCGATTTCAGGGGTTGACCCCAACTATCAAACAGAACATACCTGCCTTTCATCTATTATAGAAAAATTAGGATCTATAGATTATTTTATGGTGATAAATCAACGTGAATTTGAATTCGGAAATATATGGTTTTCAGCAGCAATACATTCTAGTGTTTTAATGATATCTCTTGGATCGTATTTTGAAACATCATGCCATTTTAACACGTGGTAGGAGAGACGCAAACAGATATTTTTTGTCAAGGGGGTGTTGTCTAATTCTCTACCCATTTGTCCCATTTTGTCGAGTTATGTGTCTAAAGTATGAGTCGCGTCTGAGTATAGTAGAAACCATAGACTCCTCTTCAAACCGATTGCAAACCCTAGTTTCTCTCTTGCATGCATTTATTGTTAAAGAATGATTCGAATGCTTTTTCTACTTGATATAGTTATGGTGCGCGCATAAAACCCTAAAACATCTTGTAGGGATGAAACTATGAAGATTTGAATAATCATATCTTCAATCAGGATCCGGCACATAGTTGCAATTGTTGAAAACAGAGAATATGCTGACGAAAGAGAATTCGACGAGACTGAAGAGAGATGCGAGATTTCTCGAGTCACATATAATTCCCTTTCACGATTTTGAAGGCCGATCTCTAGTCTCCTAGTCCGCAAGTAATAACATGTTGTGATGTGGGTTTGAGGAGTTGAATGGACTTCATGTGTCCCAATATTTAGAGAATCATGCGTTGATTGTTTATAAATCTTTTATCTAAAAACTGGATGTATGGGTCACATCATGTTAATCACACAGATGTATGATGTACGGTTCTTAGTCAGTCCCCAGTTTCTTATATGAATAGGGATTATAATTTACTGGAGATGTTTGATCGTCCGGGCAAGACCTCTGTGTTGCTCGAGATTGAGTCTTCAGGGATGAGATAAAGTCGTTCTTTAGTCTCTGCTATATGTCTTGACAGGGACTCATGCGAACATCCGTTGTAAATTTTCTGCTGAGATTTATTCTTCTAGGAGATGGTCAACTGGACTTAAGAGTAGTAGACACCTTCTGGTACTGGGGGAGATGTATCCTTCTCCTTTAGTCATCACGTCCGACTTTGACACAAGGGGTAGCTTGTTGAGCCGGTTTTTCGATAGAAGAGGATTTCACTGGGGGGACCACTAGTAGGCGTCTGGATGAGTAGCGTGTGGCCTGGAGCAACGGTCTCGGATTCTTCCCTTGTTTACTTCGGTGATAGTAGTTGGTTCCAGCTGTATGTCGAGTAATGAAGTTTTATCTGAATTGTTGGCCTCACGAGTATCGTTTCAGATTTCTTTTCCCTTGATAGATTCGATTGCAAATATATTCTCCTTCCCTGTCTTGGGTAAACTAAGATCCCATCGTAAAATGAAGTTAGATGGTTGTTGGTTCAGTTGAGCTAGAGGCTCGCTGAAACTTGGTTGTAATTGCTAGGACTAGTTCCTCCTATTTCTGACAGAACGGATTTTGAGATAGCATATCGACCAACGGTATTGAAACTTCGGATAAGTATGATCTTCGGCCGAGCGTTATCTTTGAAACTAGTCTTGTCTGATACTTTGTTGCTTTCTGGTCATGATCCTCTAGAGAAGGAAGAACGACAAGTTGTATCTTGGCCGGATATGGTAGTCCATGAAAGTAGGCGGCAATGTTTTGATTAGGTCACGAATTTTATGGAGCTTTTCCAAGTTTTCACTAAGTTTATCCTATAGATGACGAAAATACAAATCCGACGAAAAAAAAACTAGGTTAATCGGATGCATAATGAAAGAGTTATAAGTAAAACAGTAAAGTGAAGTAAACTTCCCGACTTCCCTGTGATCAGGATGAGGGCTGAAAAGACGAGGGTACCCAAATATACCTCAATCTAAAACTTTTCCACCTATAAGTCCTTTCTCCGAAAGTGATTGTCTATAGACTGAGTCGAGACAATACAACTAATCGGTTCATACTTCGTGTGATCGTCTATGGATACGAGATCGAGACAATACGACAACAAGATAACTTGTGTGATTGACTATGGATGCAAGATCGAGACAATACAACAACAAAGTATGTTTACTTGATAATAGGTTCAGACATAACCAAACACAATAGGATTGCTATCAAGTAAATAGGAATTAACGTTTGTGTATTTTACTTCTAATTATAATAAAACAATTATAATTGCGGAAATAGAAAAGTAAAAGACACAACAAGATTTTGTTAACGAGGAAACGGCAAATGCAGAAAAACCCCGGGACCTTGTCCAGAATTGAATACTCTCAGGATTAAGCCGTTATACAAAATCTAAACCAACTTCTTATAGTTGAGACCAAGCAACTAAACCTATAGTTCACCTAGTTCCGTCTGTATCCCTGCGCCTCCAACTTGCAATAAGTTACGCACTTGGAACAATTCCTTTGGTTCATATCCCAAACAGTAAAGGAACAACAAATCTGTTTGGTAACAACTCTTTTAAATCAAGTGATATGAGTTTGACAAAAGGCTCTTCCGTTTATCCCAATAAACTCATTTGTCAGGTTCTTAGATCTATCCAATAACAACTACCAAAGTAATTGTCAAGACTTTGCAATCAATACTTCTAATCACAAAGAAACGTATTGATGCCGATCTACTCAACTAATCAATCAAGGTTATCACAAAGATAAACCGATTATAGTTGGATCCCCAGCCGACCAAGTTTTGTGCACACCAGAGATTATGAACCCAAATCATAAATATTCTTCGTCTTCAAATATTGTTAGATCTTCAGTAAACACCTTCACACAATCAACTTGAATCTCTTGTGATCAATCATACACAGAACGGAGTCTGTTAACAATGGATTATCACAAGATGTCTTTAGATCTACAAACAGTCTAAAGATCCCCGTCGAAACTTCGATCTAGTTTGAGTGAATCTTATATCAGAAGAGAAGATTCTAAGGCATAAACAAACTAGGTGCAATCAAAGTTCAACAACAGTTAGTCAATCAAATCAATCGAAAACTAATAATAAACTGCAATTATCTTGTTTCCCACCAACGGTACTCGTAGAGCTTCCCAATCCCAAATAAGTTTTTAAAACGAGTGGTCGTAAGAGATTTCGCCTAATTAGGGTACTTTCCTCTCCGAATAGACGGCTCCACCAGTAAAAACACAACTTGGTAGTTTTGCTGGCTCTGAGGATTAGTTTGCTCGAAATGCAAACTTCAATATTTATAGACCAAGGAAGTTAGGACACCAAGGAATTTCCAAAACCGAATATTCTCAAAGATATGCAATAAGGGCAAAAACGGTTTTCATAATTCCTGGAAATGCACTGTCAAAATATTGACCGAAATCTCAGTAGAAAATCTCCAACTAGTAAATGCACATTACCAATTTTTATTTTCTAAAGATATGCATTTTAATTGCTGGAAATTAAAAGCATATAAAACTAAAAACCTTAATTAAAAGATTCTTAATTTATTTCGATCCGGGATCCTCCTTTAGCTATTAAGGAATATCTTTGAACAATAAAAGATAAGAGTTACTGCACATGTTCAAAGTATGTCGACATGTTTACTTTGTAAATCCTTTTTCATATTTACAATCTTGGAACCGATTTTCCACACTTCAAAACAAGTTTAGAATTGGTTTATCTGACTTCCAAGAACTATGTGATTGATTATCCTATCAAATCACCAATCATGGGTTTAAACGGTTCTACCAAAACAAGTTTCGGTTCTACCTACATGTGGGTACTAGGATCGGTCAAACTATCTTTCCAAAAATTTGTCGACTAGGTATTAGGATCGGTTACCACATATATATGGTATTTAACTTGTATTCGGTTGCACAAGTCATATGATCGGTTACCAGTCACTAAGATTTTATTGCACCTTTTACAAGGATCGATTACCCTACTTGTGATCGGTTGAACCTCTTACTAGGATCGGTTCCCCAATGTTTAGAGTTGGTCATACCAATTAAAGTAAATCGATCATACCATCTCAGGTGATTACTTAAGATCGGTTTCACAAATAAAAGTCATACCAATACAAAAGTCATGCCTTGTGAATAGTTTTACCAAGATACATAAACAAGTTATGAGCGGTTATACTAAACACACATATTGGTAATCCAAAGATTTGCAATGAATAACAATACCAATAAGCCTAGCGATTTCCCTTTCGATTCATAACACAAGTTTATGAATTGTACTTCCTCTAAACGAATGTAAAAACATTATTTCATAGGACAAAATCTTCACCCATACCCATACATAATCACAATAGCATTCATACGATTATGTCGATGTCTTATATACGAAGTTCAAAAGATAGACGTTATACTTCGTATTGTAATTCCTTAATACTATGTCTAACTAGAGTATAATAATTCACAGCTTCGCAGTTATGTTTTCAATATGCACGACTTGAAAGATACATTAGGAATGAAATAGTTCAAGTCAAATATTACTAACCTCAAGTGGAAGGATGATGTCGTCGTTGTAGCTCTTTACTTCTTCAAGTCTTCACGTAATACTTGTAAGTCTCATATCCTAATAACTTTCTAGCTAACCTATACGAAGTTGACTCTAGTAAATAATCAAGCGACTCTTTAAATGAGTTTTGATTCACTAAAATACGACAACCAAACTTGACATACCAACGCTTGATGGGTTCAACCGAGCTATGCTCTAACAAGGGCCCTTGACCTAAACGAATTTTGGAGAAAATATTCGTCAGAATCTCCAAGTTTAGTGCGTTATATGGTACTTGGGATACTTGAGAGTGATAAGGTCGACTGGATGGTTTCTCCATTGATATGTCTCATTCGTTATGAGCTTCATCTTCTCTAGTGAGGTCGATTGTAGAATATCGGATTTCGTCCGTACTATTTTTAGCAGTTTTTGTGCTCCTTCTTTAGGAAACGTGTACTCGATCTAGATTTGTTGGATCTATCCCTACTGGAAACTCTAATGGAGTTTTAAGATAATTCTGGATATATATCGATCTGAGATTTTGCAGGATTCATTGGAGTCCCCAGGATCTCGTCTTGGTCCTTACCCAACGTTTTTAAGGATTAGTGGTAGATTTTCATTAAAATAGGTTACTGGGGAGTTTTGTTATGCAGGGAGAGATTCAGGCGATCCAGAACGTCATTAACCTATTCACTAAGGTCAAAAAATATTATGAGAGGGAAAATGCTGGTAGGGATATTTCTCTCGACTAAGTCAGTAATGTATTTACGGAGACTGAATCAATGGAACATTTTTGTGTCTGGATTGGTGGAATCGGCTTCCTTCCTAATAATGACCATTATTGAGATCTGTAACTGAGTGAACAACCTCCCACTGTGGTCTCCAAAATGTAGTTACCTAAAATAGGTTAGATGCTAAAGTGGGATCCTAGGGTTTCTGAAAGTGAGTTACGGGAGGTTGAGCACGAACAGTCTTCGCCTAAACCACGCATAGTAACCGATAAAAGGATGTTTCAGTCACATGGAAGTTTAGGGCTGATCTTAGGGAGGGAAGCAGATGAAGAAAGATATCAGAGAATTCTAGGGTTTGAAGAGAGTTTATGAGAAAGTTGTGTTAGCTTGGAGAAATATACAGAGGACCTATTTATAGCTGAATTCTCTAATCTCAGGTCGGTGAAGATAAGGATTTCTTGCCGTGCCGTGTGGAATAATTCTCCCGTCTCTTCAGGAATACATATATAGATAAACTAGGTTGGGTTTATCTCATTATTCCACCGCCTTTACTCTCTTATGCGGTGATAAATAGGCCGGGTATTTCTCACACATGTCATAGACCGCCAGACCAAAACCAAAATTGATATCCCCCCCATTTATGTGAAGCTGAGTCAGCCTTTGTGATGATGTGTTGAGAGAGAGAAAAATTCTCTTTTAGCCGAGTTGGCCAAGATAGAGAGATATTCTCTGATTTGTTGCAATGACTAGGATGAGTCATGTGAAAAGGCATGGAATGCCTCAAAAATCGTGTGTAGAGTGTCATGGGAGCTGAGGTTGAGCTCCCTCTCTCCATGGATGGTCCCATAGGTCACGTGGAGACCGTATTATTGTTTATGAGTCCCTTTGTTGAGCATGTGGAGCTCAAGAGAAGTTATCCACATTTTTGGATAGTTGTGTACAGTTCATGCCCAATTTACTAGCCATGAGTGTGTTTGAGACGCTGAGAAAGAGTCCCGAGACCTAGATGAGGCTTGTGCCTAAGTCTTGTACTTGCATAAGACTCTTTAGACGAGATAGCTCAACTCAGATGAGGCCACCTGAGATTTAGCCGACGCAACTGGGGTTGTCTGAGATTTGGCAGACGGGTCTGGAGCTGTCTGAGATTTGGCTGACGCGTCTGGAGCTACTTGATATTTGGTTGACGGGTTTGAGACCGTCTAATATTTAGCTGACGGGTTTGAGACCGTCTGATATTTGGCCAACGGGATTGAGTCTATTCAAGACTTGGCCAACACGATGGAATGTCTCCGAAGTCAGCTGGGACATGTTTGGGAGAGAAAAGAAGGCTTGCACGCCTAATAATGTCTCTACTAGAATTCGTCTCACTTGTCTTTGACTAGCGTATCTTGTAGAGATGTGTTAAGAATCAATTGTGTCCTTATTTATGGGGCCGACATGACCAGTGTATCTCAGAAGGATGTTCTATGAATCTGTCGAAAGGGCCCAAAGGCAGAATAACCAGCATATCTCGCGGGGGTGTCCTATGAATTATTCGGAAACCTTAGTAAGTCGAGTCATAGCCTAGAGTAGACATGACCAGTGTATCTCACGATGATATACTAGGAATCAGTCCTTGATCTCAAATAGGATGAGTCGTGCTTACAGGAGACATGTATGTCTCCGCTCTGGGTCATAAGTCCATCGGGGACGTTTTTACGCATCTAGAGCCTACATGACCATCAGTTTCTCGCGAGAATGTATACTAGGAATCATGGCATCACAATCAGCTGCGTCTCGTGAAGACATGTTGGAATTGTGGATTTTCTGGTTCATAAGTCTGCCAGGGACTTTTACGCTCTACAGAACCTACGTGATCAGCAGTATCTCGTCGAGGATGTGCGCTAGGAATCACGGCATCACGACTAGCAGTATCTCGCGGGGACGTATACTATAAATCGTGGATATGGGTGCTTTTAGGACTAAGGGCTTAATCTCTCCCGCGAGAGTTGAGTTTTGTCTATGGTCTTGAAATGACACTTTTGCCCCTTATCCAAATTTCACTATCTACACCTAAAAAGTGAAAGTGGTGACAACTCTGGAGATGATCTTGTCGATCCTGATTTTTTATATGAAGATCTTAATAACTCAGTTTGACTGATCACAAGACAGTTTAGAGAGCTTCTTAGGAAGGGAAATAAACGGTTTTCAAGAGAAAAACCTCCAACGTCAGCTAGGACACATAATCGTATTTCTGCTAAAAACAAAGATTCCAACGATAATAGGAAACTTGACGATGAGGATATGCCACAATGCTTCAAGTGTAGAGGATTCAGTCACTTTGCTAATGAGTGTCCAAATCGACGAAAGTACACTGGCAACATGAGTTTGGATGCAACACTTGATTAGACCTATGATCATTATGATTCTGAAGAGGAAGAAAATTCAAGTGTAGCACTCTTAGGTGAAATTATCAATTTTGATAATTGTAGCAATACTCATATCAATCTTGATAGTTTAATTGATGACTCTTCATGATCATAATCATTGGAGAATGTTATGGATTTTTCGTATACTTATGAGAGTTATGATAATGTTTCAGGTACCATATATTTAGCCACTAAAGCTGTTCCTGAAACAATCTCCACTCCGATATGTCCTTATTGTACCAGTAAAGGTCACGGACTCTTACAATGTTTCAAATACAAGCATAAACTAAGGTATGTCAACAAACTGCAACGGAGGGCTAGTCGGTTGGAAAATGCGTTTAAACTTGTTCAAAAGTCCAATCCTGAGGTACACAAAGTTAACTCTTCTTCTTCTAAGAGATTGATTAATTCTAAGGATAATGAAAAATCTCAAACAAAGAGATTAGTCTGGGATAAACATTCCGTATTAAAAGATATTATCAATTCCGTGCAGGAATCTGGTGGTGAGAAATCCGATGCTCACCTCAACACAATCTAATTATGTTTAAATGTACATCTTATCTCATGCTCCCTTGAAAGAGATAAAAACTATGCAAATCAGGTCTTTGGATATAAATTGAATATTATTACTTGGATCTCCATCTTTGTGTGTCCATCCTTATCTATGTGTCAAGTAATGATATTGAAAATGTTGATCTGCTAAACTTAAAAAGGATAAAAATGACATTTTCATTCTGTTTTAGGTTTTGTATGTTCCAGTGCGTGAACTCTTATAAGTTCCGAAATCCCGCATGATAAATGTCTTCTACTTCAAGACTCATATCTCTTTCACAAGAAGTTTTCAGTGTTAAGCCATATATTTGTGTTTCACAAATCCATTTTATTCTCACGAATCATGGATGCTCCAAGCACAACATCTTCTCGTGAAACCTATGCTCCAATGGTTGTTGATACTGATCCAACTAAAAAGGAAAAATAGATGTCCCTTCCTTTTATCTCGTCTCTTAAGAGGAAAAAGAAGAATCAAAAGAAACCCAGATATTATTATTCCAATAAGAAAAGGTTTGAAAATTTTCTTGGAGAACTTAAGAAAACCAAGAAGGAGGTACAGGGACTGAAGAAGATTTTACAAAGATCTCTCAAACTACAAGATGCGCTTGTCAATCAACAACCTACCAGGTTTGTAAGAACTAACTCCTTCATTCATGAACCATATGTTCCTATTCAAGTTATTGATAAGGAGTTTGGAGATGATAAAGAATTCTTGAAAGACTTTAAATACTAGGAAACTTCTTTTGAGAATTGTTTCTTGAGAAGGATAACTAGGGTTTGGTATAGCAAAAATTGTGATTAGACATAACTTTTTCCAACGTTTTTCATCTTGCATGTTTTTAGATTTATTTATTTAAATTCAAGAGTTGTTGGAAGATGAACTTGCAGTATGTAATCATTATTGGTTTAGTTATTGCAAATATCTTATGAAATATTTGGCCTTTACATTCTAGTGAATCGAGCTAATATTTCACATATGCTCAGAAGTTAAATCTATTATTTTATTTTATTTTTATAAACGGAAAATATAACAAACTCTTTGAGATATTTGTCGCAGTATTGATCTACTTGTGATCACACTTTTGTGTTTTTGCTACTTGACACACTCCATAAGATTCTCTTATATTGAGTAAAATCAAGTAAAATTGTCTCTTTGTTCGTAACTGGCCTTGAGATTAATTTATGTCGATACTTTGGATACAAATCCTTGTGATATGTTAATGTCCTCCAAAATCCTTCTTTTTCACAAAAGCAAAGTCACTCACGTCGTTCTCTTGGGAATGACATTTAATGGGGGAGAGTTCTTAAATGAACTTGTACTTAAATGTTATATCTTTGTGGGGAGTGTGGATGTGGAATTTTAAAGGGGATGCTTGTATCTTTTTAATCTCCTAGGATGAGCGCTAAGTATTTATTACTATATGATATTGTTGATGGTGGTTTTTAGTATAGGGCGAAAACTGTAAAAGTATGTCTACCTGACCCAGCATCAGAAGTAGTAGACCTTGATATGTCTATATTCCGTAAGGAATTTGAAGAATATATCAGAATCTGATGAGTGCCTATGCCTCTCTTAATATTATACTGAAACTCAAGCTCCTAGATGAATTGTTCACTAGTATAGAGCCTAATGAGTATTTAAGCTCCTAGTTGCATTACTCACTAATGCCGGAGCCTGCCGAGTATTCATTCTATGCTATGTTCCCCATCCGAACTCTTGATGTTGACATGACATGACAATTAATGTTCGCTCGCAACTGAGTAGCATGAATTTCCCGAAGTGTCAGGATTAAGATATGCATGAAAATACTTAATTAGAGGCACACAAAGTTATGCTGCCCTCTGAAACATAATTAGTGATTTTGTATGAACACACAAAATTAACCAGAAATTGATTAATTTTGTGTCATCTCACAAAATTCAATCTTTCTAACCTAATTTTATTAATTTACAAAATTAGGTTTTTTGCGCCCTGCGCGATATTTTGAACCCTATTGGTCGAAACTAAACCTAGAAAAACTAGGAAATTGATCCATCATGGAGCTAGTAGGAGCAAAATCCTACCAAAAATCAGAAAACAAAAAATAAAGAGGAACTACGGAAAGTAAGAGCAGCGGCAAAAGGAGGCGTGGCCGCGCCACTTGGTCGACCGATTTGCTTCAGCTGGCGTCATCTGTGGTCGGCTGGCCACGCTCCATGTTGATGCTTGCCGTCCCCCTTTCCCATCGACCAATCAGATCGCTTTAAATGTGCCACACACACTTTTAATAAAGTTGGAAGTTGGCTGGTCGACACACCTAATTCCTTAAGGAATTTAATATAGGCTACCCATGTTAGTCTTAAAACGATCACGGTCGCACGTTTTGGCCACTCAATTTATCAAGTCTAGCCACTTCTTAACACGGTTGGACAAGCACCACCATACACACCGGCGGACCCACTAATGCCTTGGCTAATCAGAATCCTTTCAGCTCGCCAACAAAGCCACTAACCGATTGCTCAAAGTTAGTTGGCCGTGCGACTTACAAAACCCTAATTTTTATTAAGCGGTATTACATTACTGCCGCAAAACGATCTCAGCCGTCCAACTTTGCCAGACGAATTGACAGTCCTAGATTCAATTCCGATCAACGGACAAGGCGTGGATACACTCACTAGCGGCCTGACTATAGTGCTGGCTGGTCGAATGATCCAAAGCATGCCGCCAACACCAAAAACCGCTGGCCCAAAATGGGCTGGCCACACAGCTTTTAAAACCTAAATTAAATCAACGGCATCCATTAACTGCCGCAAATCATCTCGACCGCCCAACTTCGCCAGTCGAATTGGCCGGGAAAACTCATATTCTAGGCGTTCTACAAGATATGGCCATATTCACCGGCCACCCCGCTTCCATAAGGAACAATCGGCCAAGCCACGGCCTGCCCATATGGCTCCTAAACGATCTCCCAAAGATGGATGGCCGCGCATCTTATAGAAATCTTAAATAAATTAGCGGCAATCAATAACTGCCGCAAATCATCTGAGCCATCCAATTTGGTTAGCCAATTTAACCGGTCTTGATTTAACTTGGACCGACCAATAGGATGTCAAAATGGCTACCAGCCATCACTCTCCTATAGGGACCGACCGACCTACCTTTGGCATGCATAAATAGCTCCCAGGAGCTTCCTGAAAGTGGTCGGTCATGCTCTTTTTAAGACACTAGGTTCCGCGACCAACCAAGACAGGCTCAATACAATTATGCTTCACATGCATCGATTATTTTGAGATGCTTGATTAAAAGCGATGCTTTACATGCATCGAATACATATGATATTTTATGAGTATCGGATTCATAGATAACTTAGTTATTTAACCTAATGGCGTCACATGTTATTCTTTGCGGAAAGTCTCATGACTTGGCTCGTCACACATGACTACCCGCCACCTAGCTTGCGCGTGATTGGTCAGAATAATTAGGCAAGACCGACTCAGCAACTTGCTACATATTTTCTATAAAATATTCGAGACATCAAACATGTCACAAACTGGGGGATGTTCATCAGGGTATTGGTATGGCGGTTTACAGCGTGCGGCGTGCAACACGCCCATTATGAGAAAGTTTCAGGAAAGGCGGATAGTTAGTGGAAGCTGAGAAGTAGTGGGTGTAAACTGACCCGTCTTCCCTCATAGTAAGACGTGGTTTTCACACGATCCCACTTCCCCATCACTCAACTACTCTCATTTCCTATGAGATCAGGGTACGTGCAACTATGACTATATAAATAGGTTTTCAACCTATTTCAACCGACAACGGTTATCAACACAATATCCAGAAAAACACCAAAGAACTGATAGCTTACTTTCTGCAAGCCAGTTCCATATTCTGATACAAGTCATAAAACAACCACACCTTCAGAGTTAACCATTCTGATCTAACCACCTTTTTCGATTCCCTCCCTAAGATCAACCATTCTCCTTCATTTTGTGACCGAAGTAAGACTGGAACGGCCAGGATTGTACAGATTGATCTCTCGAATCTAAAGTACTCCCGTGCAGTACATTTGTTTAGGGTTTAGATTCGTTTCTCGGCGGCACACCCAAATTTACCATTTCCAGCAGAATCAGTTTTTACCCCAAAACAGATATCATCTAAATAAGTTGATATGAGGAGTTGCATTTTAACTATGTTATTATGTAGCATCTCTATCTTCCTTAAAACTTAAGATATCTTTTCGTTGTATTCATTATGATCCCATGATTTTCGTACCTTTGTTAATTTTATTGACAAAAAGGGGGGGAATTATTTAGTAGTTTCATACTACATACATATGGTTTACGGATCATTATGTAAAGGGGAGTGAATCATTAAACTATAGGTTTCACCTATTATACAAAAGATGAAAGTATTGATTAAGAGGGAGAAACATATCACCGTAGTATTACTTCAGAGTTGAGATACAATTGAACTTTGGAGAGAAGATAATAATAATATGTTTCTGTATAACGACAAAAGTTGTTATAGCTATGGATCTTCAACAACAACGATGTTGAGTTTAATACATTCAGAATCATTGCAGCTTGAAATAACGAAGAGTTCAACCAAGGAAATCAAGGCATGATGGATCGAGGAGTTTTTTGAAACTTTATTTTTGTTTTATCCATATGTATTAATAGTTTTGTCACTAAAATTGACAAAGGGGGAGATTGTTAGAGCATTGCTCGGTCGAACTCATAAGTGTTGTTATCTCAAGCTTGTTGTCAAATTTAGTTTTCAAAACTATATCTTGATTTCTAGTCTACAATTAGTTAAGTCTCGGTCAGGATAGTGGTAGTTGAGAAACGAACCAGTCATCATTTGCATTCTACCGTTTGAAGGCGAAGATCAACAGAAGCTTTTGAAGAACTTCATCAACAAAAGGTAAGTGAAGACTGAACCACCTATTTCTCAAGTTATATTTACTTTTGTATCCTTGAGACGATTGTCGCATAACTAATTAGACTAGCTTGCATAGACAAGAATTTTGAGTCGAGAACTAATTATTTAGTTTACAAATTTCTCGGAATATATTGACTAAGCTGAATGAACATTTGTTCATACTTGATAAATTTCAGTGGAGAATAATTTATTTTTCGGAACCAAAATCAGGATTCAAGTTTATCATTCGAAAATAGCATGGAACAGTGATATGTGTCATTGATGTTATTTGGGAATATTTCTAAAATGACGAGGGTACCCAAGTGCACCATAATCTTTTCGTTTGATCACAACCTATTCAAGACCCACCGTGTATAAACCTATTTAAGCAACAATCACTAAAGGAATATTTCAACACGGTGTCCACTTGGAACAGGGTTAGTCCGGACCGGCCTAACAATGTGAGAAATCAAAGCCAAGTGGAGAATGACAATACACCTTGTGTGATCGTCTATGGATACAAGATTGAGACTATATAACAACAAGATCTTCACTTAATAATAGTTACGGTACAAGACCGAAACATTATAAGATCATTATCAAGTGCCTAGTTAACGTACAAGTGTAATTACTTTAATTATAATATAAACACAATTATAATGCGGAAATAAAGTAAAGCACACACCAGAATTTTGTTAACGAGCAAACCTACAATCTTGTAGAAAAACCTTGGGACCTAGTCGAGTTTTGAATACTCAATTAAGACGCTACAAAAAGTAAACCAGCAACTTCGTGTATACTATACCAAGCAATCTAAAATCCTAGTTACTCAGCTTTAGCAGTATTCTTGTTTTGATAACATCTAGCAGAACCGAAGTTCTCAATAGACGTTTGAAACAAGATATCTTAGCAGAACATGCGTTCTCTTTAGGACTAAATCTAGTATATCTTCTTAATGGTTCACAATAACTTCTACTACCAATCTTTCAACTGGAAAGACAAGATTCCTTTGGATCGTATTCCAAACAGTAAAGGATCAAAACTGTTTGGTAACCAAACTCACTTTCTAATCACAATACGGAAATATATAATAAAAGCACAGTTACAGATCTTCTATTTTTAAGATCCGTTACCATATCCGAAGCTCCTAGGTTACGAGATCCAACAAGACAATGATTACCAAAATAATCAATCTTGATTACAAGGTTTATGATAAAATCACAAACAACTTCTTGATCTCAAAAGGCTTATGTTTATCGAAAATAAACAACCTTTTAATCCCGGAAAATCAATTCACAGAAAGTCATACCAAGATCAAAACACAAGAATAAAGCTTTCAAATCTTTAAAGTCTTCAATCTTCGATTTAATCTTCAAAGTAACAACCTGCAAAAAGAAACTTGATTCCTTATTGATTTGTCGCACAGAACGGAATCTGTTAACAATGGAAAATCAATGAATCTATCTTATAGATCTAGAAAAACTTAGATCCGTAGAAACGTAAATTTTTTGATCTAGTTTGAGTGTCCTTATATCAGAAGAGAAGGAACATGGAATAAACAAACTAGGTTCAATCAAAGATTCAACAACCATTAGTCAATCAAATCAATAATAAAAAATTAAAATAACAATGCAATTATCTAGTTTCCCACCAATGGTACTCGTAGAGCTTCTTGATCCCACAGAAGTCTTCAAACGAGCGGTCGTAAGAGATTTCACCTAATTAGGGTACTTTCCTCTCCAAATAGACGGCTCCACCAGAAACAACAAGTATGAAGTTTACCTGACTCTTAAGATGGTTTGCAAGAAATGCAAACTCAAGTATTTATAGACCAAGGTTGTTTGGACAACAAGGAAGTTCCAATACCGAAAATATTCTCAAGATATGAATTAAAGTACCTAAATTCGGTTTTCCTATTCCCAATTAATGTTAACCAATATTTCCGAAAACTCTCATAGAAAAACTTATATTATTAGTCTATCACATTAACTAATAATATTTTCCAGAGGATATGCTTTAATTGCTGGTAATTAAATCATATATGACGAAAATCATAATTAAATTCTTTTAACTTTTTCAGACCAGGGATCACCTTGAGTATCAAGGAATATCTTTGAACAATAAATGATAATAGTTATGTACATGTTCAAATAATGTCGACATCTAGAAGTTTCCTATTATGCAAACCCAATTTCCAAATCACCCAAACCCTAAGGAGTACGTGACTATAGAAATTGGTTTTACTCAAGGAAATCGGTTCTACCTTATAAAAATAATCAGGTAGGAATCGGTATTACCATATAAAAATAGTTAGGTATGATCGGTTACACCTTGCTTCCCAAAGTAGCTTGTGACCGGTTACACCTTGCTTCCCAGAGTAGGTTTTGACCGGTTACACCTTATAAATATAATCAGGTAGGAACTAATACTACCCTATAAAAATAATTAGGTAGGATCGGTTATACCTTGATTCTCAACATAAAGTTAAGATAAGTTCTACCTTGTCATCTTGTATTGGTCATCCAAAAGATATTCAATAAATAACTGGACCAACACATTCATGATTTCCATTTCGATTATGAAACAAGTTCATAAATCTACTTCCTTAAACTAATGTAATAATACATAGTTTTCTAGGATGAAATCACACCTATATCTTATACATAATCAAGTAACTAAATACAAAGATTATGTTGATGTCGTATTTACGAAGTTCAAAAAGATAAGTGTTTATACTTCTTAATTCAATATACTTCCTTGACACTTTGATCTTAATAATATGACCAAGTCTAACCACTAGAGTATTATATGGGTTATTTGGTTTTTGGTACTCGGGTTTTGACCAAAACCTGGGTTTGGTCTAACATTTGTCCGGCCTTTGTGTTTGGTCTAAAGACCAACGTTGACCTGCGTTGACCACGTTAAACCTCGACTTCTGTTAAGTAATTAAAACTAGACTTAACCAAGTCAAAGTAAGTCAACGTTGGTTTTTAGACCAAACGCAAAGGCTGGACAAATGTTCACTACACCAAATTCTGGGATTTTAAACAAAACTGAGCCGTTACTAAAAAGGGTTGTAACAGCCTTCACCTGTTTCAAAAAGGGATGTTACAATTTTTCTGTAACGGCAATGCAGCCGTTACGAATTTTGGGTTGTAACGGTGTTTGTGACAGTCACAGGCCGTTACTACGTGGCGAGTCATCACAAGCGACAGCCGTTACGAAATTTTTGTAACCTGAATGTCGTAACACCTGAGAGCCGTTACCAATTTTGACCAGGTCAATGTTGACTTGCATTTCATTTTCAGTCGGAAATCCAAACATCCTGGATACACCTTTCAATCCATTCATCCTTCACATTCAACAATAATATCTTCAATCAATTCATATCACATTCATATCAAAAAAGAACTGAAATTTTTCTAAGTACAAAACTTTTTTTGTTAAATATCAAATTTCTAAGGGGAATACATAAAAACTTATTAAGTTCCAAAATGCAGTTCACAAAAACTTAAAAAACTTCCTAAGTTCCTAACCTATTTCTAAGTTTTCTCATGTCGCATACTAACAGGCACAGAAACATGACTCACATAACAACCTTCTCATGCCGCAGATTGCTGCATTTGAAGCAGAATTGGTGAAGCAAATGGAATCCAAAGCTACAGCAGCTACGCATCGTCAATCCATGTCCACTGCTCTTGCAGGAGCTTTCTCTTCTAAGAAATAAGCAGCTACGCAGTACTTCATCTGCAGACACAAAACACTATTAACAACGGTTTTAACAGAGATGTTGTTGAACAAGAAAATTAGGCAAATACAACAACATAAACCAAATTCAGTTGGTTAGAGATAGCATACAACAGTCACATATAGGACAATACGAAAGAGATAATTGAAACTACACATTTCTTACTTTTCAAGCTGTATATAAACATTGGCAGTCATGGATAGCTATTCTTAATATGGTGACTGACTAATCGCGGAAAAGAAATCGCAAACCAGATCTTTTGGTTCTGCTTCTAAGTATGCAAATGGGTCTGAACTAAGTGACTTTGGATGCAATTTTTAATGGCATACAGACTACAAAGTGGGAAGACAAAGCCAAAGTAAGATATATAGGTGTTATGATATGCTTTTAACTTCTTAAGGGATGTATATACGTATATCCATTACCAGTTGAGCAGTTAAACATGCAGATAATAATAATTTTGAACGCAAAAGCGTACCAGTACTTACCATCTTCCATTTATTAGCTCTATACACTTGTGAGCATCCTTTATATCTTTGAATCTCACCGAAACAACTCCCTGAGGATGGTTCTCGCATACCTGCAAGCAAAAAAGTAACATGTAAATTTTATAGTCCAACAATCAACATTGGGAAACATTGTCTTCGAGAAAGAGAAAGATGTTCAATCAAAACTCGACCTATAATATATGCTTTCAATAATATTCGAACAGTCTGTGTTCTATACTAATAGTTCTTGTATTAAACTTTAAATCATGTCCATCGATATATTTCAAATAGGAAAACTAGGAAAAACATAATCAAGATTCTCTGAATACCTTAACTAGCTCTATTGGGCCAAGTTTCACGCATTCCTCCTCAACATCTGACTTCATCTTTGTCTTTAAATTAGCATCGGACTGCAAATGTATAAAATAACTCACATACTCAACCACAACAGAATACGAAGAACAATGGATATCGTGGCTACATTTGTATGTGAAATGTTTACTTACCCTCATTTCAGCAGGTGTGAACATAAATCGAAGAATAACAGTATCAGGAATCAACACTTTGCTATCATCACGACACCATGCACATGAAAGAAAGTTATGGACTGACTTATGAGCCATCGAAAATACATTTGGGCGCTAGAATCCATTGCAAGAAATGAAAAGTTCAGAAAGAGTAAAACATAGTACTACTTACATGCACTTTTAACAGTATCTTATCTTCGGTAACACAGTATCTGCGCTATTAGCAAGACACGGGTAGTTAGTAAAAGTCATACAACACTTAACATAGAATACACAATAAGAGAGAGGATCAACAATCACCTTCCATGCAACGCTGGATCCACAAAATTTGCTTCTTTGTCCTCTTCCCTTTACTATAATAGACTGTCGATAAGGAGGATGTAATAAATTACTTAACCAATTGCAAATCCATTGAACACCATAGTCAAATCTAACTCAACAGTTCTTGAGGACTTACTGTTCTTCCACTGCTTATGAGAGCCTTAACAAATACATCATTTGAAAGAATATCTAGTTTCTTTTGCTCTTCCCCCTGCAATCAAAGACGAACATATCACTTCTTAGTAGCTACCTCCAACAAAAAGTGAGTAAGAACTGAATTTACTGGAAAGAAAAATTAATAATTAATAACGGACAAACATCTTTGTTACCTGAACATTCGCAAGCCCAACCTACTTAAGCAAACAGCAGATAAGCTTAATACCTTATCAATAAAGATAAAACTCTATGATTCTTAGTCATACGGCACTTTTCTTTCTTTCTTGCAAAAATGCAAGCATGGTTTGCAATTGCAGCTTCCATGACAAAATGGGAAAGACTCTGCAATCGCTTCAGTTGTATGCCCACTGAATTATCAATCAAGAAGTTGGCAAGTTGCACATTGAATTTAAATTTTTATTATTTTACAAAATCTCCATGGTATCAAAAGGATGGACAAATATATGAATAATGAACCTCACCATTACCCTTCATAGCTTACAAAGTAGCAACTACATACAAAAATTTCTCAAGTCGGGAATTTTTTCCTAGTAATAAAAAAACATCATCAGTTTTTGCCTAGAAGCAGTAAAATTACTTTAAATTTAAAGTCTCCTCTACTTAAGGTGTAAAATATAGACACAAACATCTTTGTTACCTGAACATTGGTCTCCCTGGAAAGTATGACAAGTTTCGCAAGCCCAGCCTACTCAAGCAAATAGCAGATAAGCTTAATACCTCATCAATAAAGATAAAACTCTACGATTCTTAGTCATATGTCACTTTTCTTTCTTTCTTGCAAAAACGCAAGCATGGTTTGCAATTGCATCTTCCACGACAAAATGGGCAAGACTCTGCAATCTCAAACGAGCATTTTACTTACCAGGATTGGATGGGTGGGCACATACTGACTTTACACTTCATGTATGACCAGTTAAAACACCAATGCAGACCAGCATAATTAAAAATCATTTTAACTTACCTTTTGATCTCCTGCAACTGTCAAAAAGCGAGTGTCATCCTGTAAATAGATAGAACAAGTAGTTAAAAAAACTAACTAATAAACATGAGACACAGAAGAAGAAACCCAAACCTTATCCCGAAGGTTTTCGTGTTCAGGGTACATCCTTTCGAGCACATTGAGAGACCGCTGACCAAAGTCAAATACATCAAGTTCAAGTTATACTGTAGGAGTAAAGGGTGCAGGTAAATCACTTAGTGTTGGAAGATCTAGTTCCATTGAATCATCGGATCCACATACTGCTTTGAGTTCACATAACAAGCTCTTCATACAAATCCTCAATAACCCAGAATATCTACAATGATGATGATATGAGTTAGCTGATATTATCAGATACCCAACTTCATTCATTACTGGGGTAATAGATGGAGCAAACAGGGACCGTAGTTCCTTTTAACCAACCCAATTGGATTACGTAAAATTCTCTTTGATGTAGTGTTTGTTTCATAACCTAGTTAAGGCTTCTTCAATAAACCCTTATTCTATCTCTCAATAAGAATGAATCAAACTACAGTTAATCATCAAACCATTTGGACTCTCCATGTCAATCGCCTGCAACTAGTCCGATAACTAAATAAAGCATTAAAAATTACAGTCCTATGCACTAACGGTATCACAAAAAAACCCTAAATCAAATTCAAGTTAGATTCATATTTACCTGATTGATGTGACTCAAAACCTCATCTTTTTGAAGAGCTTATTCTTCACTCGTTAAATCCAGCATCAACAGAAAGCTTCACAAATACAACCAAATCCCGCCAGACTCATATCTTCCTTGATTCTAAGCTTAAATCAGACTCAGTTGGGGATGACCTAATATTATTGCACTGCAATTAAATGAAAAATTCAACACAATAAAAAATAATTAAATGCAATGAGGAAAAAAATTTAAGTTTACATCAATCAAAAACAAACCCATCAAAGTTAAACCTTAAATTCTATGGTAAAACCTCCAAGATTGGGAATCGATAAACCTAAAATTTCAAATTCCACACATAAACCCTATTCTGCATTTTATTCCAAATAAACACACTTAATACTATGAAAAATCAGAGTATAATTTACGTACTCATGCAGAAATGCGGAGAATAAGAAATTTTCCGGTCTTAAACGCGGAGAAGAAGAAATCTGCTGGTCTTAAACGCGGAGAAGATCAATTTGAACCCTAAAACAAATACCTAAATCTAGCTAAAAATAAATCTATTAGAGCATAGATCGGTTGAACCCACCAATCGTTGGTATGTCAAGTTTGGTTGTCATATTTTAGTGAATCAAAACTCATTTAAAGATTCGCTTGATTATTTATTAAAGTCAACTTCGTATAGGTTAGCTAAAATGTTACTAGGATATGAGACTTACAAGTATTACGTGAAGACTTGAAGAATGTGAAGAAATAAAAAGCTACAACGACGACATCATCCTTCCACTTGAGGTTAGTAATATTTGACTTGAACTGTTTCATTCCTAACGTATCTTTCAAGTCGTGCATATTGAAAACATAAATGCGAAGCTGTGAATGATTATACTCTAGTTAGACATAGTATTAAGGAATTACAATACGAAGTATAACGTCTATCTTTTGAACTTCGTATATAAGACATCGACATAATCATATGAATGCTATTGTGATTATGTATGGGTATGGGTGAAGATTTTTTCCTAGGAAACAATGTTTTTACATTCGTTTAAGGGAAGTACAATTCATAAACTTGTGTTATGAATCGAAAGGGAAATCGCTAGGCTTATTGGTATTGTTATTCATTACAAATCTTTGGATTACCAATATGTGTGTTTAGTATAACCGCTCATAACTTGTTTATGTATCTTGGTAAAACAATTCACAAGGCCTGAATTTTGTATTGGTACGACTTTTATTAGTGAAACCAATTTTAAGTAATCACCTGAGATGGTATGATCGATTTACTGTAATTGGTATGACCAACTCTAGACATTGGGGAACCGATCCTAGTAAGAGGTGCAACCGATCACAAGTAGGGGAATCGATCCTTGTAAGAGGTGCAACAAAATATTAGTGATTGGTAACCGATCCTATGACTTGTGCAACCGAATACAAGTTAGATACCATATATATGTGGTAACCGATCCTAGTACCTAGTCAACCAATTTTTGGAAAGCTAGTGTGACCGATCCTAGTACCCACATGGAGGTAGAACCGTTTAAACCTATGACTGGTGATTTGATAGGATAATCAATCACATAGTTCTTGGAAGTCAGATGAACAAATTCTAAACTTGTTTGGAAGTGTGGAAAATCGGTTCCAAGATTGTAAATATGAAAAAGGATTTACAAAGTAAAGATGTCGACATACTTTGAACATGTGCAGTAACTCTTATCTTTTATTGTTCAAAGATATTCCTTAATAGCTAAAGGAGAATCCCGGATCGAAATAAATTGAGAATCTTTTAATTAAGGTTTTTAGTTTTATATGCTTTTAATTTCCAGCAATTAAAATGCATATCTTTAGAAAATAAAAATTAGTAATGTGCATTTACTAGTTGGAGATTTTCTACTGAGATTTCGGTCAATATTTGGACAGTGTATTTCCAGTAATTATGAAAACCGTTTTTTCCCTTATTGCATATCTTTGAGAATATTCAGTTTTGGAAATTCCTTGGTGTCCAAACTTCCTTGGTCTATAAATATTGAAGGTTGCATTTCGAGTAAACTAATCCTCAGAGCCAGCAAAACTACCAAGTTGTGTTGTTACTGGTGGAGCCGTCTATTCGGAGAGGAAAGTACCCTAATTAGGCGAAATTTCTTACGACCGCTCGTTTTAAATACTTCTTTGGGATTGGGAAGCTCTACAAGTACCGTTGGTGGGAAACTAGATAATTGCAGTTTATTATTAGTTTTCGATTGATTTGAATTACTAACGGTTGTTGAACTTTGATTGCACCTAGTTTGTTTATGCTTGAGAATCTTCTCTTCTGATATAAGATTCACTCAAACTAGATCGAAGTTTCGACGGTGATCTTTAGACTGTTTGTAGATCTAAAGACGTCTTGTGATAATCCATTGTTAACAGACTTCGTTCTGTATGTGATTGATCACAAGAGATTCAAGTTGATTGTGTGCAGGTGTTTATTGAAGATCTAAGAAGATTTGAAGATGAAAAAGATTTCTGATTTGGGTTCATAATATTTGGTGTTCACAAAACTTGATCGGTTGGGGATCCAACTATAATCGGTTTATCTTTGTGATAACCTTGATTGATTAGTTGAGTAGATCGGCATCAATACGTTTCTTTGTGATTCGAAGTATTGATTTCAAAGTCTTGACAATTACTTTGGTAGTTGTTATTGGATAGATCTAAGAACCTGACAAAGGATTTTATTGGGATAAACGGAAGAGCCTTTTGTCAAACTCATATCACTTGATTGAAAAGAGTTGTTACCAAACAGATTTGTTGTTCCTTTACTGTTTGGAATACGAACAAAAGGAATTGTTCAAAGTGCGTGACTTATTGCAAGTTGGAGGCGCATGGATACAGACAGAACTAGGTGAACTATAGGTTTAGTTGTTTGGTCTCAACTATACGAAGTTGGTTTAGATTCTGTATATCGGCTTAATCCTGAGAGTATTCAATTCCGGACAAGGTCCCGAGGTTTTCTACATTTGCGGTTTCCTCGTTAACAAAATCTTGCTGTGTCTTTTACTTTTCTATTTCCGCAATTATAATTGTTTTATTATAATTAGAAGTAAAATACACAAACGTTAATTCCTATTTACTTGATAACAATCCTATTGTGTTTGGTTAAGTTCGAACCTATTATTAAGTAAACATACTTCGTTGTTGTATTGTCTCGATCTTGCATCCATAGTCAATCACACAAGTTATCTTGTTGTCATATTGTCTCGATCTCGTATTCATAGACGATCACACGAAGTGTGAACCGATTAGTTGTATTGTCTCAACTCAGTCCATAGACAATCACTTTCGGAGAAAGGACTTATAGGTGGAAAAGTTTTAGATTGAGGTATATTTGGGTACCCTCGTCTTTTCAATTGGTATCAGAGCAGGCAAACACGAAAATATCTAACTATATGTGTTTTGTGTGATCCAACCTATAAGAAATTGAATCTATGACTGATTCAGTTAACGTAACGACAGGATTTGACTACTTCAAAAATTCATGGTGGAAGACACGAATGAAGTATGTAATACTCTTATTCCTAAATGTATTAGGAATTGGAATTATGTCTATGAATGTCTTGAGGGACTTACATAATCAGTGGGATATCATAGGATTGTATATCATTGTTTTTGATACTGACTATGACAATGATACAATGGTCTATGAGACAGGTTGTATCTAAAAAATGCATAAGATTCCTCTCAGAATTTTTTATTACATGAACCATGGCTATTGTGTTCTTGAAATATCAAGGATCTTAAATATATTTTGGATATCCTACCAAAGTATATATATGTACATTTTCAGATCTAAGACTGTCAATGTATCGCTATCTAGGATGCGATTTTGGAAACTGTATAACCTTACAAGGAATGATTTTTCAATTAATAATTTTATTAACAATAAATTGCTTCATACACCTCACAACTGTGTTAATGAAGCAAGTGATCTTTTGAAATATTACAGGATTTATGATTCTAATGGTATTTTTAACAAATATCATATTTTGTTCAAAGTTATCTCTGCATACTCTAGTGAAAAATTCTTGAGTAAATTCCAAATGATGTTATCAAAATCAAGTAATAAAATAGTAAACAGATTTTTGGACAAAAACATGGAATCAATCCGAGATAAAGATACACACCATGAAAAACCGGTTTTCCAAAAGAAAGACCTAAATATAAAATCGGAATTGTTTCCCCACAAGCCTCGGTTTCCGATTTTGGTATAATTTCCTAAAGCTAGTTATTTCCGGTTTTTGATATCTATTCTTCCTATAAAAGATAACCTCTTGCTATGTTCAGAAACATATAGGGAAGATTAATCGAAACCGTAACTAGGGTTTTTCATATTTTTGCAAGTATGAGAAAGAGGAAATTAAAAGACACATCATCTGATGACCGAGTCAGATACAATGATATTGATAGGATCAGATTTCCTAACAGTATTGATGACAAGCATGAATTTACTAGTTTTGTTGACAGCTCATACTTCGGGAAATATGAAACTCTCAAGAGGATGAAATTCACTACCGAAAAGAAATTCGATCCAGATGTCCAAGATAAGGATTATGTGAAGTTTGTTCAAGATCGAAACTGGGGAAAACTTTTTGATTTTGAAAAATATTCACCTGATATGGTAAGAGTCTTTTATGCGAATATTCAAAATGTTGACCATAAAAACCTTACCTTTGTTACTCTTGTTGGTCAAGGACTCTACTATGTTGATCGTAAAACAATTTCTAATGCTATTGAGTACAATGTGGAATGTAATCACTTGATTACTGGAGTTGAAATTGAGCACGATACCATTTCAACACATCTCATTGGAAGATCGACAGAGTGGGAAAATGGTAGATTACCAACAAAAGATATACCCTTCCACCTAAGGGTATTCGGTAAACTTGTTTTAGCAACCCTATTTGCAAGTACTAGAGATAAGTCAGCCTGGCACAAAGATTTTGTAGAATTTGTTTATTTTCTGTTAACAGGAGACTCTCAAATTGACATCTGTGGAATCATTGTCAGTCAGATGATAAAAATCTCAGATTATATTTCTTCCTCAGGAATAAAGAGGCATCTCGGTTTTCCATGCATAATTACAGAGATTTGTGAATTCATCACGGGAGATGATTTTGATGTTGAGAGAAGCATTACGTCTGTCTTTAAAAGGGCTATATGTAAAATGATTGGAAGTGAATCGAGTAATAAAACGGTTGAAAGGATTTCACCGAATTCTAACAAAAAATATCTTCCAGCTCATCTTGAAACTCTTGGTAAACAACTTGACTATTTTCAGAAACAGCTGGGCTTTGCTACTCGAAAAGATCCAGAAACTCTTAAAGGAATTCTAGAGATTGAATCAGAGTTTTGGAACTAAGAATCGAAAATTGAAGAAGAGCATCGAAAAGTACTTGATCACAAGGAATGTCCCTTCCAATAATTAATCAAGAAAATATACATCAGTTTTTTTTTTGATTTTTTTTTTTTGATTTCTTTCAATAATTGTATAAGATATATTATGAATAAAATTATTAGTTTATAATTCTTCTTGTGATAGTTTTCGATTACATAGCATGTGCTTGAATGCTTTATTTTATTACTATGTATGTTTATGGGATGTTTGATTTCGGTTTTCATGACCTTAATATTTGATCTCATATGGTGTGAACCCTTATGGTTTGGGTAACTTTTTGGTTTAGCAGGATTAAGTTCTAGCCCATGTTGGTAGGCTTTATCAAAGGATCATAAGGGGTTCTAATTGAAACTAATATGTGAAGAAGTCACAATATGTTGAATCTTTTGGTTTAGCATAAAAGCATATGTGTTTCGGGGTTTCGACTTTTGCATTGCATTAGTTAAAACTGGTTTTCAACCTTTCTCTGGTAAAGGTTGGTCTTTGTTGCTGTTCTTTTGTCTTGCGGGAGGATGACAACACAACTGGGGAGAGTTCTATCTTGAAACGGCGCTTAATGACATATCTTAAAGGGGGAAGAGGATACGGAATTTGAGGTAACGAATTTGCTAATTAATCGTTTTCCTGTTTAAGAAAAGCCTGATTTTATTGCATATATTTATTGCTTTTGCTTAACAAAATTTCGGTACAATTAATGTTTATTCCATTATTTGTGTATGGATGTGTGTGTGATTTGATTGTTTCCAGTTAAGAAAAACTATTGTTATCTTGTTTTATTGTTTGGTATCAATTGTTTAGGCTTATAAAATTTCAGTGCAATTGCGGTACTATAATGTCTATGATTGTTTAAATTGCTTCCGGTTGAGGTATATAATTATGCAAGTTGATTTATGTTTGTTTGTATGAATTGTTTATGACTTAACAAAAGGGTTTTCGGGATCAATTGTTTAGTCTAATTAGATTCCGGATAAGAGAAACTAAGTTAATTCTTATCTTAGTTAGACTTATCAAAGTGGAGGTTTCGGTTATTCAAGTCTAATCGAATGCCTTACCAAGAAATGCTAGTTAACTAACCTAGTATTTGTTTTGTTTAAAAGTGAAAGGTCTAAGTTATTATTTGAATAATTAGAACATGATCAGAAAAATAAAGTTAATTCTGGTCTTTATTTTGGTCTTATCTAACAAGCGATTGTATTTGTACAATCGGTTTAGCAAAGGAACTAAGGTTCTTAGTCTATTTTTGGTTTGCTATACTATTAGGGAAAATTGCTTCGGGCACTTGTTTCCTTGGTAATGTATCAAAACAAAATTACTTTGTAGTTTCGGTTTTGATATTGGTTATTAAAAAATGGTGTGTGGAACCCTCATGCTTAACTCTTATAGGTTTTGCAAGTCTTTTGAGATTTGTAAGATCCTTTAGGTTTGTCTTTTATTTTCTCATACCTTTGTCATTTTGTGACTAAAGGGGGGGAGAAATATATGGAGTAAACAAGTGATTTGGTATCACTAAGGAAAGGACAATGGTGCTTAAACGTTATATCTAACGAAAGAGTGAAAGCATAGACTAAGGGGGAGTAACATATCATATTGATACTTGTAGTTACATGAACTACAAAGGGAATAACAAAGACGTGCGGATTGAAAATCTACCCATCTTACCTTTAGGGGGAGTATTAGCTTTGTTATTATAATGTCAACAGCGGCATTTATGGATTGAATGTATATAGGTTATTGTGTTGTTTAAACTTGGAATCAAGCGTATGTGTAATGAATTCTTGTAATTTTTTTTATCCATATGATGTAAGAGTTTGGTCACTAAAATTGACAAAGGGGGAGATTGTTAGAGCATAGCTCAGTTGAACCCATCAAGCGTTGGTAAGTCAAGTTTGGTTGTCGTATTTTAGTGAATACAAACTCATTTAAAGAGTCACTTGATTATTTACTAGAGTCAACTTCGTATAGGTTGGCTAGAAAGTTACTAGGATATGAGACTTACAAGTATTACGTGAAGTCTTGAAGAATGTGAAGAAGTAAAAAGCTACAACGACGACATCATCCTTCCACTTGAGGTTAGTAATATTTGACTTGAACTGTTTCATTCCTAACGTATCTTTCAAGTCGTGCATATTGAAAACATAACTGCGAAGCTGTGAATGATTATACTCTAGTTAGACATAGTATTAAGGAATTACAATACGAAGTATAACGTCTATCTTTTGAACGTCGTATATAAGATATCGACATAATCGTATGAATGTTATTATGATTATGTATGGGTATGGGTGAAGATTAGTACCTAGTCAACCAATTTTTGGAAAGCTAGTGTGACCGATCCTAGTACCCACATGGAGGTAGAACCGAAACTTGTTTTGGTTCTACCGTTTAAACCCATGATTGGTGATTTGATAGGACAATCAATCGCATAGTTCTTGGAAGTCATATGAACCAATTCTAAACTTGTTTGGAAGTGTGGAAAATCGGTTCCAAGATTGTAAATATGAAAAAAGATTTACAAAGTAAAGATGTCGACATACTTTGAACATGTGCAGTAACTCTTATCTTTTATTGTTCAAAGATATTCCTTAATAGCTAAAGGAGAATCCCGGATCGAAATTAATTGAGAATCTTTTAATTAAGGTTTTTAGTTTTATATGCTTTTAATTTCCAGCAATTAAAATGCCTATCTTTAGAAAATATAAATTAGTAATGTGCATTTACTAGAATTATGAAAACCGTTTTTGCCCTTATTGCATATCTTTGAGAATATTCGGTTTTGGAAATTCCTTGGTGTCCAAACTTTCTTGGTCTATAAATATTGAAGTTTGCATTTCGAGCAAACTAATCCTCAGAGCCAGCAAAACTACCTAGTTGTGTTGTTACTGGTGGAGCCGTCTATTCGGAGAGGAAAGTACCCTAATTAGGCGAAATCTCTTACGACCGCTCGTTTTAAAGACTTCTTTGGGATTGGGAAGCTCTACGAGTACCGTTGGTGGGGAACTAGATAATTGCAGTTTAATATTAGTTTTCGATTGATTTGATTGACTAGCGGTTGTTGAACTTTGATTGCACCTAGTTTGTTTATGCTTGAGAATCTTCTCTTCTGATATAAGATTCACTCAAACTAGATCGAAGTTTCGACGAGGATTTTTAGACTGTTTGTAGATCTAAATACGTCTTGTTATAATCCATTGTTAACAAACTCCGTTCTGTGTGTGATTAATCATAAGAGATTCAAGTTGATTGTGTGCAGGTGTTTATTAAAGATCTAAGAAGATTTGAAGACGAAGAAGATTTCTGATTTGGATTCATAATCTTTGGTGTGCACAAAACTTGATCGGCTGGGGATCCAACTATAATCGGTTTATCTTTGTGATAACCTTGATTGATTAGTTGAGTAGATCGGCATCAATACGTTTCTATGTGATTCGAAGTATTGATTGCAAAGTCTTGACAATTACTTTGGTAGTTGTTATTGGATAGATCTAAGAACCTGACAAAGGAGTTTATTGGGATAAACGGAAGAGCCTTTTGTCAAACTCATATCACTTGATTGAAAAGAGTTGTTACCGAACAGATTTTTTGTTCCTTTACTGTTTGGAATACGAACCAAAGGAATTGTTCCAAGTGCGTGACTTATTGCAAGTTGGAGGCATAGGGATACAACGGAACTAGGTGAACTATAGATTTAGTTTCTTGGTCTCAACTTGTTTTGGGGTAAAAACTGATTCTGCTATTATTGGTAAATTTGGGTGTGTTGATGAGAAACGAATTCAAACCCTAATCAAATGTACTGTACATGAGTACTTTTAGATTCGAGAGATCAATCTGTAAGACTATGGCCTAAACTAAGAAATGGCCGTTCAAGATTCAATTTGGTTACAAAGTGAATGAGAAGGGTTGATCTTAGGGAGGGAAACGAAGAAGGTGTTTGAGATAAGAATGTTGAATTATGAAGGTGTGGCTGTTTTATGAATTGTATCAGAATGTGGAACTTGCTTGCAGAACGTAATCTATCAGTTCTTGGTGTTTTCTGGATACTTGTGTAGATAACCCTTCTGTCATTCTTGAAAAAGGTTGAAATCCTATTTATACAAGTCATGTTCGAGCACACCCTGATCCCGTAGGAAGCGGAGGTGATTAAGCAGTGGAGAAGTGGGGTTGTGTAAAAAGTTGTGATCACCACGTTTCCATTACGAGGGAAAACTGGTCACACTTTCACCCACTACTCTCATTGCTGTTAACCGTCCGTCCTTTCCTAACACTTTCTCGTAATGGGCGCGTTGCACGCTGCACGCTGTAAACCGCCAGACCAATACCCCAGTGAGCATCCCCCATTTTATGACATGTTTGATGTCTCGAGTAAGTGGGTCAAGTCGTTAGACTCGCCGCTAAAAGAAGCACATAGTGCTTTTAGGTCAAATAATAAAATTATGTTTTAAATTAATATTTATAAAACATCGCTTATAATCGATGTATATATAAAGCATCTCTTTTATGCAAGCAGCTGAAAATAATCGATGTGCAGGAAATATCGTTGTTTTAGAGCTCGTTCAAATTAGTCGCGAATTGAACGTCTTAAAAAAATAGCATGACCGGCCACCTTTGGGCGATCGTTTGAGAACCATATGGGTGAGATATCAATTGGTTGATCGCTCCTTGTAGAGGAGGGGTGGACGATGATCACAGCGTTACCCTGTTGGCCTCCTGAAAAATAAATCTAAACCATCCGACTAGGCTAGCGAAGTTGGATGGACGAGATGATTTGCGGCAGTTGCCTACTGTCGTTGATTTAAATTAGGGTTTAGAGGCCGTGTGGCCAACCCTATTTTGGCTGGTCGATTGAATGCGCTGGGCGCTAGTTTGAGCAGGCCAATCGGTCAAGTGCAAAGGCAAGATGCCGGTGAGTATGCTGACGTCTCCTGGGCCGCCTGAAATTGGATCTAAGCCATTCAATGTGGCTGGCGAAGATGGATGGTTGTGATCGATTTGCGATAGTAGTGTGTCGCCGCAACGCAAACTAAGGTTTTAAAAACAGCGCGTTCACCCTACTTTGGGCAAACGATTCAATGCGCTTCTGGTTTTCCGTTGACAAGTCGATTGACCAAGGATGTAGTTTGGTCGCTGGTGAACACGCCAATACCCTTTTGATCATTCGAGGGAAGATCTAGACCATCCAACTAGGCTAGCTAAGTTGGGCGGATGTGATGAATTTGAGACCGTTATGGTCGGTCTTGGCTCGTTTGAGCTCTTTTTCAACAACGCGATAACCAATGTTCTGGCTAACGTTTGAGGGTGTTGCGGGTGACCTAGATGGATTCCGATAGGCTGGGATGTTAGTGGGCCCGCCAGTGGTCATCATGATTGCGTGGACAAATCGTGTGGCCGTGATTGGTCTTTAAGACTTACATGGACAGTCTAGGTTTTCCTTAGGGAATTTTAGCGCGTCGATCGTGCTAACTTTTAATTAAAAGCGCGTTGACACAAAAATCTCTTTATCAGAGAGTGGTGCAGCATGTGTAAGTGTTTTCATGCAGATCTCAATACTGACACTTCGGGAGATTCGTGCTACTCCGCTGCGAGTGAACATTAATCGTCATGTCATGCCAATATTGAGAGTTCAGCATGGGAACAAAGCATAGGAAAATACTAGACGGGCAATGCATTAGTGAATAATGTTGGTGGAAAATAAAATTCATAGAATATTTGGGATTGTTGCTATGCACCATTCTGAGTGAATTATATATATATATACAAATATATTGAATTGCTCAATACATCTGTGAGCGAAGAGGTTTATGCACTCATCACTTTCACATGGCTTTTGTTCCTTTGCAGGATGACAGCGCATTAAAAACAGGGTTTCACAATTTTAACCCTGAACCGAAAACCACCATCAACATTAAGTCCCCTGCTTAGTACGTAACAGTGACTTTGTTGTGGAGTAAGCACTAGATGGTGACAAATAAAGATAAAAATTATGAGGAAAAATAGACAGATGTTACCAGGAGAGGCGGGTCGGCTTGTCCTTGGAATATGGCACGAGGCGTCCAGATGAGCGTTCCCCTAGCATGATGTCGGTTGGCCCCAGGTAGATCAGGCAGACGGTTGGTTGGTATCCCAAACTGCATTCCAAGTCCCTTGTACATCTGAGCATCGTCTGAGAGCGTGTCTAAGTTTTCCTGGCTTCGGTTGGCATGTAGGAAAAATGAAGGCGCGATGAAACATCTAAGCCAACAAGTGCTAGGACTGGAAGGTTTGCTTCCTGGTTAAAGCGCCGGAGGGTGGAGCATGAGCAGCTCTCGGGCGAACGTGAACTCCTGGATAAACATGAACACCCTATTCATGACGGCGTTATAATCCTCAACTCTGATGTGGACGAACCGGAATACCCTCAAAAGGCTGTTGAAGCAGTTTCTGAAAAGGATGTCGGGGAAACTTCTGAAGAGTGTATAGGAGGAGTGGCATATGGAGAAGATGTTGAAGTGGGCTCCGAAGTGAATGTTGGCGCAACTTCCAAAGAGGATGTTGAAGTGGCTTATGGAGAGGATGTTGAAGCGGCTTCTGGAGAGGGTTCCAGTGAAGGCGCCATTGACCCTAGCGTTGATGATACTTCTTTGATGTTTAGTAGTCTTTCGTTTCATGTGGCTGGAGATAGGGCTTCATCAAATAATAATCCTTCATTCATGCTGCTTTCATGATTTTATGTTTCCAGTTGGATGAATGAATGAAATCTCCCGACTAAGAAATCCAAATTCTTAGAAAGATCTCACAATATCTTGAAACTTTAGATGTAGCGCTCTTCGGTAGCCTGTGTTCATGATATTCATTCCTAAAACGCAATTTTGCAATCTGATCTTTTCCCATTCTATTGAGGCGACATGGCAGATAGGAAGACAGCACACGAATAGTAATGGCTGGCAAGTCTGTGTTTTCTTCTCATGGGAAGAGGCGCTTCCACAATAATATTTCCATACATGTAACGCTAGTAACAGCAATGTAGAGTAGGGAAAAATAACAATTATGGCTCGACCAACCTTCTGTTTGATATTCCTCTTGCAGATTACACGCTTCTTGAAGATTTATGGCGTTCCGGCTAAGTATGTAGAAGCATGAGAGCTTTGGCATGAATCTAGAGACCTAATAAGCCACATATTGTGGGTTAAATGGATGAGAGAGGCCTTATCTTCAATTGACCACATGTGCAACGTGATTTCTGAAGTAGCAAATGCGAACTGGGAGTGTCACTGGGTGCGTGCGCCACCTTCAGATTCGTTGCTTTCCGGTCCCTGAAATGATTTTCAAATCCGAAAATTGCATATTTAAGTGGACCGAACCTCCTCTAGGGATCACGTAGGTCAAAAGAGGTGGTGATTGAGAAACCGTCTCAATGTTGAAGCAGGCTGCTCTTCCGGATACGGTGCCTTCCAAGAAGAATCTGTTACTGCTTTATGATTTCCCTTGAATATTTTGTTCTTTGTTTTTCCTTTACATATTCCCATCTTAGGTATTTACTGAAAGATGTAAGGTGTTTCTTTCATGGTTTTTTTTTTTTTTTGGTTTTGAACTGATGGGTAATGGTTTTGTGAGGAAATTAAGTTTCGATTAACTGATAAAATGAAATCCTAATTATGAATGCAAGCAGTGCAGTCATTTTGGAGGAATTACAAATATTGCATGAAAAGGGGAAATGCTAAAAGAAATGCTAAAGAAAAAGGCGACGTGTCGTCTTAGGTATTGAAAGGTTTAAGCCACCTGGCATGTATTACTACGCCTTCTAGCTTGTCAGCATTGATGAGTTTGCAGTAGCCTCCGAAGATAATTTCTACTACTAGGTACGGCTCATCTTCTGGGGAATTTGGCGGAGCAGGTTAGGCAGCAACCCTTACTACTATATCTCCAACTTGAAATGGATTTGGGCGTTGCACCGTTACTTGATTCTTAGATTCCCCATCTTTGACTGTGACAACTTCTAAATTTTTAATAAAATATTTGAAAGGCCCAGCACCCCATTCACATCTCCCAGTGACGGCTGGGTTGATGATCGGTTCAAGTCCCCGGACCTTGACGGAAGGAGGAGTGACTGATTGCAGAAAGGGTTGTTCAATAAGACTTACTTGGGTTCGGAATCTACGAATGTACATCGTCGGGGTCTCTCCAGGCAATTGGGTCACATTGGCAAGTTGTCGATACGGAAGCAAATAATCCTCAGGGTTGGATGGCTTGTTGGAAATCCTTTCGGGTATAGACAATGGTAAAGGACATACTCCCAACTTTGCTTTATTGCCATGCACCCACGAGCGCCCCAGAACCATATCATAATTTGGGCATTCTTTGGCAATATGAAATTTGGCGTGCGTTAGAGCATCTCCCACCTTGATTTCGAGATTGATGTACCCATAAGCATCTCTAGACTCCCCCTCCGAGTTTTTCATCATGGTTGGACAGTGAATGGATTCCTGTTTTGAAATTCCTGCAGCTCTCAAAGTCTTGACAGTAACAATATTGAAGTCAGAGGCCGCGCCAATCAGTGTCCTGTCAAACTCAACATCCTTCAAGTGAGCGATGGTTAGGAGTCCCCAGCTGCATCTATTAGTCACGTTTCCCAGGAAAGATTGGAGTTTGGGAGCGGCTTCCTTGACTAGAAAAAGACGCTTGCCTGATACGACATGGTTGAGGGCTCCAAACATGTCTTGACGCTGCGCCTTGGAGAAATATAGAATTTCACATAAATGCTCCATCATAGACTGCACAGTTTTGTGGAAGGAGTCCCCAGAAATCATGCAGCTCCTGACAGGAAGGGGGTCTCTGTGAACTCCTTCATTTCCTAATTGAAATTCTCCTGCATCCACCTTCTCTTTGAAAATGCGCTTCAATTTGTTGCATTCACTGGTTGGGTGGTTGACAAACCTATGGTAACGACAATATTTGGGATTTGCCATCTCATCTTCGGTTGGCGGACGTCTGAGAGGAGGTAGCTTGATGGCATCATCTTGAATCCATGCTTCTAGGAGTTCAATGACTTCATCTATTGGAAGTGAGAAGTCTGGAGCAGCATCTCCAGTTTCTTGTTGTTGCACAGGGGTCTTAGCCATAGCTTTCCGGGATGGAGTTGTCTGTGCTGGTGCTGCACGCTTGGATTGTTGTTCCGCTGCTGGAGATTTCCTTTTCCCTCCTTCACCTACTTCGCTTACAGAAGGACTAGTGTTATATTGCTTGTTGATGAGGCGTCTGTTTCCTCGAGTTTCGTGTGTATCTTCACCCCTGGCCAGTCTGGTTCTTCTAATAGCGCTGGTACAGTCGTAGCCGACCGCTTAGCAGCCTCATGGAGTTCAGAGAACGTCTGGAAATGCAGGTTTTCTAGTAAAGCATGATAGATGGGAACCATACCGTTAATGCATGATTCCACCAACTGTTGTTCGGTTACATTTGGGTCGTGACAATCTAATGCTTGAATTCTGAATCTCTTGACATAATTATTTTGATGTTCGTTGTTTCGTTGAGACATTCTTCCTAAGTCTGAGAAAGTGATTTGCTCAGACACGAAGAAATACTTTTTGTAGAAAGCGGTGACCATCTCACACCAGTTGGATATGCTGTTTGGTGCGATGTTGTTGTACCAGGTATAAGCTCTTCCGGTAAACGACTTTGAAAATTCTTTCAGGCGAAGGACATGATTGTATTCGTGTTCTCCCAAGGATTCCTGAAAACGAGAGATGTGTTCACGAGAGTTACCAGTGGCATCATAGAGGGAAAACTGAGGAGAGAAGTACTCTCTCGGGAGAGGAACTCTTTGCACATCAGGAGGATACGGAGGTTGGTGTTGGTGCATGTCCACCGGGTTTTCTTGGCCTCGATTTTAGAGGAGATGCTCCAGATCCTCACGTGTGATGAAGTTGGACGGCTGATTCCTTTCTCTTGAGCGTTCAGGAGCAACACGAACTTCCTCATCTATGAAGGAACGCCCTGTTGAAGTGCTTGCGCAAGGAGTGTTAAAAGTACTCCTTATTGGTTCCATAGGTTGATGCGGCTCTTGTGGTAGTCACTCCATTAACATCTTGAGGAAAGTAAGTACCTCTTTCTGAGTTGTAGCCATGTCCGTATGAGCCTTAGCGAGAACTTCTTGTCTTTCCATCAAATCAACAATGGTGATAGGGGGTTGGCTTCCCCTGGCTCCTCCAGTCTCTCGTACCGATGAAGAAATAGTGGCATCCCTGGTGACGATTGGAGGTGTCATGCTCGAAGAAATATTAGGAGTAGCAGCAGCTCTGGCTCTGGTAATAGGAGGCGTCACGCCAGAGGGGATGCTTCCGGCGCTGCTGGTGTTAGTGCTAGAGGATGTAATACCATGCGATGCGTTGACTGTGCTGGCAGGCGGTACATTGGTGTTAACAGCAGGGATATTGGCACCAGGAGTGTTATCAACGTTAGTAGCATCAGGATTGGTAACTGACCCAGACCTAAGATCTACCATCTTGAATTTGAGAAAATTGAAATGAAATTGAAAATTGAACTTGCAACCGAGAGATTAATCTCCCACTGTGGTCGCAAGTTGTTTTGGGGTAAAAACTGATTTTGCTGTTTTTGGTAAATTTGGGTGTGTTTATGAGAAACGAATTCAAACCCTAAACAAATGTACTGCACAGGAGTACTTTTAGATTCGAGAGATCAATCTGTAAGACTCTGGCCTAAACCAAGAAATGGCCGTTCCAGATTCAATTCGGTTACAAAGTGAAGGAGAAGGGTTGATCTTAGGGAGGGAAGCGAAGAAGGTGTTTGAGATCAGAATATTTAATTATGAAGGTGTGGTTGTTTATGACTTGTATCAGAATGTGGAACTGGCTTGCAGAACGTAAGCTATCAGTTCTTGGTATTTTCTGGATACTTGTGTTAATAACCCTTCTGTCCTTTTTGAAATAGATTGAAATCCTATTTATACAAGTCATGTTCGAGCACACCCTGATCTCATAGGAAGTGGAGGTGATTAATCAATGGAGAAGTGGGGTTGTGTAAAAAGTTGTGATCACCACATTTCCATTACGAGTGAAAACTGGTCACACTTTCACCCACTACTCTCATTGTTGTTAACCGTCCGTCCTTTCCTGACACTTTCTCGTAATGGGCGCGTTGCACACCGCATGCTGTAAACCGTCATACCAATACCACTGTGAGAATCCCCCATTTTGTGACATGTTTGATGTCTCGAGTAAGCTGGTCAAGTCGTGAGACTCGCCGCTAAAAGCAGCACATAGTGCTTTTAGGTCAAATAATAAAATTATTTGTGAAATTAATATTTATAAAACATCGCTTATAATCGATGTATATATACAACATCGCTTTTAAGCAAGCAGCTGAAAATAATCGATGTGCATGAAATATCGTTGTTTTAGAGCTCGTTCAAATTAGTCGCGAATTGAACGTCTTAAAAAAATAGCATGACCGGCCACCTTTGGGCGATCGTTTGAGAACCATATGGGTGAGATATCAATTGGTTGATCGCTCCTTGTGGAGGAGGGGTGGCCGATGATCACAGCGTTACCCTGTTGGCCTCCTGAAAATAAATCTAAACCATCCGACTAGGCTAGCGAAGTTGGATGGACGAGATGATTTGCGGCAGTTGCCTACTGTCGTTGATTTAAATTAGGGTTTAGAGGCCGTGTGGCCAACCCTATTTTGGCTGGTCGATTGAATGCGCTGGGCGCTAGTTTGAGCAGGCCAATCGGTCAGGTGCAAAGGCAAGCTGCCGGTGAGCATGCTGACGTCTCCTGGGCCGCCTGAAATTGGATCTAAGCCATTCAATGTGGCTGGCGAAGATGGATGGTTGTGATCGATTTGCGATAGTAGTGTGTCGCCGCAACGCAAACTAGGGTTTTCAAAACAACGCGTTCACCCTACTTTGGGCAAACGGTTCAATGCTCTCCTGGTTTGTCGTGGACAAGTCGATTGACCAAGGATGTAGTTGGGTCGCTGGTGAACACGCCAGTACCCTTTTGATCATTCGAGGGAAGATCTAGCCCGTCCAACTAGGCTAGCTAAGTTGGGCGGATGTGATGAATTTGAGACCGTTATGGTCGGTCTTGGCTCGTTTGAGCTCTTTTTCAACAACGCGATAACCAATGTTCTGGCTAACATTTGAGGGTGTTGCGGGTGACCTAGATGGATTCCGATAGGTTGGGATGTTAGTGGGCCCGCCAGTGGTCATCATGATTATCGCCTAGTTCCGCTAGGAGTAGGCTAGGCTTGTTGAATTGCGTGGACAAATCGTGTGGCCGTGATTGGTCTTTAAGACTTACATGGAAAGTCTAGGTTTTCCTTAGGGAATTTAAGCGCGTCGATCGTGCTAACTTTTAATTAAAAGCGCGTTGACATGAAAATCTCTTTATCAGAGAGTGGTGCAGCATGTGTGAGTGTTTTCATGCAGATCTCAATACTGACACTTCGGGAGATTCGTGATACTCCGCTGCAAGTGAACATTAATCGTCATGTCATGCCAATATTGAGAGTTCATCTAGGGAACATAGCATAGGAAAATACTAGGAGGGCAATGCATTAGTGAATAATGCTAGTGGAAAATAAAATTCATAGAATATTTGGAATTGTTGCTATGCACCTTTCTGAGTGAATTATATATATATATATATATATATACAAATATATTGAATTGCTCAATACATCTGTGAGCGAAGAGGTTTATGCACTCATCACTTTCACATGGCTTTTGTTCCTTTGCAGGATGACAGCGCATTAAAAACAGGGTTTCACAATTTTGAACCGAAAACCACCATCAACACAACTATACGAAGTTGGTTTAGATTTTGTATAACGGCTTAATCCTGAGAGTATTCAATTATGGAAAAGGTCTCGGGGTTTTTATGCATTTGCGGTTTCCTCGTTACCAAAATCTTGTTGTGTCTTTTACTTTTCTATTTCCGCAATTATAATTGTTTTATTATAATTAGAAGTAAAATACACAAACATTAATTCCTATTTACTTGATAGCAATCCTATTGTGTTTGGTTAAGTCCGAACCTATTATCAAATAAACATACTTCGTTGTTGTATTATATCGATCTTGCATCCATAGTCAATCACACAAGTTATCTTGTTGTCGTATTGTCTCGATCTCGTATCCATAGACGATCACACGAAGTGTGAACCGAATAGTTGTATTGTCTCGACTCAGTCCATAGACAATCACTTTTGTAGAAAGGACTTACAGGTGGAAAAGTTTTAGATTGAGGTATATTTGGGTACCCTCGTCTTTTCAAAATCGAAATCAAAACCAAAAATAAATAACTAAATTAAACAAAGTAGAACAGAAGCTGAGAGCAGAAATTCGATCAAACTCGATCTGGTTTCATCGGCTGAGAGGCTGAGAGCAGAAATTCGATCTGGTTTCATCGGTGGAGAGAAAAAGAAGAGAGGCTGAGAGCAGAAGAGAGAAAAAAGAATGAAAATTTTCGAACTGGTTTCATTAAGGTATACTGAAATCACACATGTGAATCGCACACGCATGGGGGGAACTATCCTCGAATGTTAATTATCTTGGGTGTTAACAAAATGGTACGCGTGTGAATGGCACACTCACAGACTCCAGGTGTGACGAAGCATGTGGATGGCACGCCTATAATTTTTTTTGTAACGGCTGGTCGCTGTTACTATTTTTTTAAATTTCTTAACGGCCTTTGCCTGTTACAATTTTTTTGTAACGACCATTTGTAACGGGAATTTCGTAACGGCACGGTCAGTAAGCCGTTACAAATATCTGTTACTAATCCGGGATTTTGGTGTAGTGGTTAGACCAAACCCAGTTTTCGGTCAAAACTCGAGTACCAAAAACCAAATAACCCGTATTATACATATACAGCTTCGCATGTTATGTTTTGAATCTAAAACACTTGAAAGAAACAAGACAGAAATGGAACAAGTCAAATCGTAGTTACTAACATTAAGCTGAAGGATAATGTCTTTGTTGTCTTCAATCCATCTTCAGATCTTCGTGAGTAACTGGAGCATAATATTTCTATCGTTTATAGGCTAACCTAACGAAGGTGGATCTAGTTTATTTATTAAGCGACTCGAGTTTTGGAACTAAATATGACAACCAAACTTGACATACCAACGCTTGGTGGGTTCAACCGAGTAGTGCTCTAATAGTTTCGAATTGAATTAGAGAAAAATATAGAACTACTTTATTTGGAATACAAGGCAGTGGTATCAGTCTTACAAACTAGATAACTGTTATATGTCTGAAGTCATATTACATGTACTCGTATACGTAACAGAGTAGTTATATATCGACTTACATATTTGTGTGATATGCATATTCGTATGCACATCATGGGAAAATCTATTTGTTTCGTGATCCGGGTTTAAGTATCAAAAACGGTATGCGAACCAATACAGTTTTATGTTCAAGAACCAGTTTAGTAACCAAACCGGTATGCAAACTGAAAAGGTTCTATGAACTCCGGATCCGGTAAAGTCTTAAGGTTTCCAAACCGGTTCGCAAACTAAAAAACTTCTATCAACTCCGTAACTCAGTTTTGCACCTTGCAAACTGGTATGTGAACTGAAAAAGTTCTGTCAACTCCGTAACTCGGTTTTTCTTATAAGTTTGCAAACCGGTCCGTGTACCATGACTCAGCCGATTCACGAACTACTCATGTATTTGTACTTTGTGCATTTACCAACTATGTCGATTATGATTTAATTGCGATTAAATTATTTCTATGAGATGATTTGCATTTGATCAATTATCTAAAAACACTAGACTTATTTGATCACATGATTGTGACTCAAGATCAATGTTTTTGTGTTCATGAAAATGAGTATTAAGCTTTTAAGTTCATACCGGCTAGTTTCGGCTAACCATGTTGGACATAGTCTTTGTACACAGTTCGTTTACGATTTACCTAACCAGAGTTTATATCTTGTTTATGTGAATGAGATTCAAAATTTTCATCTAACGGTGAATATTGTTTGCTTGGTTACAAATTTATCTTAGCTTAAACCTAAAGCAACCTATGCTTTGAATGTCTATATAAAGGGAACTCTTGGGAACTGGGATTTTTGAATCCTGACACTACTTTTTGGTGTGTCCTAGTTGTATCTAGAGTTATCCTCTCCAGAAACCCTTTTAGGGTTTAGCGACTATCAAAGACTTAAGTGGGATTCGTGAAGCCAGGTCCAGTTATTTTTTATCTTGATAACTTCAGTATCCTGATCTTGTTCGATCGTTGATTTATCACTTGAACAAGATAGAAAGAAATCACAAAGTTCTCTTCGTTTCAACTTTGTGATTCCGTAAGTTTTATACTTGTGAGGTGAATAATAATCTTGGCGGCACTTCGGGTTGCAAAAGTCCGGATTTTGAGGATAGCTAGACTTCTGTCAAATTGTTATCGATTTCCATCATCTTGATCCTACGTTTGATTTGATCATCCTTTGCGATCGTAATCAGGAAATCAATTATAAGCTTAATCTGTGGGAGGCAGATTTGGTTTAAAGTATTCAATTGAGTTGAAGCAACTCTTAGTTGGTGTGACATCATCTAAGGGAATCAATTGCGCGGAGTCCTGCTGGGATTCAAGAGGCGTAAGGAGCGTGACTGTACCTTAATCGGTGGGATACCTTTTAGGGATCAACTACATTCCAAACCGAAGTTAATTGGTAGTATCCTAGTGTCTGTAGCGGGTTAATACAATTTGGTGTCCAATCTGGACTAGGTCCCGGGTTTTTCTGCATTTGTGGTTTCCTCGTTAACAAAATTTCTGGTTTCTGTGTTATTTCTTTTTCCGCATTTTATTGTTTATCTTTGTAATTGAAATATCACAGGTTGTGCGTTGATCAATCACAGTAGATAGGTCCGATCTAGTTTGTCGAATAAGACTTGATTGATCCTTGGATATTGGTCTTTGGTACCGTACAAGAACTCTCTTTGTAATTAGGTTCACGGATTCAATTCTGTAAACGTACTAATAACGAGATAGAGATATATATAACTGTAGACACTTTACTTGATTGAGTTTTAACTCTTAGAGTTGTGTTGAGTTTGTCCATACATATTTCCTATGAAAAAAGTTGGTGGTGTATTTTGGTACCCCCTAGTGTTTTCACCATAGATATCTGAGATTCAAAAATACAGGAAGGTTGGCGAACTCAGTTCGCAAACCATAAGTTCATTTGGCGAACCCAGTTTACGAACTGTGGTCAACTGAATTCCGGAGTCTTGTAAGGTTGGCGAACTTGGTTCGGGAACCGTTGCACCCTGACTCGTGAACAATCCTTTCGGTTCACGAACCGTTGTACCAACTGCCCTGACATGTTTAACAGATGCTCAAAGACTTATTATTTTAATATGTTTAGCATTGCTAGAACTCTCTTAAACACTTCTAAAACTTCATTAATTTATTAAAACACTTAGGCGTTTGAATCATGATTAATTTCTTAGGTGTTTAAATGAACATCAAGTAGCTTTTAGTTCTTTGGCTAACTTGGCAAACCGAACAGTCATTATACACGGTTACTGAACTTGGTCTAACCGAACCTATGTCTATAGTCTTCCATTATAGTTTGAAGACCTATTTTATTTGCTTGATTCTCAAGTTATCTTAGCTTGAATTCTAAGCTAACCTTGGTCTTTAAAAACTATAAATAGAGCATCTCTGTCAACTGGGAAAATCAATCCCGACATTTTGTGTCTTAGTTGATTCTAGAGTCGCCCTATTGACCTTTTAGGTCTACGACTAAAAAGACTTCGCTTAGGGATTCGTGAATCCAGGTCCGACTATCTTTACCTTGATAGTTCGTGAATCCTGATCTTGCTTTTCTGTTATCGAGGTTTTTGTAATCTCTTACAGGCAAGATAGATAGTAGTCACAAAGTTTCTTCGTCTCTGACTTTGTGATTCCTCAAGATAGATATCTAAAGACTGATCTTAGTTGATCTTTCAATGATTGTTTTTGAGAGGTTGTTAAGTATCTAGACTGCTCTTCGGGAGTTGTAAGTTCCAGATTTGTGAGGCTTGCTAGCTTGCTATTGCAAACAAATTTCCACACCTTGATCTTTGAACTAATGATAAGTGCTTTATTTACATGTTTTGAGTGTCAATTCCATACTTTGTTTTAGCTATGTTGATTGCATATTACCTTGTATTATGATAGTTTTCTAATTTTTGTATTTTGTTGGGAGAATCATCCAAAAAGAAGTGAAAATAGCTACAAAAGTGAAGTATACAAGTGGAGTAGGGCAAAAGACCAATTGGAACTCGCTCAAATCCAAGATTTGTCTTATCATTTTGAAGAGGAAGAAAAGACGAAGCCAATGGTAAAACTGTATGAATAAGTTACAAGCAAAACGAGGAGTTAAGCTTGTCGGTCTTCTGGAACTGACAGTACAACGAGTTATATGAAAGAAAAGCTCAAAAATACTAAAGGTAAACGCATGTTCACTAAAGGAAGGCATATCTACTATTGGGATCTATAATTCAAAATAGTGTTAAGAGCGCCCAGCTGATTACTTGGGGCCACCACCACCTTCTTCCTCAGTTTCACAACAACATAACAGGGAAGAAGATGTTGTTGCAGCCGTAATTGATCACAATCATGATCGATGCTGGTGATTTTGGTTGGGATAATTCTCGATTTCGAATGAATCAGTGGGTTATTAAAGGTGATGAAGACTTGGGTCGTGCTTGAAATGGAGGTTAGCATCTCGATCGGTGGTTTGTTTCCATGATCAGAACTTGATGATCATGATTAAGATATGTTGTTAGTGATTGAAGATGGGTCAAGCATCTCGAGTAAAGACTGGGACGAATAGGATGCTGCCATTATCGATAGCAGATGATAAACTGGTGGATTGATGGAGCTCGAATTGTTGACTTTTTTAATGATTTTATGGAGATGATTATATGGTGATATTCTGGGTTGACAATCAGTGACGGATAAAGCAGTGGTGCTGGTAATGGATTTGGTGTTGGTTGTTGTCGATTATCGATAACATGGAGAACAGAGAAGAAGAACTCGAGCATTGGCAATGATGAAAATGGGTCGATGGAAGAATGATTAATGATGCTGACTGAAGATGGCGATGGTGAGTTAAACAAGGGAATGTAGAAGATATCAGGGAGAAGATGAAGTCGATGATCAACCGACAGTGAGCATGGGAGATAGGATAACGGTTTCTACCATTTTTCACGATGGTTGCGATGGAGAAGAGGTCTGTTAAGGAGTTAGCTCGGGTCTGCGCTGCTGCCATGATTTTTGGTAATGGAGATGATGTTGCGTACGGAGATAGAGCTCAGGGGTTTTTGGTTGAGTCTCTAGTGCGTGGTTGTCTGCTTCCAATGCGATACGAAGGTGTGGATGAAGTCAGAAAGGAGAAGAAGGGATTTGGACCTTGATACAGCCGGGACAATAGGGGCTAGTCCAGATTGGACAATACATGGCACAATCTGAATGGGGAGTGAGTCTAGTATTGGAATTGGTAGTAGGGTGAAAAGGGGAATGGTCAATGGTCTGAATTGATTATCCCAATATGGGCCATGTTAGTTTTCCAAGTTTTAGAGTTCTTCGAGAAGGAGTGTTGATGGGCCGGTTTAAAGAGTGGGCAGGCATGTGTCTGACACGTTCTGGAAAACTCAGTTATTGACCCACGTACGGAGAAGAAAAGAAACGCATTTTTATTTTGACGTATTCTGGGAAGAATTGATTTGGTACTACTTGGAACATCGGAGATGGATATGTTATTAATATCAAGAGAAGACATCCGTTCATCCAGATCCCAGCTAAATTGTGGCCAATCAGAAGCAGGCGTACACACTACTAAAGTACTATGCATTACACCGAATTAACATCAACTATTTTTGGATATGCCAAACCAACTTTGCTCCTCTATCTTGTACGAGTATTTTGGATCTCAAATAGCAGTCAAAACCCAAAGGAAAAATCACTTCGTCTATTATTATTTTCTCTAGCTACAAGACAAAATAGAGAGAATGAAAGCTTTTATTCCGGATTTTATTATGAGCTTTTGTTTTATTTACTTTTTGTTAACTTTATAGCTATGAGTAGCTAATCTTTTTATTGATTAGGGATGATTTCAAAGTCCTGATAATGAAGCGTTAATTTCTTAAATCAAGTTTATTTCAAGTTTTATTTTATTGTTGATTATCTATATTATTATTTTTAATGCTTAAGAATATTGAGGGATTATTTAAAGTGATCAATTAAATTAACCAATCAATATTTCTTCTACTAGCTTAGGGTTATATGATACGTGTAATTGTCACATCAACTCTTTACACATGTAGTAAATCGTAAGAGCTGATAAAGGGATTTTGTTAAGCAATTGTGTATAAAGATAACACTAGTAAGCAGGCCGAGCCTATGCGTATGATGCTAGGATCAACCTGATTCACAGAGTGTAAAACATTCGGTTATATTACACCTAGAGAACTTATTCTTGGTGGGTTAGTTAGATAGAATCTGGTAGTCGAGCACTTTCGTATCCAGTGATAACAGGAATTCCAGGGGATAACAGAGCTTATTGTTATTCTACGGTTGGTAACAATATAAATTCAACAAGAAATAAACTTGTATTTAATTAGGTTTCGATTCAGTGACGGCGAAGGATTCCCTAGTCATCTTCCTTCTCATTGTTTTAAACCAATATTTATTATTTTTATTTTATTAGTTACTTTGATTAAAATTTAAAAACCCCCCTTTCAGTTACTTTCTAACAGCTAAAATCTCCATGCTCTTCGTGGGAACAAACTCATTGTTATTATATTACTAGTTAATTATTTGGAAAAAAGTAATTAATTTGTTGTGTAAACGACACGCATCATTTAAACGGAAATCTAATAGGCTTATCTGTTAGAGGAAGGTTGGTATCAAAAGTCTTCACTTCGGCTGAAGCAACTTTTAGGCTGTAAAGGACACCAACTAAGGGAATGAAGTGCGTAGAACCTTACGAGGTTCAAGAGACATAAGGAGCACGACTGTAACTAAATCGCTTGTAGGGTGGATTCGGTCCCAACTACATTCCAGTCCGAAAACTGATAGTAGGCTACTGTCTGTAGCGGCTTAATACAGTGCGGTGTTCAATCTGAATGAGGTCCCGGGATTTTTATGTTATTGTGGTTTCCTCGTTAACAAAATTTCTAGTGTCTTGTGTTTTTCCTTTTCTGCATTTTATTGTTTATCTTTATATTTGGATTTACAAAGGTTTGTACGTATTCAATCTACATAGATAAGTCCTCTTAATTATAATCGATTACGAGACTAGTTTCTTGTAGAATTTGTATATTGAAAGATAGGTAACAAGTTTAACAACTTGGAAAAATTCCGATTGAATTATTTGGATACAACTAGATTGATCTTGGATATTCATTTTTGAGATCGTCCAAGTACTCTGCTTAACAATCAGGTTCACGTACCTTGTGTCTATATACATATTGATTGAGTAGAGGTTGAGATATTAACTCTTTACAGATTGTTAAGGATCATTAAGTTGGTTTTCTTGGAATTGTGTTAAGTTTTGTCTATACAGGTTGTCGAACGAAAAAGTTGGGTGTATTTAGTATCCCCTGCGTTTTCAATTGGTATCAGAACAGGCAAAAACTGTTGACCTAATAAGTCTATGTTTGAAGCGATCTGTATTATGGAAAAAAGTACAATCTCAATCAACGTACCACCAGCTTTCGATGGCACAATTTACTTATGGTAGAAAACTGTTATGCGTTCCTTTTTACAAGCTCGTGACTTTCGGACATGGGTTTTTGTTGTAATAGGATATGATGCTCCATGTGTTGGAGAAGGAGCTTATACCGCTCTTAAAGGCATAAAAGCATATAACGATAAAGAAATCAAAGATGCTAAATGCAACTCTGATGGATTAAACGTCATTTTCCACGTTATAAGCCAAGATCTTCAACATCATGTGTCGACGTGGACTAGATCAAAAGATGCTTGGGACATCTTAGAAATCGCATTTGAAGGGAATTCTACAGAGAAATAAGCCAGGCTTCAAAACCTAACTTCTGAATGGGAAAACTTTTGTATGTCTGATGAAGATTCGTTTGAGGAATTTAATCACAAATTGTCGGAAATTGTGAATGCTTGTTATTCATTAGGTAAGACTGTTCCTGAAAAGGATATCGTGATGAAAATTCTGAGATCTTTACCAGCTCAGTACGAGTCTAAAAAACATGTCATTATGAAAGGAAACAATCTTACTACACTTTCCGGAAGTACTCTTGTTGGAAAGTTAAAGATCTTTGATCATGAACAACAAACTAAAGCTAATAAAGTTATTGCGTTCAAAGCACTTAAAAACACTGATGTACTTGCTAAAAGTGAAAGTATGGGTATCTCTGAGAAATAACTTGTTAATGAAATTTCAGATGAAGATCTTGAAAATTCGGTTTCTCTTATTACAAGACAGTTCAGAGATCTTATCAAAAAGAGAAATAAACGGTTCACAAGAGAACGTCCTCCATCATCATCCAAACCTCATGATCGAATTACTCCTAAAAAGGAAGATGATGAGAGTGATGATGAGGATATCCCTCAGTGCTTCAAGTGTAGAGATTTTGATCACTTTGCCAATGAGTGTCCAAATCGACGAAGATACACTGGCAACAAGGGTCTTTCTGCACTCTTGATGAAACTATTGATCGTTATGATTCAGAAGAAGAAGAAAGATCTAATCTAGCACTTATAACTGAAACATCTAATTTTGATGAGAGTAGTGATATTCATATCAAATTTGACAAACTGTTTGAAGATCCTTCATTTATAACTTTTGAGGATATAATGGATTTTTATTTGGAAAAACTTATTAATGATCTCCCAGAAACATCTCTGATGTGTCTGATAGCTAAAACTGAGAGTGTTCCTGATCCTCTTCTTAATCGTTCATGTCCTTACTGTACTACTGAAGGTCATGAACTTCAACAATGCTTCAAGTACAAGCAGAAAGTAAGGTATGTCAATAAATTGCAATGGAGGGCGAATCGTTTGAAAAATGTGCTTACATTCTTTTAAAATCCAAACCCAGCTAAGGTATGTAACTTTGTATCTTATAATTCTCCTAAGAGTGTTATTATTCCCGAGGAAAAGGTTTCAAAAGGGAAGAAGAGATCACGGTCTAAACGATCGATTTTTTTTTTTGAAATTGACAAACCAGTGCAGGAATCAAGTGGTGAGCCTTTTAGTGCTCACCCCAACACAAATTGATTGTGTTGAAAAGGTGTTGTCTTGTCTCATGTGCCTTGAAAAGAGACAAGATATTACACCTCCAAAGGGCTTTGGGACAAACTCTTTTGTTTGTGTCTTGGAACTTATTACTTGAATTTCCATCTATTTTCACAGACTCAAGGTTAAAGTTTCTTTGATATTTCATGCTTAAAACGAGAATAACTAAATGGTCAAAATTGATTCTCACCTCTATGGCTTTTGACTTGGTTTTGACTGTATTAAGCCGCTACATACACTAGCCTACTATAAGTTAACTTCGGACTGGAATGTAGTTGAGCCCTAACCAAGTCTCACACCGATTAAGGTATAGTTGTGTTCCTTATACCTCTAGAACCACGCCGAATTCTACGCACTTGATTCCCTTAGCTGATCTCACCCACAACTAAGAGTTGCTACGACTCAAATTCGAAGACTTATAAATAAATCTGTCTTCCACAGATAAGTCTATTCTGATAGATAAATCTGTCTCCCACAGAAGTACCTACGAAGTTTTTGTTCCGTCTTTTGATAAATCAAGGTGAACAGGAACCAATTGATAATCCGGTCTTATACTCCCAAAGAGCATCCTAGAAATATCAATCCGGTCTTATAAACTCCCATTTCAATCATTGAAATCTTCTTAGAAGACGACAATAGCTGTCTCACACAAACTATTAGCTTCAAGTAATTTTCAAGTGATCGAATGATCAATACGAAACTTTCCAAGTCGATATCAAATGATTGTCTCACACAAATCATGTAAGATGTTTCAAGGCAATTTCCACATGATCATCTTTTGACTTAGTATTTAGTGTCAAACAAATAAATTGTTTCCAACTAAACTTGTCAAGAATAATGATGAACGCAGCTAAAGAAAAAAGATTTCAACTCGTATTTCGAGAAATAGATAAGCGAGATAAACTCGTCTCGAAATATCAAATGTGTATAATATAAAAGTCTATATAGCTATACGACTTATTCTCAATAGGAGATATAATAGAATAGACTTCTGAGTGATAGATAAGTTTTAGTCTCCACATACCTTTTGTTGATGAAGTTCCTCCAAGCTCCCCTCAGTAGATCTTCGTCTTCAATCGATGAACGCCGTGAAGTCTAAAGCTCAACTACACATTCTATCCTAATCCGAGACATAGCTATAAGTAGACTAGAAATCAAGACTTAAAGTTTTGATCAACTAAACTTGACAAACAAGCTTGAGATAGCAATGCTTGCGAGTTCGACAGAGTAATGCTCTAACAATCTCCCCCTTTGTCAATTTTAGTGACAAAACTATCAATACATATGGATTACAAAATAAATAAACTTTGTAGCTTCTCATCCATCATGCTTGATTTCCTTGGCTCTTCAACATTCCTTGAATTCTTCGCTACTCCAAGTACTCCAGCGATTCTGAACGTGTTCAACTCAGCATCATTGTTGTTGAAGATCCATAGCCATAACAATAAGAAAACAGATGTTCTCAATTATTGTTATACAGTGTCATAGTATTATTACACAACATCAAAGTCCAATTGCATCACAACTTTGACAATAATACTATGGTGATATGTATCACTCCCCCTTAGTCAATACTTCATCTCACAATGAAAACCACTCCCCCTTACATAATGATCCGTAAACCATATGTATGTAGTGTGAACTACCAAATAATTCTCCCCCTTTTTTTCAATATAAATTGGCAAAGGTACGAAAACTACGGGATCATAATGAAATTCTCAAAGAGATAATTCATGACTAAAATAGAACATATCAACTTTGTTTCGATGATTTCACATAGTCGAAAATTAGTGTATTCATCAAGGAGTTTATAAAGATACAAGATAACTCCTACAATATTCCACAGCCGCACTCCCCATAAAGATTTGGCAATTAAGCACAAGTTCCATTAAGAACTCTCCCCCATAAAATGTCATTCCCGAAAGAACTACAAGAGTGACCTTACTTGTACAAGAAAATAAGGATTTCTTTGGACATTAACAAATTACATGAATTTGTATCCAGGAAACTCGAATAAATTAATCACAAGAGGACCATATAGATTAATTTGATCGGAAATGTTCAACATAAGAAAACTTTCGGAGCCATACAGTACTTTCACATAAACGTGGATCAGGGAAAGATCAATACTGCCGAATATTTCAAAAGTTCATTTTATCTTTTATCAATATTTGCATAAAGACACAATGACTTAACTTTTGAAAATATATGAGATAATCATAGTTCACAAACGTAAACACACATATCCCATAAAATATTTTTGCAATATATAAAACCAATAAAGATTAATACTGCAAAATCATCTTCCAAATAACTTAGAATTTAAATAAATAAATCTAAAAACATTGCAAGATGAAAATCGTTGGCAATAGCTATGTGTAATCACAAAATTCGCTATTCCAAACCCTAGTTATCCTTCTTAAAACACAAGAATAAATTCTCATAAGAAGTTTCCTAGACAATAAGATAAAAATGATAAGAGTTAGAGAATCTATTCATCATCTTCATCATCAGAGTCCATCCAAGGCTTGAACTTTTTCCATTTCTTCATTGATTTAGGGAAACTTTGTAGCAATCACACATAATTGTTCTTGTACACATTTTACCTTGGAATTGATCTTGAAAAAACGGGGGTCTAACAAGCACACCCAATATTTCTTAGCAATCTGTATGGACTAACTCCAATATACTTTCAAGAGAGTCAACTAGACAGTCAGACTCAATCTTAAGAAAAGTATATCCAAGAGTTATATCTCTATTTCTCAATTCAATATGCAATCAAACAAATAGGAATTTTCGAGCCCGATTGAATATAAGAAATAACTTGGACGGTATCAAAAACAAATATCCAAGTGTCAATCAATTTAATCAACAACCCAAAGGTCGGATTCAAAATTGATTGAACTTACGCAAAACCTGTGATATTTCAATTGTATAGAAATTATAATGCGGAAAAGAAATAACACAGACACCGGAAATTTTGTTAATGAGGAAACCGCAAATGTAGAAAAACCCTGGGACCTAGTCCAGATTTGAATACCACACTGTATTAAGCCGCTACAGACACTAGCCTACTCCAAGTTAACTTCGGAATGGAATGTAGTTGAGCCCTAACCAATCTAACACTGATAAGGGTACAGTCGTGTTCCTTATGCCTCTAGAACCACGCCGGATTCTGCGCACTTGATTCCCTTAGATGATCTCACCCACAACTAAGAGTTGCTACAACCCAAAGTCGAAGACTTAATAATCCAATTTGTCTCACACAGAAAAGTCTATTGAATAGATAAATATGTCTCCCACATAAATACCTAGAAATTTTGTTCGTCTTTTGATAAATCAAGGTGAACAGGAACCAATTGATATACCAGACTTATATTCCCGAAGAACAGCCTAGAAATATCAAGCACCTCACAATAATCTTAATCGTATGGTAGAGAAACAAGATATTGTGGAATCACAAACAATGAGACGAAGATGTTTGTGACTACTTTTTATCTTGCCTATCGGAGAATAAATCACGAGTAAATCTTAGAGAAGATAATACTAAATACGATAGAAAACAACAAGATCAGAACACGCAACTACAGAGAAAATAGTTGGGTCTGGCTTCACAATCCCAATGAAGTCTTCAAGTCGTTAACCTACATGGTTTCGTGAAAAACCTAAGGTTAAAGGAGAATCGACTGTAGTCGCAACTACTATCACACAGGAGGTGTGGGGATTAGGTTTCCCAGTTGTTAGAGTTCTCCTTTATATGGTCTTCAAATCAGGGTTTGCAATCAATGTTACCTTGGTAACAAAGCATTCAATATTCACCGTTAGATGAAAACCTGATTAGACTCAAGCTAATATCTTTCAATCGTTACATCAAACTTAGCTTGTTACACACAAATGAAAAGTGACTTCATTTAGATATGAGTGACCATACCTAAATGTGTACACCTTGTTGGCTCAACAATAGTTAACCGAAGTTATCCATATGAACACTTTCATATCAACCTTATTCATCTTAACCATAACTAGTTCAAATGACTCAAATGAAACTAGTTCTAGAGTTGTTCAATTGTTTATATTCTCATAGAAGTATACAAGACACAATTGAAGCCAAATCGATTTTGATTCACTCGAGATTCATGAACATCATAGCCACGGTTTGCAAAAGATTGCATTCCTTATTATATAAATGTATTAGTTCATGAAAAAACCGATTTTAGAACATAACCTACTCAAGTATGCAAACGGGTATGCATACCTAAGTGGCCGGATCAAGTTTGGGTTCGCCAGTATGCGAACGGGTACGCATACCTTCCCAAACTCAGTTGAATTTCTGCAACTAGAAACTCACGCCAGTACGCATACCGGTGTGCATACTTAGTTCCCGGACTTTAAATAACCAACCAGTACGCATACGGGTATGCATACCATGGTTCCTGGACTTGGAATATCTTGCACAAAATAGCATACAAGTACGCATACTATGCTATATCCAATCATGGTTATTTGTTCTAAACTCTCATTTCAATCATTGAAACATTCTCGGAAGACGACAATAGCTATCTCACACAAACTATTAGCTTCAAAGCAATTTTCAAGTGATCGAATGATCAATACGAAACATTCTGAGTCTACATCAAATGACTGTCTCACACAAATCATGTAAGATGTTACAAGGCGATTTTCACATGATCTTCTTTTACCTTTTGTCAAGAATATAAGATGAACTTGGTTAAAGCGAAAGCTTACCAACATATATTTCGAGAAATATGTAAGCGAGTTAAACTCAGCTCGAAATATCAAATGTGTATAATCGAATTCTATATAGCTATACGACTTTTGTCTCAAATAGGAGATAGAGTAGATAGAATTTTGAGTGATAGATAAGTTCAAGTCTCCACATACCTTTTGTTGATGAAGTTCCAAAAGCTCCCCTTAGTAGTTATTCGTCTTCAATCGTTGAACGCCGTGAAGTCTAATGCTAAACTACACTTTCTATCCTAATCCGAGACTTAGCTATAAGTAGACTAGAAATCAAGACTTATAGTTTTGGCAACTAAACTTGACAACAAGCTTAAGATTGCAACGTTTGCGAGTTCGACCGAGCAGTTCTCTAACAATCTCCCCCTTTGTCAATTTTAGTGACAAAACTATCAATACATATGGATTACAAAATAAATAAACTTTGTAGCTTCTCATCCAAATACTTGATTTCCTTGGTTCTTCAACATTACTCGAAATCTTCGTTACTTACAAGTACTCCAGCGATTCTAAACGTGTTCAACTCAGCATCATAGTTTTTGAATTTCCGTAGCTATAACAATGAGAAAACAATAGCTCTTAATCATTGTTATACATTGTCATAGTATCATTACACAGCATCAAAGTCCAATTGTATCACAATTTTGATAACAATACTATGGTGATATGTATCACTCCTCCTTAGTCAATACTTCATCTCACATGAAAACCACTCCCCCTTACATAATGATTCGTAAAACATATGTATTTGTAGTGTCAACTACACATCAATTCTCCCCCTTTTTGTCAATATAAATTGGCAAAGGTTCGAAAACTAGTGAGATCATAATGAAATTCTCATGGAGATACTTCATGACTAAAAGAGAACATATCAACTTTGTTTAAATGAAATCATATAGTTGAAACTAAATGCATTCATCAAGGAGTTAATAAAGATACAAGAAAACTCCTACAATATTCCACAGCCGCACTCCCCACAAAAATTTGGCAATTAAGCACAGGTTCAATTAAGAACTCTCCCCCATAAAAAAAAGCGGATTTCTTTGGACATTAACAAATTACATGAAACATGAATTTGTATACAGAAAACTCAATTAAATTACCTACAAGAGACCCCATGATTAATTTAATCGGAAATGCTCAACATAAGAGAACTTACGGAGCCGCATAGTACTTTCACAAAGAAGTGGATCAGGGAAAGACCAATACTGCTGAATATTCAAAGATTCATTCTATTTTTCATCAATATTTTCATAAAGACATATAATAGACTTAATCTTTGTAATCAAAAGTTCATCCTATCTTCCATCAATATTTGCATAATGACACAATAGGCTTAAATTTTGACATATTCATATGTACTTCTTATGGATTTAACACATTTAGCAAATTAATTGAAAGATAAAATCATTCAAGGCTAAAATACCATTAAAATATTACAACCATTAGAAGTAATAGTTTTAATAAGTTTAACATAAGAAGTTCAACATGAAATACCATAAGAAGAGATAGAACAATCAAACAGAGATTAGCCAATCATGTCATAATAAGCAATAGCAATTTCATTAAACTTCTCGATCAGATTTGGATGTTCTGCTTCAGCATATTTAGCTGCTCTCTCATGCACACAACTTCATGCTGAAGACGGACAAGCTCAGAGTTAGCATCCGCTGAAGTACTTGCTGAGGCTCTAGTTGAAGTTTGCTTTATCTTTTCAATGCTAGACATGGTCAACATTTTTGGACCTCCAAGATCGGAGCCAAAAGGGATGATGCCAAAATGACTGCAAATCCTTGAAATGAGACAAGGAAAGCCAGGGGTTTTCTTCGAAGTCTGTTTCACACTTATCACCTGATTAACAATAAGTCCACAGAAATCAATGTCTCTCCCTTTAACAATATAACAGACCAATTCAGCAAGAGATCTGGTCCATAACATTTTGTCAATAGTTCTCGATCATGTTGGACACAATCAATTTTCCAGCAACTTTGAGAAAAAACTCAGTACCATGAACATCAATCCTACCATCTCTCCGAGAGACATCTCTATTAAGGAGACGATTCGACATCACTTCTGGAGTCAACCTTTCATTCTCATGAGGAGGAAATCGGACACTACCAATATGAAACACATTCAACAGGTAGCAATAACATGACGATCCACAGAGAATATTTTCTCTCCTACAATAGTCTTGAACATGCAATTGGCCGGGTCTGAATCATGAGTGTTTGCATTAAATTGTGCAGTCATATCAATGCTAGTACTTCCCATTGGTTTGTGAATTATACCCCATGTGTGATTTTTAAAAAACTCAGTCAGGTTCTCTACCTCAATTTCAGAAGCATTATAGTATCTTTAAAAAATAGGTTGTTTGTTCTTATACTCCAAATAGAGGTCACGAGCAGTAGGGTTAACAAACCTAGCACATATACTGGGATCATAGAAAGTATTATCACCATCTTGACCACTTAAACTCCCAGCATGACTAGTTCTCTTCCTAAATGCCATTATTGACTAAAAACTCACAAAGAAAAGATGAGAGACTTACTTGGTACTCGAACTGCTGTTAATGATAAATTTCCAAAATAATGAGCAAAGTGGAAAAAGTTCTCGACCCAAAGTACACAAACTTCTTCTGAATTCTAAGGTGCAAACCAACCAAAAAATGGTTAAGAAACGAGAGTGAGATGATGGTACATGAACTATTGGGTTTCTTTCGCGTACTCGAACTGAAGAAGAGGAAGAGAAGGCGAAGTGAACGAAGAGAATTCTTTTTCTCTTTTTAAGTGACAAACGGTGGAACCCGTACCAGATACGTTCGTACTGGAACGAGGTTCAAACACACGAGTTCAGGGTATGTGAACTGCACGTGTGTAGCAAAGGCTCGTTTGTTTTGTGAATTGTTGTTAAAAGAAACTATAAAGAAGATAGGAGCAGAGATCAACAATTCTTTACCAAGCAATTAACAAGGACAAGACCTTGCACACCATGACACCAAGAGAGAGTTTCTTTCCAACAACTCTTACAACTTCCAGTATTGAGTGAAACCCAAGGGACTGTTTTTACAAGTTTTTTAAAGAACTTAAAAAAAGCACAAGAGTTTCTGATTTCTTTGTCTACAACTTATAAAACACAGTCTCAGAAGATACTATTCGGTACTGCTCAGGGAAACCTTTTTTTGAAAAAAGAGACAACCTGACTTTCTCACAAAATAGAACAATACCATTATCTTGAGAAAGTGTATCAGTATTTGATTGATGAACAAAGTCAAATTCAGAGATGGAACTGACAGAAGGAAGAGGTTTAGATACTTCTCGTATTATTTCCAGTTTGTCAGAGACACAAGAAGGAGAAGGAATATCCTTACTGATAAGAAGATCAATATCAACCTCAACATGAAAATTATTCATCATAACTTGATTTAGCTTATCAAGAGATTCTTGCTCTTTCTGGAGATATAACTCAACATCAAGAGATAAGCTCTCAAGCCTTTTTTAAAGCCCTGAAAACACTTCAAGGGATTTTAAACCTGAAGGAGGTTTAGATAAAATTTCTTCTACAGATTTTACTAAATCAGTCATGGAAGAGAATTATAATATCCCTGGATCTGGTGGTGCATTTATTGAGATAACACTTCTGTCCAGATAGCCAGATCACTTCAAACACAGACTTATGAGGTCTTAAACGTGTTTGCCTGCTTTGATACCAATTAAAAAACCAGGGGTCTAACAACCACACCCAATATTTCTCTTAACAATCTGTATGGACAAAATCCAATATACTTTCAAGAGAGTCAACTAGACAATTAGACTCAATCTTAAGAAAAGTATCCCCAAGAGTTATATCTCTATTTCTCAATTCAATCTGCATTCAAACAAATAGGAATTTGTGAGCCCGGTTGAATATAAGAAATAACTTGGACGGTATCAAAAACCAATATCCAAGTGTCAATCAATTTAATCAACAACCCAAAGGTCGGATTAACAATTGATTGAACTTACGCACAACCTGTGATATTTAAATTGTATAGAAAATATAATGCGGAAAAGAAATAACACAGACACCAGAAATTTTGTTAACGAGGAAACTGCAAATATAGAAAAACCCGGGACCTAGTCCAGATTTGAACACCACACTGTATTAAGCTGCTACAGACACTAGCCTACTCCAAGTTAACTACGAACTGGAATATAGTTGAGACCTAACCAATCTCACACAGATCAAGGTATAGTCGCGTTCCGTACGTCTCTAGAACCACGTCGGATTCTGCGCACTTGATTCCCTTAGCTGATCTCACCCACAACTAAGATTTGCTACGACCCAAAGTCGAAGACTTGATAAACCAATCTGTCTCACACAGAAAAGTCTATTGAATAGATAAATCTGTCTCCCATAGAAATACCTAGAAGTTTTGTTCCGTATTTTGATAAATCAAGGTGAACATGAACCAATTAATATACCAGACTTATATTCCCGAAGAACATCCTAGAAATATCAATCACCTCGCAATAATCTTAAATGTATGGTAGCGAAAAAAGATATTGTGGAATCACAAACGATGAGACGAATATGTTTTTGACTACTTTTTATCTTGCCTATCGGAGAATAAATCTCGAGCAAATCTTAAAAAAGATAGTACTCAATACGATAGAAAACAGCAAGATCATAACACACAACTACATCGAAAATAGTTGGGTCTGGCTTCACAATCCCAATGAAGTCTTTAAGTCGTTAACCTACAGGGTTTCGTGAAAAACCTAAGGTTAAAGGAGAATCGACTCTAATCGTAACTACACATAGGAGCTGTGGGGATTAGGTTTCCCAGTTGCTAGAGTTATCCTTTATAAAGTTTTCAAATCAGGGTTTGCAATCAATGTTACCTTGGTAACAAAGCATTCAATATTCACTGTTAGATGAAAACCTGAATAGAATCAAGCTAATATCTTTCAACCGTTAGATCGAACTTAGCTTGTTACACACAAATGAAAAGTGATTGCATTTAGATATGAGTAACCGTACCTAAACGTGTACACCTTGTTGGCTCAACAATAGTTAACCGAAGTTATCCATATGAACACTTTCATATCAACCTTATTCATCTTAACCATAACTAGTTCAAATGACTCAAATGAAACTAGTTCTAGAGTTGTTCAATTGTTTATATTCTCATAGAAGTATACAAGACACAATTGAAGCAAAATCGATTTTGATTCACTCGAATAGATTCATGAACATCATAGCCACGGTATGCAAAAGATTGCATTCCTTATTATATATAAATGTTTTAGTTCATGAACAAACCGATTTTAGGACATAACCTGCTCAAGTATGCAAACGGGTATGCATACCTAAGTGGTCGGACCAAGTTTGGGTTCGCCAATATGCTAATGGGTACGCATACCTTCCAAAACTCAGTTGAATTTCCGCAACTAAAAACTCACGCCAGTACGCATACTGATAGACGCATTTATGTGTCTATTTTCATCTCTATTGTGTATATTGTTAGTACCCATTTTTGTACTTATTATGGTGTTTTATGTGTTTGTAGGTATTTTTGGGTAATAAACATTTTTGGAAAAATTGGCTCAAAAAGTTGTCTAAAGGCACCCAAGGGACATTTGTTATTCGGACTCCGGCAGCGGATAAGTTGCACCCCCTTCTCGTTCACGTTCAAAAACAAAAAAAAGGAGGGAAAATGATGTTTATCCCTGGCAGATTTTCAATCAGATTTTTTGAGTCATTTCAGAGAGACTAAAGGGATGGAATTGATTGGGATCATTCCTAGGACCCATAGAAACGTGGTATGGTCTTTGGTTTCGACCAGAATTGGTTAGAATTCAAGTGTAGAGCAAAACATGAGTGATATTCCCGTAAGATATTTTCAGAATTTTTGGTAATTTTGGGAAGTTTTCTTGTGGTTTCTACGTGCCTAACTTATTATGGGATGTGAAGGAATGTTCCTGGTGTGTGCAGCACGAGATTAGACGCGTAATTAATAAAAAAATGGAAAATTATTCTTTCCCATGCATGGGAGTAAATGAGAATTATTTTGTGTAATTGACGCGTGATTTTTAGGCTTTTGGTGTATAAATAGAGTCACAAGGTTCCACAGAAGGGTTGTCGATAGTTTTGGGTCTAGAGGAGAGCTCAGGAGGCGTGAATCAAGAGTTTTCAGAACTCTGTTGTTGTTGTTGCTGCTGCTCGTGAAGAACAGGGAAACAGCGACGGTTTCTTCAACTGGTTGTTACAATTTCTTCAACTGGTTTGCAACATTTATCTTCTTTGTAACAGTTTCTTCAACTGGTTTGCAACATTTATATTCATTGTAACAGTTTCTTCAACCTCTTTTGCAACATTTATCTTCAGATTTGTAACGATTATCTTCATCATAACAGTTGAGAGTTGAAACAGTCGGTCTGTAATGCACCTGTGCTGTTACAGATTTCCTGTTTCATTATTTTCTCTTCTTGTAAACACTTTTTGAGCCATGAATACATATTTTGAGTGTGTTTTCGACATGATGAGTTAAACCCCAACACTGGGACGACGGAGGAGGCCGAACTTCATACATGGGTAAATTTATTTTATTTATTTTATGACTTTTACACTAATATTAATTGAAATATGATTTTGATTAATTAGTTATTATTTTATTAGATGGGTCATGCTTGCTTAGATGTTTGATGTCCCATGCTTACGATTTATAACTAATGTTTTTAGAATCTACCTTGGCAAAAATAAGAGTCCATGTTTACATTTCTTGAGCTAAAATTGTTGAGAATAAAAAATTGAACCTTATGTTATGAAAATTGGTCGAATCCTTAGTTCCAGTACCTCTTGCACCATTTGTAATATTATTGTATATTTTTATTAAATTTAAAAACTCGAATCTTCATAAATCTCAACGAACCTTTTACTACAACAAACTTCAAAATCACACCACATACCGATATGCATATTTAGTTCCCAGACTTTCAATAACCAACCAGTACGCATACGGGTATGCATACCATGGTTCCCGGACTTGGAATATCTTGCACAAAATAGCATACAAGTACGCATACTGTGCTATATCCAATCATGTTTATTTGTTCTAAACTCTCATTTCAATCATTGAAACATTCTCGGAAGACGACAATAGCTGTCTCACACAAACTATTATCTTCAAAGCAATTTTCAAGTGATCGAATGATCAATACGAAACATTCCAAGTCTACATCAAATGACTGTCTCACACAAATCATGTAAGATGTTACAATACAATTTTCACATGATCATCTTTTGACTTTCGTCAAGAATCTAAGATGAACTTTGGTTAAAGTGAAACCTTACCAACACATATTTCAAGAAATGTGTAAGCGAGTTAAACTCAGCTCGAAATATCAAATGTGTATAATCGAAGTCTATATAGCTATACGAATTTTGTCTCAAATAGGAGATAGAGTAGATAGACTTTCGAGTAATAGATGAGTTCAAGTCTCCACATACCTTTTGTTGATAAAGTTCCACAAGCTCCCCTTAATAGTTCTTCGTCTTCAATCGTTGAACGCAGTGAAGTCTAATGCTCAACTACACTTTCTATCCTAATCCGAGACTTAGCTATAAGTAGACTAAAAATCAAGACTTATACTTTTGGAAACTAAACTTGACAACAAGCTTGATATAGCAACGCTTGCGAGTTCGACCGAGCAGTGCTTTAACAGATCTTATGAACACCCTTGCGAATTTGATGAAGAAGACTCAAGGTGGTAGGATTGAAAAAGCGGGGGTCTAACAACCTCACCCAATATTTTGCTTAGCAATCTGTATGGACTAACTCCAATATACTTTTAAGAGAATCAACTAGACAGTCAGACTCAATCTTAATAAAAAGTATATCAAAGAGTTATATCTCAATTTCTCGATTCAATCCCAACTCAAACAAATAGAAATCTGTGAGTCTGATTGAATACAAGAGAAAGAAACTTGAACAGTACCAAAGACCAATGTTCAAGGATCAATCAATTTCAATCAGCAACCAAAGGTTGGATTTACCAATTGATCGATTCAACGCACAACCTGTGATATTTCAATTATATAACAAAATATAATGCGGAAAAGAAATAGCACAGACGCCATAAGTTTTGTTAACGAGGAAACCGCAAATTCAGAAAACCCCTGGGGCCTAGTCCAGATTGAACACCACACTGTATTAAGCCGCTACAGACACTAGCCTACTACAAACTAACTTCGGTCTTGACTGTATTTGAACCCCAATCAATATCACACTGATTCAAGGTACAGTTACGCTCCTTACGTCTCTTATCCCAGCAGGATACTACGCACTTGATTCCCTTAGCTGATCTCACCCACAACTAAGAGTTGCTATGACCTAAAGTCGAAGACTTTAATAAACAAATCTGTATCACACAGAAAAGTCTACAGTAATACATAAATCTGTCTCCCACGGAAATACCTACGAGTTTTGTTCCGTCTTTTGATAAATCAGGGTGAACAAGAACCAATCGATAACCCGGACTTATATTCCCGAAGAACAGCCTAGAATTATCAATTACCTCACAATAATCTTAATCGACTAGCGAAACAAGATATTGCGGAATCACAAACAATGAGACGAAGATGTTTGTGACTACTTTTCTATCTTGCCTATCGAAGAAATTAATCTCAAGCCAATCTTACGATTGCACTCAATCACGATAGAAAAAACAAGATCACATCACGCAACTACAGAGAAAATAGTTGGGTATGGCTTCACAATCCCAATGAAGTCTTTAAGTCGTTAACCTACAGGGTCTCGGTAGAAACCTAAGGTTAAAGTAGAATCGACTCTAGCTTATACAACTAGTATCACATAGGAGGTGTGGGGATTAGGTTTCCCAGTTGCTAGAGTTCTCCTTTATATAGTCTCCAAATCAGGGTTTGCAATCTAAGTTACCTTGGTAACAAAGCATTCAATATTCACCGTTAGATGAAAACTTGATTAGATTCAAGCTAATATCTTTAAACCGTTAGATCAAACTTAGCTTGTTATACACAAATGAAATATACGTCATTTAGGTTTGAGTAACCATACCTAAACGTGTACACCTAGTTGGTTCAACAGTAATTAACTAATGGTTAGCCATATGAGCACTCTTTTATCAACCTTATTCATCTTCATCGTAACTAGTCCAAATGACTCAAATGAACTAGTTAGAGAGTTGTTCAATTGCTTATATCTTATAGAAGTATACAAGATATAATCGAAGCAAAATCGATTTTGATTCACTCGAATCGATTAATGAACATTATAGCCACGATTTGCAAATTGCATTCCTTAATATATAAATGTTTTAGTTCATGAACAAACCAATTTTAGAAAGTAACACACTTAAGTATGTGTACGGGTATGCGTACTTAAGTAACAGGATTTGAGTTTGTTTTGGTTTCCAAACTCAGCAGAAATTCACGGACGTGAACTTTCCGCCAGTATGCGTACGGGTACGCATACTTAGGTAACCGGATTTAGTTGGTTTTGATTTCCAAACTCAGCTGAAATTCACGATCGTGAACTTCCGCCAATATGCGTACGGGTACGCATACTTACCCAATCTCCATCAACCATTTAGTAGACGCACAAGTATGCATACATTTGGTTCCCGGTTTTGGACTTATACACTAATGCGCAAACAGATTATATGCTTATATCCAAAGATGGTTACATGTTCTAAACTCTTTATTTCAATCATTGAAACATTCTTAGAGGATGTTAATTAGAGGTTATTCACACACTATTTTTCATCAAAGCAATTTTCAAGATATTGAAATAATCAACATGACTTTCGTCACTTGTAAAGATGAACTTGGCCAAAGCGAAAGCTTACCAACACATATTTTGAGAAATAGATAGGCGAGATAAACTCGGCTCGAAATAGCAATGTGTATAATCGAAGTCTATATAGCAATACGACTTTTGTCTCAAGATAGGAGATAGAATAGATTGACTTTTGAGTGATAGATAAGTTCAAGTCTCCACATACATTTTTGTCGATGAAGATCCACTAGTTCCTTGAGTAGTTCTTCGTCTTTGCATGATGAACACTTTGGAGTCTAGAGCTCAACTACACTTTCTATCCTAGTCCAAGACTTAGCTATAAGTAGACTAGAAATCAAGACTTATAGTTTTGTCAACTAAACTTGACAACAATATTGAGATAACAACGCTTGCGAGTTCGACCGAGCAAGGCTCTAACAGTCTCCCCCTTTGTCAATTTTAGTGACAAAACTATCAATACATATGGAATACAAAATAAATAAACTTTGCAGCTTCTCTTCCACATGCATGATCTCCTTGGTTCTTCAATATTACTCGAAATCTTCGTCACTTCCAAGTACTCCAATGATTCCAAAGATATTCAAATTAGCATCACCGTTGTTGAAGATCCGTAGCCATAACAATGAGAAAACAAAAGCTCTCAATCATTGTTACACAGTGTCATAGTATTATTACACAGCATTAAAGTTCAATTGTATCACAGCTTTGACAACAATACTATGGTGATATGTATCACCCCCCCTTAGTCAATACTTCATCTTACATGAAAACCACTCCCCTTTACATAATGATCCTAAAACCATATGTATTTGTAGTGTGAACTACACATTAATTCTCCCCCTTTTTGTCAATAAAATTGGCAAAGGTACGAAAACTAGTGGGATCCTCATGAAATTTTCATAGAGACACTTCATGACCAAAAGAAAGAACATATCAACTTTTTAGATGCAAACATATAGCCGAAACTAAATGCATTCATCACAAGATAACCCCTATAATATTCCATAGCCGCACTCCCCATAAAGATTTGGCAATTAAGCACAAGTTCAATTAAGAACTCTCCCCCATATAATATCATTCCCGAAAGAACAACAAGAGCGACCTTACTTTCACAAGAAAAAAAGGATTTCTTTGGAAAACAACAAATCACATAAGAATATGAATTTGTATCCAAAATACTCAATTAAATTAACTACAAGAGAACCCGTGATTAATTCAATCGGAAATGCTCGACATAAGAAAACTTACGGAGCCGCACAGTATACACATAAAAATATGGATCAGGGAAGATCAATACTGCGGAATAAAGATTTATTCTATCTTTCATCACTATTTGCACAATGACATATAATAGACTTAATCTTTGTAAACAAAAGCTCATCCTTTCTTCATCAATATTTGCATAATGACATAAAAGGATTATCTTTTGTTTGTCAAAAGTTCATTCATTTTTTTTATCAATACATGCATATCGACATATGAAAGACTTAACTTTTGACCACTTTTATTTGTACTTCTTATGGAACTAACACATGTAGCAATTTAATTGAAAGATAAAATCACTCAAAGCTAAGCATAAGAGTTATGCAACGGTTTTAAGAGTAGATCAACATAAGAAGTTTAACAGATAAACAAGTCATAGAACTAGAGTGAGAGTTAATCTCTTCTTCCATAATGATCTCTAGCAATTTCATAAAAATTCTCGATTAGATCTGGATGTTCTGCTTCAGTATACTCCATCTGCTCTTTCATGAAATAAACTTTATCTTGAAGGCGAGCAAGTTCAGAGTTTGTAGATGCAGAGGTACTTGCTGGGGTACTTGTTGAGGATTGTATCATCCTTTTAATGCTAGTCTTACTCAGAACCTTTGGACCACCAATTTCGGTTCCGAAAGGAGTAATATTAAAGTGACTGCAAATCCTTGAGATGAGGCAAGGAAATCTTGGAGTTTTCTTTGAAGTCTGTTTCACACTTATCATCTTATTAATAATAAGTCCACAGAAATCAATATCTCTCTCTTCAACAATATAACAGACAAATTTAGCAAGCGACCTGGTCCAGAGATTGTTGTCAATGGTGCTAGGTATTATATTGGCCACAATAAGTTTTGCAGCAACTTTGAGGAACAATCCAGCACCTCCAACAAAAATATTGCCATCTCTCCGAGAGACATCTCTATTAAAGAGACGGTTTGATATTACTTGTGGAGTCAATCTTTCATTCTCAAGAGGAGGGAATCGAGCATTACCAACATAAGACAAATCCAGCAAGTAAGCAATAATATGACGATCCATAGTGAAAGTAACACCACCTACCATAGTTTTGAACATACAATTGGCTGGGTATGGATCATGAATATTAGCATAAAATTGTGCAGTCATCTCACTACGGGCAGTTCCTAAAGGCTTGTGAATAATACCCCAGGAGTGTTTTTTGAAAAAATCAAATAAACCAGGTACATCAATTTCTAACTCATTATAATATCTTTCAAAAATTGGTTGTTTATTCTTATACTTGAAAAGACGAGGGTACCCAAATATACCTCAATCTAAAACTTTTCTACCTATAAGTCCTTTTCCGAAAGTGATTGTCTATGGACTAAGTCGAGACAATACAACTAATCGGTTCACACTTTGTGTGATCGTCTATGGATACGAGATCGAGACAATACAACAACGAAGTATGTTTACTTGATAATAGATTCAGACTTAACCAAACTCTAGCGATTGTCTATCAAGTAAAATAGGAATTAACGTAAAACAATTATAATTGAGGAAATAGAAAAGTAAAAGACACAACAAGATTTTGTTAACGAGGAAACCGCAAATGCAGAAAAAACCCCGGGACCTAGTCCAGAATTGAATACTCTCAGAATTAAGCCGCTATACAAAATCAAACCAACTTCGTATAGTTGAGACCAAGCAACTAAACCTATAGTTCACCTAGTTTCCTCGGTATCCATAAGCCTCCAACTTGCAGTAAGTCACGCAATTGGAACAATTCATTTGGTTTGTATTCCAAACAGTAAAGGAACAACAAATCTGTTCGGTAACAACTCTTTTCAAACAAAGTGATATGAGTTTGACAAAGGATCTTCCGTTTAACCAATAAATTCCTTTGTCGGGTCCTTAGATCAATCTCTTAACAACTACTGAAATAATTGTTAGATTATGCAATCAATACTATTAATCACAAAGAAGTGTATTGATGCCGATCTACTCAACTAATCAATCCAATCTATCACAAGGATAAACCGATTATAGTTGGATCCCTTTCCAGCCGAAACAAGTATTGTGCACACCAAAGATTATGAACCCGAAAAGTCTTCTTGTCTTCAAATCTTCTTAATCTTCAATCAGCACCTGCACACAATCAACATGAATCTCTTACGATCAATCACACACAGAACGGAGTCTGTTAACGTTGGATTATCACAAGACGTCTTTAGATCTACAAACAGTCTAAAGATCCCCGTCGAAACTTCGATCTAGTTTGAGTGAATCTTATATCAGAAGAGAAGATTCTCAAGCATAAACAAACTAGGTGCAATCAAAGTTCAACCACCGTTAGTCAATCAAATCAATCGAAAACTAAAATAAACTGCAATTATCTAGTTTCCCACCAACGGTACTAATTGAGCTTCTAATTCACAAAGAAGTCTATAAACTGAGCGGCCATAAGAGATTTCGCCTAATTAGGTTACTTTCCTCTCCGAATAGGCGGCTCTACCAGTAAACAAAAACTAAGGTAGTTTTGCTGGCTCTTAGGATTAGTTTGCTAGGAATGCAAACTTAAGTATTTATAGACAAGGAAGTTTGGACACCAAGGAATTTCAAAAACCGAATATTCTTAAAGATATGCAATAAACACAAAATCGGTTTTCATAACTCCTGGAAATGCACTGTCCAAATATTGACCGAAATCCCAATAGAAAAATCTATAATCAGTAAATGCACACTACTAATTATTATTTTCTAAAGATATGCATTTAATTGCTGGAGATTAAATAGCATATAAAAACTAAGAAACCTTAATTAAAAGATTCTCAATTTATTTCGATCCTGGGATTCTCCTTTAGCTATTAAGGAATATATCTTTGAACAATTAATGATAAGAGTTACTGCACATGTTCAAAGTATGTCGACATTTTAACTTTGCAAGTCCTTTTTCATACTTACAATCTTGGAAACGATTTGCCACACTTCCAAACAAGTTTAGAATTGGTTCGTATGAATTCCAAGAACTATGTGATTGATTATCCTATCAAATCACCAATCATGGGTTTCACGGTTCTACCAAAACAAGTTCGGTTCTACCTCCATGTGAGTACTGTGCATAGTCACACTAGTTACCAAAATTCGGTTGACTAGGTACTAGGATCGGTTCCCAACAACTTATAGTAACTACCTGTATTCGGTTGCACATGTCCATAGGATCGGTTCTCCAAAAACTACAAACTTGTTGCACATGTTCATAGGATCGGTTCCCCCATCTACTAAAAACGTGTTGCACCTCTTACAAGGATCGATTCCCCTCTTGTAAATTTGTTGCACCTCTTACTAGGATCGGTTCCCCAATGGATAGATAAAAGTTGTTATTTACAAGGCATCGATCATACCATCTTGAGTGATTACTTAAGATCGGTTTCACTAATAAAAGTCATACCAATACATAAGTCAGGCCTTGTGAATAGTTTTACCAAGATACATAAACAAATGTATGATCGGTTATACTAAACACACATATTGGTAATTAGAAATAGATTTGCAATGAATAACAATACCAATAAGCCTAGCGATTTCCCTTTCGATTCACAAAACGAGTTTATGAACTTACTTCCTTTAAACGAATGTAAAACATTGTTTCCTTGGATGAAATCTTCACTCATACCCATACATAATCATAATAGCATTCATACGATTATGTCGATGTCTTATATACAAAGTTTAATTGTTAAGCAATAAACCTCGTATTATATTCCTTAATACTATGTCTAACTAGAGTATCATACACAGCTTCGCAGTTATGTTTTCAATATGTACGACTTGAAAGATACGTTAGGGAATGAAATAGTTCAAGTCAAATATTACTAACCTCAAGAGGAAGGATGATGTTGTCGTTGTAGCTCCATACTTCTTCACATTCTTCAAGTCTTTATGTAATACTTATAAGTCTCATATCCTAATACTTTTAAGCTAACCTATACGAAGTAGACTCTAGTATATAATCAAGCGACTCTTTGAATGAGTTTTGATTCACTAAAATATGACAACCAAACTTGACATACCAACGCTTAGTGGGTTCAACCGAGCTATGCTCTAACAATCTCCCCCTTTGTCAATTTTAGTGACAAAACTCTTACATCATATGGATAAACAAATTACAAAAATTCATTATACACATACGCTTGATTCCAAGTTCAACAGCACAAAACCTGCATTAAATTCAATCCTTAAATGCCGCTGCTGACATTATAATAACAAAGCTAATACTCCCCCTAAAGGTAAGATAGGTAGATTTTCAATCCGCACGCCTTTGTTATTTTCATGTAGTTCCTCATAACTACGTATCATATGATATATGACTCCCCCTTAGTCTATGCTTTCACTCTTTTCGTTAGAATAAACGTTTTAGCACAAATGTCCTTTCCCTTAGTGATACCAACTCACAACAAGTCAATATCACTTGTTTACACCATATATTTCTCCCCCTTTTTGTCACAAAATGACAAAGAAACCAACAAATAAAGGACAAACCTAAAGGATCTTACAAATCTCCTAAAGAGAATTTGCAAACCTATAAGAGTTGAGCACGAGGGTTTTGCATACCATTTTAGATAACCAATATCAAAACCGAAACTACAAGTAATTTGGTTTTAACATGTTATCTAGGAAACAATTGCCTGAAGCAATTTTCCCTAATAGTTTAGCACATCAAAAATCGACTAAGCACCTTAGTTCTTTTGTTAAACCGATTGCACAAGTACAATCGCTTGTTCGATAAGACCAAAATAAAGATCAGAGTTAACTTTATTTTTCTCATCAGACTCTAATTATTCTCAATAATAACTAAGACCTTTCACTTTTAAACAAGACAAATACTAGGTTAGTTAACTAGTAATTCTGGTTAAGGCATTTGGTTAGACTTGAATAACCGAAACCTCCACATTTGATAAGTCTAACTAAGATCCGAAAAACTTAGTTTCTCTTATCCGGAAATCACTTGGACTAAACAAATGATCTCGAAACACTTTTGTTAAGCCATAAACAATCCATACAAACCAAATAAATCAACTTGCATAATCATTTATCTTAATCGGAAGCAATTGAAACAAACATAGACATTATAGCACCGCAAATGCACCGAAATTTTGTAAGCCTAAACAATTGATACCAAAAAATAACGAAAGATAACAATAGTTTTTCTTAACCGGAAACAATTGAATCACAATCAAACATCCATACACAAATAATGGAATAAACATCAATTGTACCGAAATTTTGTTAAGCAAAAGCAATAAAAATATTATGCAATAAAATCAGGCTTTTCTTAAACAGGAAAACAATTAACTAACAAGATTGTTACCTCAAATTCCGCATACTCTTCTCCCCTTAAGATATGTCATTAAGCGCAAGTTCACTTAGAACTCTCCCCCATTGAAGTTGTCATCCTCCCTCCAAAACAAAAGAACAACAACAAAGAGCAACCTTTACCATAGAAAGGTTGAAAACCGGTTTTAACTATTGCAATGAAAAAGTTGAAACCTCGAAACACAAGGTACTAATGTACCTTGACAATTCCAATGGACTTCCTTAGATTTTCGAAAGTTGCCCTATCTAAGGGTTTAGTGAGAATATCAGCAAGCTGACGCTCAGATGGCACATATTCTAATTTGATAACTCCATTCTCATATAATTCTCTAATAAAGTGATATCTAATATCTATATGTTTAGTACGAGAATGTTCAACTGGATTTTCAGTCAAGCGGATAGCACTTGAGTTATCTCACAGGATGCTCATAGTTGAAATATTTATTCCATAGTCAATGAGCATTTGTTTCATCCACAAAAGTTGAGTACAGCATGTACCAGCAGCAATATATTCTGCTTCACATGTCGACAAGGACTGTGAATTTTGTTTCTTGCTGTGCCAGGCTACAAGATTTTTCCCAACATAGAAGCATCCGCCAGAGGTGCTTTTTCGGTCTTCTACACATCCTTCCCAATCAGCATCTGAGTAGGCAATGAGATTTTTGTTCGTATCCATAGAATATGATAAACCATAATCTAGGGTGCCATTAACGTATCATATGATTCGTTTTACAGCTTTTAGATGTGATTCTCTAGGATCTGCTTGAAATCTTGCACAACATCCTATACTAAAAGCAATGTCTGGTCTTGTTGCAGTCAAGTAAAGCAAGCTTCCTATCATAGATTTGTATAATTTTTGATCTACTGATTTTTCTCCTGGATTTGATTGAAGTTTTCCGGTAGTTGGCATTGGTGTCGCCATAGGTGTTGCACTTTTTAATTCGAATTTTTCAACCAAATTCCTTGCATATTTTTCTTGAGAAAGAAGAATATTTTCTTTTTGTTGATGTATTTGCAAACCAATAAAATATGATAATTCTCCAACATTACTCATTTTGAATTCTCCACTCATAAGATTCAGAAATTCATCTGTTAGAGATTTTGAGGTGGATCCGTAGATGATGTCATCTACATATATCTGATCTACAAGAACATTTTTTCCATTCCATTTGGTGAAAAGTGTCTTATCAGTACCTCCCCTAGAGAATCCTTTTTGAAGTAAGAAGGATGTTAGCTTATCATACCAGGCTCTCGGATCTTGTTTTAGACCATACAAGGCCTTTTTGAGTTTAAAGACATGATTAGGAAATAATGGATCTTCGAACCCTTTGGGTTGAGAAACAAATACCTCTTCTTTTAGATCTCCATTAAGAAATGCAGATTTAATATCCATTTGATAGAGTTTAATCTTAAGATGACAAGCATTAGCAAGTAGTAATCTAATAGATTCTAAACGAGCAACAGGAGCAAAGGTTTCATCAAAGTCAATACCTTCAATTTGAGAATATCCTTGAGCAACGAGTCTGTCTTTGTTTCTGACAATTGTTCCGAATTCGTCTGACTTGTTCTTGTAGATCTACTTTGTTCCGACAATGTTTACTCATGTTGGCTTAGGCACAAGATCCCATACTTCTTGTCTTTTAAACTGATTAAGTTCTTCATGCATTGAGTTTACCCAAGAAGGTTCGCTGAGAGCTTCTTCAATATTTTCGGTTCCATTGAAGATAAAAAGCATGTGTAGTGACAGACATTTTGAAGTTCTCTTCGAGTCATAACTCTAGCATTGGCATATCCAATGATATATTCAGATGAATGTCTTTGATGTACCCACTTAGCAGGTTTTTGGACAATATTTTCGGTATCATTGGGTTGTTCAACAATACTCTCATTATCATCTTTATCATCAGTGTCACTAACTAGAGGAACAATTGATGGTTCTTTTTCAGTCTGTTTTTCTTTGATAACAGTTTCAGAGGGAGGTAGTTCTGAAATGTGATTGTCTTGACTGAAATCGCTAATGTCATCAATAACTACGTTAATTGATTCCATCATGAATTTTGTCCTCAGATTATATACCCGGAAAGCACGGCTATCAGAAGCATAGCCTAGGAAGATTCCTTCATCACTTTTGGAATCAAACTTTCCTCTATGTTCTCTGTATTTGAGAATATATCATTTGCTTCCGAAAACCCTTAAATAACTTAGATTGGGTTTTCTTCCATACCATAACTCATAAGGAGTATTAAGAGTTTTAGATCTTAAATATACCATATTTATAAGGTAACATGCTGTAAATACAGCTTCCCCCCAGAAAGTTAATGGTAGGTTTTTATTGTGAAGCATTACTCTTGCCATTTCTTGAATACATCTATTCTTTCTCTCAGCTACACCATTTGCTTGAGGTGTAATAGGGGCAGAGAATTGATGACTAATTCCAAGTTCATTGCAGTATTCATATACTTTTGCATCCTTGAATTCTGTACCACGATCGCTTCTTATTCTTTTAAGTTTGCGACCTTGCTCATTTTGAATTCTATTCACAATGATTTTGAACTCCTCAAGAGTATCATTCTTGTGTTTCAAGAAGGAAACCCACGTGAAGCGTGTGTAGTCATCTACCATTACTAAATAATATTTCTTTCCTCCAACAGTAGCTTATTGAATTGGACCAAACAGATCCATATGAATTAGATCGAGAGGAGAACGAGTGGCTATATCTTGAGAAAGTTTGTGGGGAATTTTTCCTTGCTTACCTTTTTTGACAAGCACCACATACACCTTCTACTTTAGTATTTATCTTTGGAACACCTCTGACAAGTTCACGATTAATGAGCTTACCAAGCATTCGGTAGTTAACATGATCAAAACGTTCATGCCATAAATGAGTTGAATCAACCTTAGTCAGGTTACAGTATAAATTTGACTGTATATCGAGTAGATAACAGTTTTTCATACTTCTTCGTCCTCGAAAAATAATTTTTCCAGACTTGTCTTCAATATCATAACCTTTCATATTGAAGATGATTTTATGACCTTTATCACAAATTTGACTAACCGAAAGAAGATTTGCTTTCATTCCTTTAACATAAACAACATCATGGATTTAGGGAATACCTGGAAGCTTGATAGTACCTTTCTTGCTAATTAGATAGCTACTCCCATCTCCAAATGTTACTGATCCTCCCTTGTAGTCTTTAGTCTTTGTGAACCGCGAAAGATCACCAGTCATGTGTCTGCTACATCCACTATCTAGAAACCATTGGAAAGGTGAAGTTCTTTTGAGTGAAAATGGTCCTAGACATTGTTCACCATATTTAGGATATCTTGTTAGGTGTTTATATAATCCCATAACACGTTCAATCAGATGTTTCGTAAGGAAAATTTTCTGAGTTAAACATTTCCATCCTTTTTTGAAATATTTTCTGGTCTGTTCTAGATGTTCGGATGTTGATTATGAACATTTTTTAGATTCTCCCTTAGTAGGGTTATCTACGTTTTTGACCAGTCCTCTATCAATCATGACATTACTAATTTCGTTAGTAAAGGACTGGTTCTGTTCAACTTGTTTATCTAACATCCTGACAAGAGCAAAGTAATACTCTTCAGTGTCCTTTTGAAGATCACTTAAAATCTTTAGAACGTTAACCGAATCGCTCATGGGATTCAATTCTTATAGGTGTTGATGGTGGTTTTTTAGTTCGGAGCAAAAATTGTAAAACCTTGTATTTAATGCGTTGTATTCCTACAAAGGAATGAAAGCTATTGGAAAGTGATGAGTGGATAAACCTTTTCGCTTACATATGTATTGAGCAATTCAACATATTTATGAAATTTATCCAGAATAGTGCGTGAAGCAACAATCCCAGATATTCTGTAAATTTTAACCTATTGCATTATTCGCTAATGCATGACCTGCCTGGTATTTTCCTATGCTATGTTCCCAGCCGAACTCTCAATATTGGCATGACATGACAATTAATGTTCACTCGCAGCGGAGTAGCATGAATCTCCCGAAGTGTCGGTATTGAGACATGCATGAAAACACTCACGTAGGCTACATCACTATCTTATAAAGAGATTAACATGTTTACACACTTTTTGATTAAAAGATAGCGCGATCGAACGCGTTTAAATTCCTTAGGGAAAATATAGACTATTCATGTCAGTCTAAAAAAATAATCACGGCCACACAATTTGGCCACGCAATTCAACAAGCCTAGCCTTCTCCTGGCAGAATTAGGCAATCATCACGATGACCGCCGGCGGGCCCACTAGCATTCCGACCGAACGGATCCCATCTAGTACATCCGCAGTTCCTTCGAACGATTAACTCTAATGTGGGTGATCGCGCTATTGGAAAAACAAGCTCAAACGAGCTAAGACCGACAAAAAGGGTCTCAAAACCCATTGCATCCGTCCAAGTTGGCCGGCTTAGATCGCATCTCAAACGATCAAAGAGGCACCAATGTGTTCACCGGCGGCCCAATTTTCTTCCCAGTCGATCGACTTTCTCATGGAAAGTCAATGACGCATCAAACCATTCGATCGAACTAGGGCAGACGCGACTGCTTTGAAACCCTAATTTGTGTTTGCGGTAGTATGTTACTATCGCAAATCAATCATGACCGCCCATCTTCGCCAGCCAAATTGAATGGCTTAGATCTAATTTTAGATGGCCCAAGAGATGTCAGCGTGCACACCAGCGGCCCGTCTTTGCATATGGCTGATCGGCCCTCTCAAACTACCGCCCAACGCTTTTATTCGATCAGCCAAACTAGGGTTGGCCACACGGCTTCCAAACCCTAATTTGAATCAACGGCAGCAAATAGCTGCCGCAAACCATCTCGTCCATCCAACTTCGCTAGCTTGGTCGGACGGTTTAGATCAGATGTTAGATAACCGAAAGGGCGACGCTTTGATCACCGACCACCCCCTCCCATGAGGAGCAATCGGACAAGCTATAACTAGCCCATGTGATCCTCAAACGATCACCCAAAGATTGCCCTTCGTGCTGCCTCAACAGCAGTCATTAACTGCCGCAAATCATCTCATCCATTCAACTTGGCTAGCCAATTTGAGCGATCCAGATCCAATTTAGATCAACCGGTAGGATTTTAGAATGGCTACCATCCGCCACTCGCCTACAGGGAGTGATCGACCAAGCAGTAACTCACCCCTAGAGCTACCAAACGATCACCCAAAGGTGCCCGGTCACACTCTACTTTTAAGACGGTCGACTCGCGACTAATTTAGGCGATCTTTAAAACAATGATGCTCTATACACATCGACTATAAACAATGCTTTATACGCATCGATTATAAACGATGATTCATAAACGCTGATTTCACGAACAATTTTATTGTTTGACCTAAGAAGCACTACGTGCTGCTTTTAGCGGCAAGTCTCACGACTTGACCCATTTACTCGAGATATCAAACATGTCACGAACTGGGGTATAATCACTAGGGTATTGGTCTGGCGGTTTATAGTGCGCGGTGTGCAACGCGCCCATTACGTGAAAGTGTCAGGAAAGGACGGACGATTAACAAGTAATGAGAGTAGTGGGTGAGAGTGTGACCAGTCTTCCCTCATAACGGAAACACTATGATCACCACTTTACGCACAACTCCACTTCTCCACTACTTAACTTCCTCCACTTCCTATGAGATCAGGGTGCGCTCAATGACTTGTATAAATAGGTTTTCAATCTATTTCAAAAGAACAAGTGTTATCAACACAAGTATCCAGAAACCATATTCTGATACAAGTCAAAAAACATCCATACCTTCATTATTCAACATTCTGATCTCAAACACCTTCTTCGCTTCCCTCCCTAAGATCAACCCTTCTCATTCACTTTGTGGCCGAATTGAATCTGGAACGGCCATTTCTTGGTTTAGGCCAGAGTCTCACAGATTGATCTCTCGAATCTAAAAGTACTCTCATGCAATGCATTTGTTTAGGGTACTAATTCGTTTCTCATCAACACACCCAAATTTACCAAAAAACAGCAGAACCAGTATTTCCCTCAAACAATAGGTTGGATCGCACCAAATACAGATTGTTAGATCTTTTCGTGTTTTTCTTCTCTGATACCAATTGAAAAGACGAGGGTACCAAAATATACCTCAATCTAAAACTTTTCCACCTATAAGTCCTTTTCCGAAAGTGATTGTCTATGGACTAAGTCGAGACAATACAACTAATCGGTTCACATTTTGTGTGATCGTCTATGGATACGAGATCGAGACAATACAACAACGAAGTATGTTTACTTGATAATAGGTTCGGATTTAACCAAACTCTAGGGATTGTCTATCAAGTAATAACGTTTGTGTATTTTACTTCTAATTATAATAAAACAATTATAATTGCGGAAATAGAAAAGTAAAAGACACAGCAAGATTTTGTTAACGACAAAATCGCAAATGCAGAAAAACCCCGGGACCTAGTCCAGAATTGAATACTCTCATAATTAAGCCGCTATACAAAATCAAACCAACTTCGTATAGTTGAGACCAAGCAACTAAACCTATAGTTCACTTAGTTTCCTAAGTATCCATGTGCCTCCAACTTGCAGTAAGTCACGCACTTGGAACAATTCCCTTGGTTCGTATTCCAAATAGTAAAGGAACAACAAATCTGTTCGGTAACAACTCTTTTCAAACAAAGTGATATGAGTTTGACAAAGGCTCTTCCGTTTAACCAATAAAATCCTTTGCGGGTCCTTAGATCAATCTCTTAACAACTACTGAAGTAATTGTTAGATTATGCAATCAATACTATTAATCATAAAGAAGTGTATTGATGCCGATCTACTCAACTAATCAATCCAATCTATCACAAGGATAAACCGATTATAGTTGGATCCCCTTCCAGCCGAAACAAGTATTGTGCACACCAAAGATTATGAACCCAAAAAGTCTTTTTGTCTTCAAATCTTCTTTAATCTTTAATCAACACCTGCACACAATCAACTTGAATCTCTTGTGATCAATCACACACAGAACGGAGTCTGTTAACGTTGGATTATCACAAGACGTCTTTAGATCTACAAACAGTCTAAAGATCCCCGTTGAAACTTCGATCTAGTTTGAGTGAATCTTATATCAGAAGAGAAGATTCTCAAGCATAAACAAACTAGGTGCAATCAAAGTTCAACCACCGTTAGTCAATCAAATCAATCGAAAACTAAAATAAATTGCAATTATCTAGTTTCCCACCAACGGTAATAATTGAGCTTCTCAATCCCAAAGAAGTCTTTAACCTGAGCGGCCATAAGAGATTTCGCCTAATTAGGTTACTTTCCTCTCCGAATAGGCGGCTCCACCAGTAACAACACAACTGAGGTAGTTTTGCTGGCTTTGAGTATTAGTTTGCTAGGAATGCAAACTTAAGTATTTATAGACAAGGAAGTTTGGACACCAAGGAATTTCCAAAACCGAATATTCTCAAAGATATGAAATAAACACAAAATCGGTTTTCATAACTCTTGGAAATGCACTGTCCAAATATGGACCGAAATCCCAATAAAAAAAATCTATAATCAGTAAATGCACATTACTAATTATTATTTTCTAAAGATATGCATTTAATTGTTAGAAATTAAATCATTGTTATAAAAAGGTACTAGGTTTGTCTCCATGATAGCTTGGGCTATCAGACGGACAACATTAAACAGGAGCCATCATCCGGCGGTGGGGAAGCTCCAGATGATGTTTTCGCTTGGACGGCTGGGAAACTTCCGGTTTTAACATGGCCGTTGATATCTACCCCTATAACAAACCCGAATTTCTTTTATTTCTCCGCCATACAGATCTCCACCATACAGATTCTGGAGAAATTTCTCTCCTTCCGTTTTACCTCTTTCTGTTAGGAATTAGGTTTCTTTTTAATCAACATGGATGACATTATTACGGAGTAACTAATCTCAACATCTTCGATTCACACAAAAAGAATCGGATTGAGGTCTCTAATATTAAAAAAAAAAAACCTCTCCTTCTATGGAAATCTTGTCAAGGTATACCCTGATCCCTTCTCTATTGCGTGATTAAATTTATTAGCGTAGAATCTGGGGATCAATTTGTTACGGCTTTTATTTTTCGTCTAGGGTTAGGTTAGGATTTATATTATTGCATCATATTACTGTGTTTTTCCAATTTTCAGGGTTCAAATGATTAGAAATCCATGTATTAAGAGTCTAATTATTAATTGCATGTATGTATTTACGTTCTCCAGAGGTACATGCAACAACACAATGTGGTGAATCTTTTTCCTCTTGGAATGGATAATTTAATTCTCTACATTTATCTTTGTTTTGATGTCATGTGGATGAATTTATGTGGACTATGTCGTAGTTCGCATCCCTTAATGCATGAGAATGAAAAATTACCCTGCATTTGTAAGTCTTATGAACAACAGTTGTAGATTGTGCTACATTTAGAGAGTTGAATCAGAATAAAATTTACACCTTAGTTTGGTACCTAAAATACAACGAAGAAAATCTAATCTAGGCTAGACAGAAAATGCAGAAACATGGCTCAGTCAGAAACAACCTGTCGTGTTAAATTAATTATTCTATTTCTCCACCTTATTAGGTTCACGGTTACGACGATGTGCAAGGTTACTTTTCCTATATTATCATAATTCCTTAAACTTCTTAATTCATAAGCTCTTAAGAAGCTTGGGAGTTAAAGAATGGCTAGATGTAGAATACAACTGATGTTAGTTTAAGTTTAAAGCGCAATGCTAAGCTGAAAAACATATGATTACTTATGGGGACCATATAACAAATTGAGGTAACGTTCTTATTTGATGGTTCTTATTTGTGTAGTTAATCTTGCACTTTCATTTTTAAGCACTTGATTAACTTGAATGTAGTACAAATATCATCTATAAACTCTACAGGATACACTTTTTATTTGAGGGATCTAGATATATAAGCAAGCATCTTTAAATTTGAACCTCTTTACATCAGTCTTTAATTAAGCTCAATCTTTTATGGATTAGATACACCAAGCCAACCAGTTGCGAACAAACCGATGCATCCATACTTGAATCTGTTTTTCGTATATTAATTAAACACGACGGGTATTATGTTATGTAGATTTTCCTTTTCAGCAAGGTAATTGTGAGAGTAGCTACATAAATTGCGTTGTCGGTTGAGTGGGAGATAAGAGTGTGAAACTAACCAGTTAAAGATTGATACTAAAAATCAAGTATTAACCCTTTTATATCTAATCTATTTTATCAATACGAATAAAAGGGTGAGAAAGTAAGCTAAAAGGGCAACAATTTCGTATTGGAATTAAGATAAAAGGGTTATATGTAATCTATTGTATCTATTATTAGGATGTTTAGTGAGAAAGTAAGTTTTCTGTTTTATCTTCTATTGAAATTAATGCAACTTTTAGGCAGGGCATTCATACTTGAATCTGTCTTTCTCTTCTTCATTTACTCAGAAATTGTCGCCCTCAACAAGTTTCTTATTAAGCTAAGAGTTAACCTAGCTAGCTTTGATATACAATAAATCACTTTATGGATAGCTATTTTTGGTGTCCGAGACGCTTTTGGCATTATTCACCAAGGGTTTGTAAAGGAGCTGTTCTGCAAAACATGGTGTTTTCGACAAATTTGGTTTTGATTTGGTGTAAATGGTTTTGTTGGTTTAACAAATATTCTCAATCCTAGAGAGGTAATAAAAACTACTTTTAAGTAGATGCTTATGGTTGGATTATTTTATTTTTTATCGCAGAGGTCCTGGCTATCTTACACTAATGATGCTTACGAGGTATTCTTTGAGGCATTATCTTATTAAACAAAAGACTGCTTATAATTTGCTCCAATAGTCACAAACTTCATAATTTGACGTTTTGGTTTAAGGACTGTACCATAAAAATAGGAGAAAATAAATAAGGTAAAGTAACTACCATATCTCACAACACTTTGGTCCATTTTAAATAAATATCGCGGTGCACATGGACGAGGCTTTTGGAATTTGTGGTTGGTAGTTTCAACATAAACTGCTCATTGATGCCCAAAAAGTCATCCATTTGATGCGGCTTGCTTCAAGATGTTTAATTATTCCGAGTAGTCCCCTTCCATTTAATTTACCCAACAGTATGATATGGCAATATGTTGTGCAATCATAGAAAGTGTGCGACTCTTTCGAATTTTGAGTGTTTTGGATTTTTATTTAACACTAAACTAGATCAATATTGAGTTGAATATCTTCTTAAAATCTCCTTTCAATTTTTTTGGTTACGTCTATATGGATTGTGGAGAATGGAATCTAACTGACACTGATATTAATACCCTGCTTTTGGTAAGCAGTTTCGTCATTTTCTCATTCCTACAGAATTGTAAGTAGTACTATGATATTTCATATTTGTCGTCTTTGCTTTCACAATATGCATTATATAGGTAGAATTGAGGCACATGGGCATGTTTCATATCCACCACAGGATCCATAGTTGTCTAGCATCTCATCTCCATTCAAGTAAATGATTAGAATTTCATGTCATTTAGAGTCTTGACCCTGGATATACTTATTTTCATTTCTTATAGAAAAATTTGGTGCATTTTACTTATGGTTGCTGATATTTCTCATTGTTATGTTTATTCCATTTTTTTTTCCTCATGCCCCAGAATGAGATGTATCTGACTATCTGTTAGTTTTCCCAGTTGATATAAAAGGCCAATGAATAACTCTTTTAAGGGATGTAATCGAGTTTCTTTATAAGAACTGTTTGTTTCTTATCAAAGAATCGTAGCCTGGACATTAATGTAGTAACTACTACCACTACCAAAATAGACAATCTCTTGAAGATGTGTTAGCGATGTATATGTATATTATATAGTTTAACATGTCTTACACTTCTCGGTGTAGGTATTTGCTTCGTGTTGAAGCACAGCCCTGCAATGGGTCGACCGTTGTTGGTGCGGGTGCTACCAGCCAACACCGTGCCCGCCACCAAGCTGTTTACATTGTCTCGAGGAAACAGGTTAACCACATTTTCTACCAGTTTTAATATTCTCTAATTGTCCTTTCTTATCATTAATTGCCTCATCGTTGCCATATATATGATTCTAGAAAAAGAAAAGCCATGCCCACCCTCTATTTTTGGGTAGAAAACAGATTAGTGGGAGATCACAAGTCATTTCCACTTTTGATTGTTGTGGTTGGTTCAAGTTACACATAATACCTTGAACAGTGAGGAAATTGGAACCCTGAGTTTCTTCGTTACAAGAATCACCTGCCTATTCCCTGTCCCAGGAGTTCAGCTTACTCCCCTACATTTGTGGTTCAAACTGTCGGCAACAAGCATGTTTCTCTATCTGTGTCAATCCTTATTTATTACGTATATATGCATGGTTATTTATTGTTAGATTCTCTATTTGTTGTAAGCAGTATAGGCAATAGCTGGAAACCAGTCGAGTTTTTTTACTTGGATGCACTCTACTTAGCCAGTGTCAAGTTCTGCTTTATTGGTTCACTAAATTATTATTTTTTCTCTTGAAATGCTTTTTGGGAATCTAAAGGTTTATAAACATAAACTAACATTTGAATATTCTTATGACAGGGATACGAAAAGTAACTGTAGTGATGCACAGACTGTTCACTCTCCTCCAGACTTCTACCTGAAGGTATATTTTAGTCTTAATGTTATACAATCGTGATATTACTTCAAGCCAAACTAAAATCCTAATCCTAATTTTTTTTTAATTTTAAATGGATTTAGAATTTTTCAAAAGGATTAATATTTGTTGTATGGGATAATAATGTAGAATTGTTTTGATTTTTGGAATAAACCAGGGAATTGAGTTAAAACCCTAATTTTTTGGTGCTTATTGGGTGTTATGTTGTTTCAGTAAGAGTCTGGATAACAAAAGTCATCACATACTTTCAATATTTCTAAATCATCAATTTTATATAAACAGAACTTTTTTGTTGAGATAGATATATATAGATGTTGATTTCTGATTGTTCTCTTTGAATATATGTTGTCCTTTATTTTGATCAGGGTTACCACTTCTTCTTTTTTGCAGGTGGATAAAAGGGTAAGAATAAGACTAAAGCAGAAGATAGGAATCAGAAACTCTAAAAATTGTAGAGATTATAAAAAAATACAGTCTGTGCTCAAGTTGGTTCATGTCTAAGTTATTATGTTTAAAAGTAATGCATGAAGATAGGAATCCAAAAGACCCGTTAAAATTTGTTTGAGGCTATCATGTGAATCTGAGTTCTCTCTAAAATAATACATGATCAGGAAATATCTGTCTAATAACATTTGTTGCAAACTACAATTCGGCATCTTACTGGAAATTTTGTTTCGCAGGGTTTGTAAGCTTTTGTCCCTAAAGAAGAGTTGACGAATAGAGGTAACATATTATGGGATTCGAAAGAAAATGTGGATCAAAGAACCAACGTTACTTGATCTCAATCTATTGTTAGTTCTCTATGTTTCTATGTATCTTTCATTTGGATACTTTGAGAAATGTATATTTGTCTTGAACTCGACTACCTTTCCTGATGACCTCTTCTTTGAAGTACTATTAGAATACTGAAGTGTAAGGGATATTCTTTGGTAAGTATGTGCTTCAGCTTCTATGTGTACAGAGGTATGAAGGAAGGAGAATTAACATTTATACACAAGCCAGAAAAAAAAGGTATGATCTTTGGATCATGTCATTCTCTCATTTGTTAGAGGTGCGGATTTCCTGGATACCAGTTGATGAAATGAACTAATTGGTATTTCTTTTATTTCAAGTGGAACAGTTGCTCTAAAATTTTGTAATTAATCTCTTGCCCTTCTCATCGAGATCTCTTTTATATTTTCTTCTTTTTCTGTCATTCATCAAGATTAATTGTGACGTGTGGTTGGTTAAATACTAATGTGGGTCGATTGTTGTTGTCGTTGACATGTGGTCTGTTGTTAGTATCATGAACATAATCTTGCGACTGAAATACAGCTGCAATACAACTGTTACTGCATAAAGTATGGTTTCCCATTTTTGCACTTCCTTTGTTCTTATTGAAAAGACTAGCAGCAAAGGTAAATCCTGCTTTTGTCCCATTTTAAGACAAGTCTCTTAAACCACAGATCTGTGGCGCAATGGTAGCGCGTCTGACTCTATGTCAGAAGGTTACGTGTTTGATTCACGTCAGGTCCTTCCCCAGTATTTAACCGTGTTCTACATACACTATTGGATTTAAGTATTTATTGGCGATTCTTTTTGTGCTGCATACCTGCATTTTTAATATGAAACTAACTCAGTAGACTGGCTGAAAAGCTATAAGAAGAGACATGTTTGATGTCCATAGGTAATATCACATGCTTTGCCTATTTTGGAACATAATACATCTAAAATTTACTATTATTTTCCCTCTCCATTCTCAACTAATAGGATTCCCGTTATTATCTTGATATGGATCAGCGGAGTTGGCTGTGGAGGAAGAAATTTTCTTCTGATAAGATTCTGGTGAAACAGAAAATTCAGGATCAATATCTCCTTATTCTGAAAGATACTCTGATGAAGAGGTAGGTGGTTTATGAGAACTCCTTAGAGCCTTTTGATTGGGTAAATACAACTTGGGTCTGGTGTTGCTGATTTGCGCGTGCCGTTTGACCTTTTTTGTAATAGAGTTTGGGATTGCTTAACTTTCTCTTTTTTCTATGTAAACTGTTAACTGGTGTGTTACTATAAATGTGGAATTTGAATATTATGTCTAGAAACCAAGCATTAAACTATATTATGTCCATGGATATCGAAAACCAGAACCTAAGAAGGAAGATTTGTGTTAAGAGTACTACTAGGACAACTGGCCAGCATGCAGTTTAAGAAGTTTGTGTTCCTTCAACGAAACTTTCGTTATTCGGATCTGAGATGGGAATAAAATGTTACACGGTACTCCCTTTTCTAAGTAAATTTATTTATAGGAAGACTGTTATGAAATTCTATAGAGATATTTTGTAAAAGAGTCGTATGTTTAGGGTATGGGTTGTAAAACATACACTTGATGCATTAGGGTCGTTGCTAACCAAAGACCAGTTTGACCAGCTGCAATTTTTACATAACACTTGATTCTAATCCCACTAAATTATTGAACCGGGTTTAACTGATCCAGATCTTTATCTGCAACCTTATACGGTACCAATTGTTTTCGCAGCAGCAACAACATAAACCATTTTCTTCATGAACCCTGTATCACCCAGTAACAAAAGCCTATTCCAACGCCATCGTTACAAGTAGATATCCCAACAAGAAATATTTTCTTTTGAATTATATGGATGGAAGAACAAAGCAATCGGAATAAAGAAAAAGGTTAACAGAATTGATAGAAAAGAAAAAAAGAAGAAGAGAAAATCAATTGGAAGGTATAATCTCAAGTTTGTATAGATGATTAGAAGAAGGATTTGTTTTACTTTATGTGTATTATCAGGAAAATTTTATATGGGTTGACTTAGATCTAATTTTCCCCAAAAATTATATGATTCAAACGTTTGGGTTTTTGATTGAGGGTTTTAAAAGTTCTTTTTTCCAAAATAGAAGTACCCAAAAATTATATTTCTTCTTTATCAAAATAAATAAATAGAAGTACCCAAAAAGCTTAAGCGAATCTGATTTAGAATCTGCTCCCTTTTTCACATTTTCAATTAATTTTGTAAAACCAAACTTTTCCCTAGATTTGATTAATGTGGATTGTGATTTGATTATGAATTTGATCTTTTTAGTTTCAGTTAATTTTTGATTCTATGTGTGGAGTTTTGATTGCGTAGAGATAGAAGGAATAGATCTGCATTAGTACAATTGGTGAGTACTACTAAGATCGAAGAGGAGAAGAAGCAACATGATTTCAGTAGTTGTAATGGAAGAAGAGGGAAGTGGACCGAAGACTAACAATTTTTAACGACACTGGAACAGTCTAGGCATGTCAATTAACGGTCTGGACTTTAAGTGAAATCGGACAAGTCATCTAACGGATTGGTAACAGTCTTTGTTAATCGACGACCCTAATACATCAAGTGTATGTTTTACGACCCAGATCCGACGACCCTAATACATCAAGTGTATGTTTTACGACCCAGATCCTAATTAGCGACATACGACCCTTTTACAAAATATCTCTTCTATATACGTAGTAATGTTAGCATTGAGCTGGTGGTTATACTAATACTTCAAACAAAGTAGTGCAAATAGGATATATGGATGGTTAAAACATGCTTATTGTTCAGAAGATTACTTTGGTTCAAGTCCAAAAGCAAAAGCTACCGTTACGAATGATGACAATCCTGTTTAACATAAAACTTCTGTAGTATTAGATTATGAAGAATGGACTACAAGTGCCCAGTGTGACCTTCTCTTTGCCCTAACTTTTTTTCTTTCTAAGATCCCATAAGACGCAGTTACATCTTCCTTGAAAATTATTCTTAAACATACACATTTCAATCTGTCGGTAGCTTAATGTTCTTGAGCTTGCGATGGAGAGTATATAATAAGATTTTTTCACTCAAGTCAAAACCATGTTCGCAGTTTGATGACTAACATAGTGTTAACATGATATTCGAGCAATATGACTGATTTATTTATATTTCATCACATTGTCACATCTCCGTATATTGAGTCATTCAAGCTTGGGTTTCCATTGTATTCTAATTTTTAGGTTTTACAAGTTCAGTTTTAGCTATGTTTGTAGTCTTTAATTGGTTCAATCATTGATTTCTTTGTACTTAAATGTTTGATTATCTTATTTCTTAATATTTTGCTTACTTGAGTACAAACCCTTGCATCTGCTTTGTAATCTGAATTATTTCAGCCTTACATTCACGCAGGTGCAGCAAACTTCGTGCCACTGTGGAGGTACTGCCTACAACCGCGGTTGAGATATATATACTATATTTTCGGGTTTCATCTCAAGTAGGCAACAGTGTCGACTTTGAATTTCAGAGTGGCAGTAAACTTAGGAAGTTAAGTCATTGATGTATACGTCGTTTCATTTGGGGAACTAATTTCAGTAGGCTTTTGGATTTTTTCATATGGAATCCGACCTTTCTCGGACCAAAGTTCAGGAGTTACGATCTGCATGTTGTTGCATCAATCAAATTTGAAGCTGGGAAGAGGTGAGATGATCATGGTCTTCCTAGGAAAACACAAAATTTACTGCATGGCCTTCATAGTGAGCAGATGATTCGAGGTGACATGAAACCAAATTGTTAAATCTCACTTTGATAGGCTGGAGATTTTGATGGTTATGACTAACGAGCAGATGATTTGAAGTTCGGAAAAGTTTATCACTTTCAGGAAATGAGGTGGAAACTATTCAATAGGTAATAAAACCATATCAAACCATTTCACCACAAGAAAATGCAGTGAGTGTTCCCGGGAATAGCCAACATTCTTTTAAGGTGGCTGGGATTCATTAGCACAAATGATATAGTGTTTATTCTTTTCATTCCAACTTGCATGATTTGATTTGGGATTCATATTCGGGTCCACTACTGGATTTATTGGGATTCATATGCGGGCCCAACTAAGTTCGGATGTTCTTTAGTCTGAAGGACTACGGAATTAGTGCTACATGGCATCTTCTTTTGAATCTTGATATCTTGCCAGATGAATTAGTTTAGGATGTCAGCCTTTTGAAAATCAAGCATTTGTGAGTCCTTGCTTTAAACTGATTTTGTGTACAATGAACGCCTTTTGTATATCAATGGTCTTAAATACTTATTTCCGATGGCTATCAAAACTGCAAATAAAAACTAAAAGGAGAGGTTGAGTCGGGGCCGTAAGGCCCCGGTGATACCTAGTAGCATATAAAAACTAAGAAACTTTAATTAAAAGATTCTCAATTTATTTCGATCCTGAGATTCTCCTTTAGCTATTAAGGAATATCTCTGAACAATTAATGATAAGAATTACTGCACATGTTCAAAGTATGTCGACATCTTTACTTTGCAAGTCCTTTTTCATACTTACAATCTTGGAAACGATTTGCCACACTTCCAAACAAGTTTAGAATTGGTTCGTCTGATATTCCAAATCACCACACTTCCAAACGATTTGCCACACTTCCAAGAACTATGTGATTGATTATCCTATCAAATCACCAATCATGGGTTTCACGGTTCTACCAAAACAAGTTTGGTTCTACCTCCATGTGAGTACTGTGCATAGTCACACTAGTTACCAAAATTCGGCTGACTAGGTACTAGGATCGGTTCCCCACAACTTATGGTAACTACCTGTATTCGGTTGCACATGTCCATAGGATCGGTTCCCCCATAACTACAAACTTGTTGCACATGTTCATAGGATCGGTTTCCCCATCTACTAAAAACGTGTTGCACCTCTTACAAGGATCGATTCCCCTCTTGTAAATTTGTTGCACCTCTTACTAGGATCGGTTCCCCAATGGCTAGATAAAAGTTGCTATTTGCAAGGCATCGATCATACCATCTTGAGTGATTACTTAAGATCGGTTTCACTAATAAAAGTCATACCAATACATAAGTCAGGCCTTGTGAATAGTTTTACCAAGATACATAAACAAGTTTATGAGCGGTTATACTAAACACACATATTGGTAATTCAAAATAGATTTGCAATGAATAACAATACCAATAAGCCTAGCGATTTCCCTTTCGATTCACAAAACGAGTTTATGAACTTACTTCCTTTAAATGAATGTAAAACATTGTTTCCTAGGATGAAATCTTCACTCATACCAATACATAATCACAATAGCATTTATACGATTATGTCGATGTCTTATATACAAAGTTTAATGGTTAAGCAATAAACCTCGTATTGTATTCCTCAATACTATGTCTAACTAGAGTATCATACACAGCTTCGTAGTTATGTTTTCAATATGCACGACTTGAAAGATACGTTAGGGAATGAAACAATTCAAGTCAAATATTACTAACCTCAAGAGGAAGGATGATGTTGTCGTTGTAGCTCCATACTTCTTCACATTCTTCAAGTCTTCATATAATACTTGTAAGTCTCATATCCTAATACTTTCAAGCTAACCTATACGAAGTTGACTCTAGTATATAATCAAGCGACTCTTTAAATGAGTTTTGATTCACTAAAATATGACAACCAAACTTGACATACCAACGCTTGGTGGGTTCAACCGAGCTATGCTCTAACATACTTGAAAGGACCAGCATCCCATTCACATCTCCTAGTAACGGCTGGGTTGATAATCGGATCGAGTACCCAAGTTTTGATGGGAGGAGAAGTGACTGGTTGCAGAAAAGGTTGTTCGATAAGACTTACTTGTGCTCGGAATCTGCAGAGGAACGTCGCCGGGATCTCTCTAGGAAGTTGTGTCACGTTGTCGAGCTGTCGATACGGCAATAGATAATCTTCAGGGTTGGATGGCTAGTTGGAAATCCTTTCAGGTATAGATATTGGCAAAGGACATACTCCTAGTTTTGCTTTGTTGCTATGCACCCATGAGCGTCCCAGAACCATATCATAATTTGGGTATTCTTTAACAATATGAAACTTAGCGTGCGTTAGAGCATCTCCCACCTTGATTTTCCTTCTGGGTTTTCGATCACAGCTGGGCAGTGCATAGCTTCCTGCTTTGAAATTCCTGCGAATCTCAAAGTCTTGACAGTAACAATGTTGAAGTCAGAGGCCGCGTCAATCAGTGCATTGTCAAACTCAACATACTTCAAGTGATCGGTTTTTAGGAGTCCCCAGCTGCATCTATTAGTCGCGCTTCCCAGGAAAGATTGGGGCTTGGGAGCGGCTTCCCTGACTGGAAATAGACGCTTTCCTGATACGACACGGTTGAGGGCTCCAAAAATGTCTTGACGCTGCGCCTTGGAGAAATACAGAATTTCACATAAATGCTCCATCATAGACTGCACAGTTTTGCGGACGGAGTCCCCAGAAATCATGCAGCTCCTGACATGAAGGGGGTCTCTGTGAACTCCTTTATTTCCCAATTGAAGTTCTCCTGCATCCACCTTCTCTTTGAAAATGCACTTCAATTTGTTTCAGTCACTGGTTAGGTGATTGACAAACCTATGGTAGCGACAATATTTTGGATTTGCCATCTCTTCTTCGGTTGGTGGACGTCGGAGAGGAGGTAGCTTTATGGTTTTATCTTGGATCCATGCTTCCAGGAGTTCAATGACTTCATCCATTGGAAATGGGAAGTCTGGAGCAGCATATCCAATTTCTTGTTGTTGCACAGGAGTCTTAGTCGCGGCTTTCCGGGATGGGTTTGTTTGCGCTGGTGCTGTACGCTTGGGTTGTTGTTCCGCTGCTAGAGCTTTCCTTTTCCCTCCTTCGCCCACTACGCTTACAGAAGGACCGGTGTTATATTGCTTGTTGATGAGGCGCCTGTTTCCTCGAGTTTCGCGTGCATCTTCACCCCTGGCCGGTCTGGTTCTTTCTAACAGCGTTGGTGCGGTCATAGCCGACCGCTTAGCAGCTTCATGGAGTTCAGAGAACGTCTGTAACGAAGGTTTTCCAGTAAAGCACGATAGATGTGAACCATACCGTTAATGCATGACTCCACCAACTGTTGTTCGGTCACGTTTGGGTCGTGACAATCCAATGCTTGAATTCTGAATCTCTTGGCATAATCGTTTGGATGTTCGTTGTTTCGTTGAAACATTCTTCCTAAGTCTAAGAAAGTGATTTGCTCAGATACGAAGAAATACTTCTTGTAGAAAGCGGTGACCATCCCACACCAGTTGGATATGATGTTTGGTGCGATGTTGTTGTACCAGGTATACGCTCTTCCGGTAAGCGACTTTGAAAATTCTTTCAGGCGAAGGACATGATTGTATTCGTGTTCTCCCAAGGATTCCAGAAAACGAGAGATGTGTTCACGAGCGTTACCAGTACCATCATAGAAGGAAAACTAAGGAGATGAGTATCCTCTTTGGAGAGGAACTCTTTGTACATCAGCAGGATACGAAGGTTGGTGCTGGTGCATGTCCACCGGGTTTTCTTTGCCTCAATTTTGGAGGAGACGCTCCAGATCCTCACGTGTGATGAAATTGGATGGTTGATTCCTTTTTCGTGAGCGTTCAGGGGTCACACGAACTTCCTCATCTATGAAGGCATGCCCTATTGAAGCGCTCGCGCCAGGAGTGTTAAAAATACTCCTTATTGGCTCCATGGGCTGACGCGGCTCTTGTGGCAGTCGCTCCGTTAGCGTCTTGAGGAAAGTGAGTACCTCTTTCTGAGTTGTAGCCATGTCAGTTTGAGCCTTAGCGAGAACTTCTTGTCTTTCCATCAAATCAACAATGGTGATAGGGGGCTGGCTTCCTCTGACTCCTCCAATCTCTTGTCCCGATGAAGAAATGGTGGAAGCCCTAGTGACGATTGGAGGTGTCATGCTCGAAGAAATATTAGGAGTAATAGCGGCTCTGGCTATATGAGGTGTCACGCTAGAGGGGATGCTTCCAGCGTTACTAGTGTTGGTGCTATAGGTTGTAACACCATGCGATGTGTTGACTATGCTGGCAGGCGGTACATTGGTGTTAACTGCAGGGATATTGGCACCAGGGGTGTTATCAGCGCCCTTAGCATCAGGGTTGGTAACTGACCCGAACCTAAGATCTACCATCTTGAATTTGAGAAAATTGAAATGAAATTGAAAATTGATCTTGCAACCGAGTTATTAATCTCCCACTGTAGTCGCCAGTTGTTTTGGGGTAAAAACTGATTCTGCTGTTTTTAGTAACTTTGGGTGTGTTGATGAGAAACGAATTCAAATCCTAAACAAATGCACTGCACGGGAGTACTTTTAATTTCGAGAGATCAATCTGTAAGACTCTGGCCTAAACAAAGAAATGGCCGTTCCAAATTCAATTCGGTCACAAAGTGAATGAGAAGGGTTGATCTTAGGAAGGGAAGCGAAGAAGGTGTTTGAGATCAAAATGTTGAATTATGAAGGTATGACTGTTTTATGACTTGTATCAGAATGTGCAACTGGCTCGCAGAATGTAAGCTATCAGTTCTCAGTGTTTTCTGGATACTTGTGTTGATAACACTTCTGTCCTTTTTGAAATAGGTTGAAATCCTATTTATACAAGTCATGTTCGAGCACACCCTTATCTCGTAGGAAGTGGAGGTGATTAAGCAGTGGATATGTGGGGTTGTGTAAAAAGTGGTGATCACCACGTTTCCATTACGAGGGAAACCAGGTCACACTTTCACCCACTACTCTCATTGCTGTTAACCGTCCATCCTTTCCTGACACTTTCTCGTAATGGGCGCGTTGCACGCCGCATGCTGTAAACTGCCAGACCAATACCCCAGTGAGCATCCCCCAGTTTGTGACATGTTTGATGTCTCGAGTAAGTGGGTCAAGTCGTGAGACTCGCCGCTAAAAGCAGCACATAATGCTTTTAGGTAAAATAATAAAACTACTTGTGAAATCAATATTTATAAAACATCTCTTATAATCGATGTATATAAAGCATCGCTTTTAAGCAAGCAGCTAAAAATAATCGATATGCAGGAAACATCGTTGTTTTAGAGCTCGTTCAAATTAGTCGCGAATTGAACGTCTTAAAAAAGTAGCATGACCGTCCAACTTTGGGTGATCCTTTGAGAACCTTATGGGTGAGCTACCACTTGGTCGATCGCTCCCTGTGGAAAAGGGGTGGCCGATGATCACAGCGTTACCCTGTTGGCTTCCTGAAAATAAATCTAAACCATCCGACTAGGCTAGCGAAGTTGGATGGACGAGATGATTTGCGGAAGTTGCCTACTGCCGTTGATTTAAATTAGGGTTTAGAAGCCGTGTGGCCAACCTTATTTTGGCTGATCGATTGAAAGCGTTGGGCGCTAGTTTGAGCAGGACAATCGGCCATGTGCAAAGGTGGGTTGCCAGTGAGCACGCTGATATCTTCGGGGCCACCTGAAACTAAATCTAAGCCATTCGAATTGGCCGATGAAGATGGATGGTTGTGATCGATTTGCGACATTAGCATGTTGCCGCAACGCAACTTAGGGTTTCCAAAACAGCGCGTTCACCCTACTTTGGGCAAGAGATTCAATGCGCTCCTGGTTTGCCGTGGGAAAGTCGATTGACCAAGGATGTAGTTGGGTCACCGGTGAACACGCCAGTACCCATTTGATCATTCAAGGAAGATCTAAACCGTCCAACTAAGCTAGCAGAGTTGGACGGATGTGATGAATTTGAGACCATTATGGTCGGTCTTGGCTCGTTTGAGCTCTTTTTCAATAGCGATCACCCATGTTCTGGCTAACATTTGAGGGTGTTGCGGGTGAACTAAATGGATTCCGGTCGGCTGGGATGTTAGTGGGACCGCCGGCGGTCATCATGATGCTCGCCTAGTTCCGCTAGGAGTAGGCTAGGCTTGTTGAATTGCATGGACAAATCGTGTGGTCGTGATCGTTTTTTAAGACTGACATGGACAGTCTAGATTTTCCTTAAGGAATTTAGGCGCGTCGATCGTGCTAAACTTTAATTAAAAAGCGCGTTGACACAAAAATCTCTTCATCAAAGAGTGGTGTAGCATGTGCAAGTGTTTTCATGCGGGTCTCAATACTGACACTTCGGGAGATTCGTGCTACTCCGCTGCGAGTGAACATTAATCGTCATGTCATGCCAATATTGAGAGTTCTGCTGGGGAACATAGCATAGGAAAATACTAGATAGGTAATGCATTAGTAAATAATGCTGGTGGAAAATAAAATTCATAGAATATTTGGGATTGTTGCTATATGCACCATTCAGAGAGAATTTTATATATATATATACAAATATATTGAATTGCTCAATACATTCGTGAGCGAAGAGGTTTTTGCACTCATTACTTTCAAATGGCCTTTGTTCCTTTGCAGGATGACCACGCATTAAATACAGGGTCTTACGATTTTACCCTTGAACTAAAAACCACCATCAACAACTTCATTACACAAATCCATTTTATGTTCTGAATAATCTGCCAGATTAATTATTTTGGAGGCTAAGTGTTTCTCGCTTTGTTTCAAAAATTCTTACATTCAGTTGAACAATAAGTTTTAAGACATCTTCCAAGCTATCAATGGATTTTCCTGCTTCTGAAAAGGTTTTGACTTTATTGAAAAATGTAATCCAATTAGAAATTCAGAATTAGGGAAGGATAGTGGGTTTAAATCTGTCTTACTGTCTGGAATAGAAACACAAGATTTGTCACCAATAATTGGAATCAGATCTAAAACAAACTTTGAATCTGGCACTTGTACCTTTTGTTTTGGATGCATTCTTTTCTTATCATGAACCTGATTCTCAATCAAGTGTTTATCAGTCATATACTTTGTTCTTAATTTTAGAAAACAACTACGAGACCAATTTTCACTGACCCTTTTTGAGATATTATTCTCAACATCTTGATGTACGCTAACTGATTCCTTTATAAGTTTAGATTTACTTTTCTTATTTCGACTCATGTATTATAGGTTGGATCGAACCAAACACAGATTGTTAGATCTTTTCGTGTTTGCCTGCTCTGATTCCAATTGAAAAGACGAGAGTACCCAAATACACCACAATATTTTATTTATCAACCTATAAGTCCTATTCCGAATGTGATCGTCTATGGACAGAGTCAAGACAATATGAGAATTCGGTTCACACTTCGTGTGATCGTCTATAGATACAAGATCGAGACAATACAACAACAAGATCACTTGTGTGATTGACTATGGATACAAGATCGAGACGATACGACAACAAAGTGTGTACTTGATAAAACTTCGGTAATAACCGAAACTTTATAGGATCAATATCAAGTATTACGGAGTTAACGTACTTGTGTATTTTACTTAATTATAATAACAATTATATTGCGGAATGCGAAGTAAAATACACAACAAGATTTTGTTAACGAGGAAAACTGCAACTGCAGAAAAACCCCGGGACCTAGTCCAGTTTTGAATACTATCATAATTAAGCCGTTATACAAAATCTAATACTAACTTCGTATAGTTGAGACCAAGCAGACTACCCCTAGCTACTTAGTTCCTTCAGTATCCCTGTGCCTTCGAATTCTAGAGTCACGCAAGTGAATAGAAAGTCATTTAGATCGGATTCAAAACATCAAAGGAAGAATCTGTTTGGTAACCACTCTAATAAATCTTGCTAGAAGATAATATGAGTTGTTGACAAAGGGTCTTATGTTTAATCTAATAAACTCCTTTGTCTGGTTAGATCAATCTATCCAATGACTACCGAATAATCAAGTTTAGATTCGCACTCAATCAATATAGATCTCAAAGAGAAAATATAAAGAGATGTCGATCTCACAAACAAATCAATCAGATCTATCAAAGATAAACTGATTCTAGTTGGATCCCAACCGATCAAGGTTTGTGCAATAAATCCACAAGATACGAAAACTAATAAGATTTCTTATTCGTCTTCAAATCTTTTATTGCCTTCAAATACCTGCACAACAACACTTGAATCCTCTTGTGATCAATCACACACGGAACGGTGTCTGTTAACAATGGATTATCACAAGATGTCTTTAGTTCTAACAACAGTTTTAAAGATCCCGTTGATAGTTTGATATAGTCTAAGTGAATCTTATATCAGAAGAGAAGATTCTCAAGAATAAACAAACTAGGTGCAATCAAAGTTTCAACAACCGTTAGTCAATCAAATCAAATCGAAAATTAATAATAGTGCAATTATCTAGTTTCCCACCAACGGTACTCATAGAGCTTCTTGATCCCATAGAAGTCTTTAAACGAGAGGTCGTAAGAGATTTCACCTAATTAGGATACTTTCCTCTTCGAATAGACACCTCTACCACAAACAACAAGTAATGAAGTTTTCCTGGCTCTTAGGATAGTTTGCTAGAAATGCAAACTTAGGTATTTAAAGATCAAGGATGTTTGGACACCAAGGAATTTCCAAAACTGAAAATATTCTCAAGATATGCAATGAATGCTCAAATTCGGTTTTCTTAATTCCAATATAAATGTTTGTCCAATATTTCCGAAATCTCTCATAAAAAATCTCTAATTAGTAAATGCACATTACTAATTTTTATTCTCTAAACCTACGCATTAATCGCTGTTAATTAAAGCATATAAAACCAAAAACCTTAATTAAAAGATTCTTAATTTATTTCGGCACAGGATCACCTTGAGTACCAAGGGATATCTTTGAACAATAAATGAAAAGAGTTACTGCTCGTGTTCAACGTATGTTGACATCTTTATTCAACAAATCCTTATTCTGAACATACATGGATTTGCATTTTGGAATCGGTTCTACCACACTTCCAAACAAGTTTAGAATTAGTTATACCAGAATTCCAGGTCTACTATGTGATCGGTCATACCAAGTCACAATGGTTAGTTGTGATCGGTCCTACCAAGTCACATACATGGGTTCAGATTGGTTATACCAATCACTAGGATCAGTTCTACCTAAACATGGTACCTACTTGTGATCGGTCACACCAGTCACTAGGATCAGTCATACCAATTACAAGGATTGGTCACACAACCACTTTTGATCGGTCATACCAATTACCATAATCGGTCACACTAATTACAAGGATCGATCATACCATCTCATGGTGATTACTTAGGATCAGTTACACCAATTACCAGGACCGGTCATACCAAATCATAAGTCTATGTATTGTGATCGGTTATACCAAGATACATAACCTGAGTTAAGATCGGTTCTACCAACTCACACATATTGGTCATCCAAAGAGTATGCAATGAATAGCCTGACCAATATAACTATTGATTTCCCTTTCAATTCATGAAACAAGTTCATGAATGTACTTCCTTTAAACAAATATAAAACATTGTTTCCTAGGATGAAATCTGCACCATTAACCCATACACATAATCATAAACTATATACAAGATTATGTCGATGTCATATCTAAGAAGTTCAAAAGATAAGCGTTATACTTCGTAATCTAATTCCTTAATACTATGACCATACTATTATGATCATGTCTATCCACTAGAGTATTATATACAATATGTACGGTATATACAGCTTCACATGTTATGTTTTCAATATAGCACGACTTGAAAGATACGTTACAAATGAAACAAGTTCAAGTCAACATTACTAACCTCGAGTGGAAGGATGATGTTGTCGTTGTAGTCGTTACTTCTTCTCATTCTTCAGGTCTTCATAGTAATACTTATATGTCTCAACATTCCTATACTTTTTAGTCTAACCAAAACGAAGTTGACACTAGCATTTAATCAAGCGACTCTAGATGAGTTTTGATACTAAAATATGACAACCAAACTTGACATACCAACTCTTGGTGAGTTCAACCTAGCTATGCTCTAACATAATAATCTAATATTTTTTATATTTGTGAATAGTAGTGAGTAGTTAACAAATAATTTTATTCCTTGCAGTTTATAAGGCATCCTAAAGGAATTGGGTTGCAGAAGTCTTTATAGAGGTAAAGCAACACCTTGAAGTGGATTCTTTTAGGTGATTCACATGTGTAAGCTAGATTGGTTGTAAGCGCAGGGATACTGAAGATACTGATCTAGAGGTAGTTTATTCGATCTCAATTACATGAGGTTGTAGGTAGGCATTTATGTAGTGCCTTAATTATGAGAGTATTCAAAACTCGACTACATCTTCTTCTTTTTTTGCCAAACAGTTTTCCGCATTAATAAAATCTTGGGTGTCGTGCCAGTACTTTACTTTCTGCATTATATTTGTTCTACTATAATTAAGGTAATTGCAATTGTAAGTTAATCATATCTTGGTCGATTGCGTAGTCTATTCCTTAATTGGATTTGCTGATTATATCCAAGATCATCTTATTGTTCTAATCTTTAGTCTTTATAAGATTGAAAAGATTATACAAGGAGTTTCTGATATAGGTTATTACAAAAATATTAGTGGTTTACTCGGTACCCCCGTCTTTTCAAATAATCCAAAGACATGATATAATCAACAGAAGAAGAATGTTGCATCTCAGCACTACCAGGCAACGTTGATAAAACCCCTGCGAAGAGCAATCAAAAAAATCACCAAAAGGGAAATTAAAATTGCTAAGCAAGAAATCAAAGGAAGGAATTAGAACTCCCTCCTCTAATAGTAAATGAAGCGCCTTCCAAGTTCAAATGATACAGATATTTTTCAAGGAAGAAGATCAACCGATCAAATAAACAATTCTCAAATAAATGTATCTTTTTTCAAAAACTCAACTCAGGACATTATCTTCATTTTCTTGTCTTCTTAGGGTCCGTAAAAAAGGCAGAATATGGATACCATATTTCATACATCTCCTATAATCTCACAGCTTTTATTTTAAAAGTCCAAGTCCAAATCCATCATTATGAATATTTCTAGAAACTTGGGTTAGCTTAACTTCTATATTTCTAGAGATGTATATGATCAAGAAGGTTTGTCCCTTGATTCCTAGCAACAAAGGCCTTGTGCCTCTTTATAAGAATCCCAAGGTGTTTTTTCTTAATAAGAATCAAGCATTCTCTCTACTTTTTATGCTCCTAGCTCATTATATTAAATATTTATACTTGAGTGTTGTATATTATTTCTAGCAGCTACAACCAGGAACACAAGATTAAGTGAAAGATAAACTAGATAACATAACAAAAAGTATAATAATGGAAGAACTGAATGATATTATCTCCCCCCTTTTAAGGACAACAAGGAAATCAAACTCTGATAAGCTTTTCTTTTCGTTCACCGTCCAATTTCAATGTCCGCATATGGAATAACAGCCGCCGATTTAGATTTACCGTGTGAAGGAAAAAGACGGAGCCATTGGATACCCGCCTTTAGAAATCAGAAACTAATCTCTATCGTTGGATTGTTTGTTACCACCAAAATAAGTCGCGGGATCGATTCCTAAGTCAATTCAATATTTTGATTTTTTTTTTCTCTTTCCCCTTTATCTACTTCTCTGTTCTATCGACCTAAAAGCTTAAGAAAATGAAAACGAAGACCTCATCTATTTTTCCACCAGATTAAAATCGATTGTTTAACAGTTTAATGATTTCAAGGTTTTCGGACTGGAAATAATTTACGGATGTGATTTGGAAGAATAGAGAACATCGATAAATTTAGATTAAAGATCAGTGTTTGATGTGCAACGCATGTGTACTCTGCTTGTTCATAGTAAAGACCAAAGGAATCAAAATAGTTACGACCAAGAGAGATCCGACCCTTATCTTGCAGGTTAAAGGTCTTTATTTATAGGACATGCCATTGTGTTCCGGAGGTACTCAAAGGCTATCTTAGTTAAGTTACATAAATTATAGAGTATGTTATTAAATTGTCTTGGGATTGCCTCCTTACATACTAGCCTTATGGGATCTTTAGATACATATGCAAATCAACACTACAACGCGTAACTATATATAAGATGCCCACGTGATTAGTACATGTGTGGTGCACACTTATCAAAGAAAACACATGCATTAACCGTGACCTAGATATAACCTGGCCTGGACCTGTTTCCTAATCAAATCACTAATAATAATCTGACCAGATAAACAACAGAACTTGCTAATTGCATGCACAACAACATCATTTTGATATAAGATCAAGGTTCCGCTTACATGAGACAACATGCGTTAACATTATCATCATTGAAGAAATTACTGACTTTATCATCACCTCTGGTTGTTGCATTAAGACTTCCATGTCTTTCACCAACATTATAACCATGTCTCCAGTAGTTATAGCTCTCTTTGTAGTCATTTGTCATGTCTTTGAAGTAATTGTTGGTGGTTGTAAAATACAACGGCTTATCTGCCCAGAACTCAGCCCTTTTACCACTTCTCCTCACTGCTTTTAGTACTTTGTGTGGGTCCACGTAACCCATTACGGTCACCTTCTCCATTTCTAAGTCCACTTCTATTGAATCAATACCTGAATAGTATTTCATGAAATTATATTTAAATAACTCGATATAGTATAATAATTTCACAAAAAAAGTGTATTTCCGTTTAGGTTCCAACTATTATACCAGTATTTTTTTTTTTTTTTTTATTTCCATATATATAAATTGTCATATGTGCTTCGGGTACAAATGTGTGTGCGATACAAATGTGTGTGCGATACCGGCACAACGCACATGTAGAAATCTATATTCTATTTCATTGGTTGGGTAATCTAGTGTGTTACGGATACTATGATATAGCTAATTTTTCTATAACTGGGCTAACCTAACAACATAATATAAAATTTATTTCATGTATTTATAACATTATGATTTTAATATATAAAAACTACATAATTAATATATATATATATGCACACGCGTGTCCCCATGATTTTGAATTTTGCCAGGTCAGTTTGAACTATACTTATGTATTATAAGCGATAATTCCTAGTCTACTGGGGGCAAAATCCCATGAAAAATACCGCTAGAGACATATCATGTGGGACCCATGGTGGTAATGCCCACCCACATACTAACTCATGTTGGAAGCCCATGGGGTTGTTTCTACCGGATTTTCCTCGGTTCAAATATTGTGTCAACATAGGGCCCATAGGGTTGTTTCTATCAGGATTTTTTACGGTTGAAATATTATGTCAACGTAGCATTGTTCTATCATAAGTTATTGCGTTCTTTTATAATCTAATGAAATTACCTCTAAGCTTGAGAATGGATTTTCTGACAACCCTTTCACAGCCAGTGCAGCACATCCTGACTTGAAGCTCCACTGTCTACAGCACAATTATTAATTAAACATGTGATTGATGAGAAAAGAAAAGATAAAGGGAAATTGGAAAAGGAAAAAGTTAATACTCATAGTGATGCTGTTTTTAAGGAAAAGCAAACACGGTTTTCTCCGTTTCTCTTTTTCTTATTCTCTTTTATCTTTCTTTTGTTATACCTTTTTCTTATATAAAAACTTGGTCTTTCTGAACTAATCATCATTTCCATAAGTTGTTTACCTATTACCCTAACTAATTCAATCCTCACGGTTTAAGTACTAAGAAAGGAAACAAGATTCATGAAAAAAGAGCTTTAGACTCCATTAGTTAATGTCAAAATATCTCACACCTAATCATATATATACACCGTCCTTAATTCCTGTCTCATTACTTTTGTATTCCAATTAGAGGACGAGATTAAAACTAAGAGGAATTAATTCCAGCATTTGATTAATCAACAGGAAAAATGTATATACCCCAGCTACGCTTTACTTATAACGGGCTAGTGGATTACAGGTAAAAGAAAATTGGTCGGAAAATGTTTTAATTTTCTCTTTTAGAAGATAAAATAATACTTATTGGCCTGCTTAGGATTGAGGTGCTAAGCTATAAACAATCAGATAATACATATTTTAGATTATTTCCTATACAAATAACATAAACACATGCTTCCAAGAAAATGAGATAACAATAAAGGGTTTAACTTCATTTGTTGGATTATTTGGAAGGATGGAAATAAAATTGCTTTTGGTGGGAAATTGAGGTCTAGAAAAAAGGTCATTCATACCCTTGAGCCATGACTGTTTTATGGTGTTTAAGTTTTGCTATTTTTTGTAATGTTTCTACCGATTATGTTCTTTTCAATTGAATTTTTTTTGTAAAATGCTGAGGTAGGGTGCTGGTATTCGGTATTGAAGTTTTTCTTAACATGTTAGCCTCTAAAAATAAAAAAGAAGAAACCTATTCCAGGTCTATCACGATTCACGAAAACTTAAAATTTAAAATGGAGTCCAATTTTGTGGACACTACTTTAAAAAGTGTGCACGTAACAAAACGATTTCATTGGCTGTTTCAAAATGTCCATTATACCAATAAAGAAAATTAGTTTTTTTTTTTGTTTAAAAGTGATTTAAATTTAAAAAGGTAATAAGATATATTTCACATCTAATAATTACCTAAACTATAGGATCTGATTAAAATAAACAGCAACCACCATCGTTTCTTCACGCCATTGATGATTTGATGATATTTCCCCCTGGAAATATTCTCGTCATATGATAATGATTTCACGTCAAACCATATAAATCTATTAATGCTAATTGATAGCTTCTTCCAATAAACTCAAATGTAACCATTTACCATGAAATCTCTGGAGTTAATCATATTGAGTGATCAACATATTTTAATTAGTAGCCCTACAAATTTAACCATTACTGATTATCAACCATTATCATCATCATAACAAGATATCCCTAACCCAAAGATGTTAATAACAGTAACCTCCAATACAGAATCACCTGGTTTGAAAAAATCATCAAATATGTTATATGTTAATAAGTTAGAATTTATATGATATCATCAACCCGGTTGTAACAATTGTTAGGAAGAAAAAATTCTGCCGGTGATCTTATTGATTTTTTTTTTTTTTTTAGCACCCTATATTTTAGTTGCCATTTTTAGATTTTATTTGCATAAATATCTTTTTAAAAAAAAGAAATTTAATGAATAGTTGACGGTTGTATTAGAACAACCAATAAGATTGATTTGTTATGCACAAAATTGGACGCTCCCGAATATTAAGCACTGTAAAAACTGCATTGGTTGATTAACCTTCAAACCTATACTTTTGGGTTGCCAGTTCCTAATCCATAACATGTAGAACAAGTGTGTCAGTATGCTAGACCTCTTCTATATTCTTGGTCTGCCCTGTTCAAGCCTAGTATCAAAGTAAATTTTGGAGTATCATGTCAATTAGATTGGGATTTAATCTTCCTACTGATAAGAGAGCTTCTCCCTGTACATTCTCTTTTTCTTTAATAAATTCTTCTTAATCAAAAAATGGTAATAAGAAAGGACATGGTATAGACAGGCTTATTGGAAGTATTAGAGTAGCTACCTTTAAATCATGCTTCGGAAAAAAAGAAGAAGTTACCCTTAAATTCTCGACTTCATTAATTGACCAGTAAAGAAAGGAAGAGAGAAAATGAAAACGAACCTGCAAAGCGAGATGTCTACCCTTTGGCATATTGTTGGGAAGGTGATGATGGGCTGTGTTGCAGTGATGATGGGGGTGGTAGTTGTTAGAATTTTGGTAAGGAATGAATAAACAAGACCTAAGCAAAGAACCGAATATTTGTACGAGTGAAGTGATTATAGCCATTGTAGAAGAACAATTACTAACTATTTAAACACACAAAAACCACCCCAGCAAGTTAACTTAAGTTTAGAGAGAGATAATGCATGAATGAATCAAACCCAAGTAATCTCTATCCTGATCAGAAGATATTCTCTTCATGTAGGGGAATAGCTTCCTTAGTTATCTCCTTGTAACATATATTCCATTTGCCTCTTTCTATCTCTCTGGATTTCTCTCTCCCTTTCTCATTAAAATGTGTCTTCCTCTTCTTCTTCTAATATAAGAGGTACTCATAAGTTGAGTCGACAACCTTTTTTCCATGTACATAAATTCAATTATGGTAATCATATTCACATTCACACGTCGTCTAGCTTTTTAAAGAATAATTTTGTTACTAAAATAATTGAAACACACTTTAGAATGGGAGGGAATAGCATCCAAAACCCACCCTAGCTAGCTAGGTTATAAACATATATATATGGATTAACGCTCGAAATGTGGGTCAAGCCAACATGAGTGATGACATTCCAGAGGAATACGCAAATCTCATATATGTAGGGTATATATAATAGCACCAGTCATGGCTGACTCAGTATTTCCTTTGGAGAGAAAGATGAGTTTTGATGCAATGTTAATATTCTCTAAAACTTAAATATCTTTGCTAGCTGATTTTTTTATCACCATCAAAAAGGGAAACCGGAAAAGCTTTATTCTCCCCAATCGACACAATGCTAATAGCTTCAGTATTAGGTTGTTGCAGTACACTTGCTTCTCCTTGCTAATGTTTTTTTTTTCTTAGATAAAACTAGAGGATAATTTTTAATCAAGCGAGAAAAATAGAAGAGAAGAGGCATATGACCTCACATCCGGAAAAAGAAAAGAAAAAACATCAAGAATATGAATTCTTTTCTCAAAGCAACAAACTCGCTTGGTGATGTTAGATGATTAAATAGATGCCTTTCTAGCGAGTAGTAAATCGTTTGATGGGGATATATGGATGTGAATACCAATAATCTTTTATACAGTGTCATGATATTGATGGTCGTGTGTAAAATAATAAAGTAGCCCCGATGATACACGGATATCCGAGAAGCAAAGGTTCTCTCTTCAATCTGCTTATTCTTATCCCAAGGAAGCACATCTCGACGGTGGAGATGAAGAACTAGATCCTAGCATAGGGAGGTGGCAGCTGTCGAGGGGACAAAGACGGCTGACACGTCCATTCAACATTTAATGCAGCGAGTCTCTTCCCAAGCGCGTAGTCAAAGCACGTGGAAGAAGATGAGGTGGCATAGTCTAACTGGGGAAGGTACGCGGCCAACGAAGGTCCAATCTGTATTAAGGTTGGGTAGTTCTCTAGGGCGTGTGGGTGAGCTGAGGTGGCATGGTCCAACTGGAGAAGACACGCGGCCAACGAAACAATATGTACGGAAGATGCATCAGATCTCGATGTATCCAAAGACAGCCAAGACATCCCAGATGCGGAAGGTGCTATAAATACAGAGCTTCGCTTCCAAAGAAGGGACACGCAATAACCGAGATAGATCTAGTCTTAAGCTTACACCTATTTAATGTTTAGAACTTAAGTATTTACTCTTGTTTGAGTTCTCTTTATTACTTTGGGAAGCATTTAGGATCTTATAACCACCATAATCTAATACAAAATCATCACTCATTACCCCGTGGACGTAGACGAAAGTCGAACCACGTAATCTTTTGCGTCTCTTGATAACTTAGTATCATTTACATCATTATCGTATTTATTGTTATTGTTATCTTTGACTTGAGTACCTTAATATTCTTAACATTATCAGTTCAACTGAGATATCATTACTTCTTAGTACTCGATTATTTGAGTTGTTCATATTACGTAGACTATGAGAAAAATAGTAGTCATAATGGAAACCGAGATTAAAATCATCTACACCATTCTTTACCAGTCCAATCAAAAACAAATTGGGTCAAAGATGGATTAATTATTTTTTACACATGAAATTATTTAATATCTCCGCTAATCACTCTGTAAAACAATTCAGTATCTAGTGATCGTCGATTCATCATTATCTTAGTTTTTAAACAATAAACATTGTACTCTATATAGATAGCTAGGTTAAAATTTTGCAATAACCTTTGCCGCTATTTCTGAAAAGGTTTAACTTTGTGTTCTATATTTCCTATACATGCTAAGAATATTTTCGGTGCATGTTCTAACTTCTAACGGGAGCATTTAAGGCTAAAATGAAAAAATGGTAGTAACATCATATTATTTATTTTTAAAACGGAGTATATTAGTTAGCTTCATCTAAATATATCCAGAAACAACAAGAATTTAGGAAACTGATAAGGACATGTGTTGGAATGCTTTAGTAACCTACCTAGTCTTTACTATGATGGCTTCTATTCATTCTTCCACACAAAACAATGAGCCTGTCCAAGTAGTGGGCAGATTTTTGGACCACTAATGACCATGATTTTGTCTAATTCTCAGGAATATTATATGATGGTTAGTCTTACTTGCATGCTCAAATTACTGTCAGTAAGCATATACACAATGGAGAACAGTAAGCATATACACAATAGAGAACACTATCGTACACTCCTAGACTATACAAATTCACGTCTTGAACCATATTCAAAATCTTAAAGGTGGTATTGATGGTGGTGTAAAATGTGCCCTCGTACCATGACACACGAAAAAGCATGCCTAACATGATGTATATAATGTGTGTTATAAGTGTTGCGCCAGAGATGCAGACATAATGTGTCTTTTATCCATTTTCAAAAATACATGTTGTATACCATGTGTGTTATGCCAAAAAAACAATCATACCCATATACCGTGTCTGTGAGGGTTTTCGATGTTCGGCTCTTTGTTACCCGGTGAAATAGAAAATAACAACAGTTTTTTAGGATTGTTTTCACGCTATTATAACCAATTTTCTGAAATTCATTTACATGTTATTCTTTAAAATCACAATTAACTTGCGGTCCTTAGAAATGCTTTCATGCATGTTATAATCGTACAAATAATTTTCTTACTAACTTTTTTCTATATATTATTTTTTTTAATGGATTTTTTTTCTAGAAGGAAAGCTTAATGAATTAAAATTTTATAAATAACAAAAAGTACCTGCGGTTTGTGGTCATTGTTGAGGGGTGAATATGATTTTGGTTCTACCCGTCCTAGTCACACCTAATGACAACACTTTCTAGGAATAGTATGAGAGAGAACTTACTTTCCATTGTACTATGTGGCTCTTTTTATAGGCTTTCCAAAAAGCCCTTCCTTTTATGACATCATGCCACATGTCCTAAACCTCCTTAATTACCACTAATGTCATTCTTTCTAATAGAACCTTCTCTTTTCCCCTTAATACTCTCCTTATCCTCTCTTCCTCATGGATACTTCTTAATGGACTTGGGATTTAGTCCCAAAGTCCCCATGTTTCATGTTGGATTTTGTTAGAGCATTGCTCGGTTGAACCCACTAGCGTTGGTATGTCAAGTTAGTTGTCAATTTTAGTTGCCAAAATGCATTCTTGATTTAGTATACTAAAGATAGTTTCGGACTAGATTAAGTCTAAGAAGTAGAATCGAAGCTATTCTTGAAGGATGAAGTTTGAAGACTAAAAGAAGACGTCAACAAGGACTTCATCAAAAAAGGTATGTGGTAATTGATTTCATTTGGATTCTTGTTCAATTCTACCTTTCTAATTTATCGAAATAAATGCTCACTCTATGGAACAATTCCTATGACGGTAAATGTACATTTATGTATATATACTTGAGATTATTTGATTCACGACTTTGGTGACAATAACCTTTATCTTTAGAAAGGATCGCATGTTATAGTGAATGAGCTTACGAATTCAACGAGCCAAGAATCACTCAATTCTGAGTTATAACGATGAAGTTGTGAGTGATTTATTAAAGTAACAATTATAAGTGTTGCTGTAATTGTTACAGTTCGTTAGTAGGAAACAATCCACGAACTGTTTGTAACGGTTCACGGACTTGAGCCCAATTACGTGACTAGAAGCCATTTTTGGTCAAGTTTTTGATGTTTCCTTATCTAGGAAAGATAGCTATTACTCTAAACATATTTGATTACCATATTAAAGTGTTTGTGATTCCTTCCTAAGATAAATTGTGATTTATTCACACAAATACAATATTTGCTAAATTAATTATTTATTTAATTATTTTGGCAAGAGTTGTAACTTAGGAAAGACTCCCAAAATTAGGAGAGTCTTGAAAAAGGAAAATAACTTTGCTTAGCTTTCAAGCTACCTTGTTCACTATAAATAAAAGGTTCGTGAGTGCTACACGTTTTTCATCCCCTTTGGAAAATTGGTGTAAGCTACATAAGGTTGTTTTCCATGTCTTATGTTCATCGTGAACAAGAGTGAGATAAAAGTCTTTGTATTGGGCACTACACCATTTTATTGGAATAGTAACTCAAATTCGTAATAGCCTACTGGCAGTTACGAATTCGTAACAGAAAGCCTGAAGCTGTTACAAATCTTGTCAGATTTCGTAACTGTCCTATAGCAGTTACGAAATGGTCCGCACGTGCCATCCGTGTGCTTGGGTGGTCACACCTTCATCATTTTTCCACCCAAGCCAGTTCTACCTGAGGATATTTCCTCCCTTGGTCACACATGAGGTTAGCCATTAGTCCCCTTGGTTACACATGACTCGGTCATTCAGCCCCTCCATTTTTCTCTCGACCTTATCCGCTTCGTCTCTTTCCTCTTTCCTCATCTCTGCAGAAGATGGTTCTCTGTTAGGTTTTCAGTTTGAGGATTTGGATTTGAAGTTTGGATTTGAAGCTGCTTGTAGAAGAAAGTTCATATGTTAGGTTTTCAGTTTGAGGGTTTCGATTTGAAGCTGCTTGTAGAAGATAGTTCATCTGTTAGGGTTTCAGTTTGAGGGTTTCGGTTTGAAGCTGAAGACGTAAGTAATCTCGATTTGGGTTTCGATCTGTTCATTTAAAGCTTTCGATCTGTTCTTTCAGATATTATTTTCGATTAGGGTTTCGTTAAGGTGTTGATCTGTTAATGAGATTTTCGTTTAGGGTTTCGATTTTATATGAGATTCTCGATTATGGTTTCGATTTCACCTAATGATTTTTGGTATTTTTTATAGGGTCTCGAATTTTTTAGGGTCTCTATGTTTATGAAGTTTGACATGATTTTGATTTCAGTAGGAACAACTGGAGGTGGAGAGATTCTTGGAAGAAGAAGTTGATGCTGAGTTCCAACTCCTACTGAATAAAGGTGTGTCATTTTGATTTGTGATGTTGTTTTTGTTTACAAACTACACTGAATAAAGGTGTGTCATTTTCTACTGAAGGTGTGTCAACTTCTACTTGAGCACCCACTAGATGAATTAGTATTTTCCTATTGAAACATAACCTTGTCCTTCACATTTTCATCTAGAATCTCACAAAACCATACTTATTTTCCTGTCCATATTACATTGATGTATGGATTTATAGAACTCATTCAGAACATTGTGAATAGCATAGATAATGTCCATCAGCAGTCATACCCAGACTTCGGCAATATTGTCCAGCACCTCAGTCATCTGCGAAGTGTCCTTAAGATTTTCTTGCTTGCGTTTAACACCCCAAAACCATACTAATCTGTTGAGCAGAAGCATAACTCAAATTCTTCAATAATTCTGTTGCCCTGCTATCATGCATCCTTCATTCATATTAAGCACATGGTTCTTTTCTTCATTGAAATTCTTTCTCAACACTTGAAACACAGATGTAGACTCAGATTGCATGATGAATGATAACAGAATTGCATCAGGATTTGTTGTTTACGCTGAGAGCTTTTATCTTTTGCCGACTTTGACTTACATCGATAAGGGCTGTATGTTAAGTGAATCTGTGATGTTATACTTCTAGGAAGAAATGGGTTAGTTTGGACTCTTGGTTTTATAACAGGAGAAGAGAGTAAAATTTCCATTGCTTTTCATTTGGTTGTTTTTAGATCTCAAGTTAATTCATGTTTGTAGTGGCGCCGTTTTCAAAAACTTTTAATCCCCGCTGTTACTGTTTTGGTCGTGTTTACAAACTATGAACGTCGGTATTGGTCGATAGAACCTTGTAGTGATAACATGACTAAGTAATACATTCTTGAATATTTGTTTTTGATCAAATTTTTCTTCATCCGGAGATGAACTGTTCTGGTAGCAGCTTGATCCTTTTAGAAATAGAATTAGCTGTAGGTTCTTCTAAAGAAGTAAATGCCGGCTTAACATTCCTCAACTAGCAGACTTCAATTGTCCTAGTTGACATAATCTGTAATATATTGAATAGTTGATTATAAAAAGTTTTGTTTTGTCAACACAACCTACCAATCTATTTCACTTAATCTTTGTAGAGATTACAAGTCATTGATTAGATTTGGCTAGTAGACCATACAACAATCAATAGAATTGGAGATGGAAGTAAGTGGGAAGGGGCAAGGTGTTTACGCAACAAGGGGTTCTCTATTATGAAATAAATGGTATCAATAAATCAAGGAATGTTAGTTAATATAGTTATAATTTACTGAAATTTTATGCTCAACACTATAGGATCGGCTTAAGAAGACCCAAGAAGAAATCAAGGAAAAACAGGTTGCGGTTCTTCCAGTTGAAGATCCTTGTGCGATGTCTGCAGCTTTTGGGAAAGATTCTAGAGGAAGGGTTCATTCTGTTGGTCCTATATCTCGTACGCAAATCATGCTTTCTGCTCCTGCACGTGCCAAGGTATATGAACTGAAAGCGAAGGAGGGTAATGTTCAACAGATGGTGGAAGATTTAGGCTGCAAGGTGGGGGTTCTAATCACAGGCTTTGGGTCATTGTGTAACATAGTGAAGGATATGCAATCTTCAATTCCAGCATCAGTTGCCTCAAACATGGCCAGCAACTCAAGAGAATTAGCCGTCAATTGTCATCAAGGGAAAAATAGTTCACCTCAATCAGGTTCACATGCTGTGACAAGTTCACCTGTTGGCAATATGGCATCACCAGCTTCATCAGCAGTTCGTGAAATGCCAAAATGTTCATTGTTGAACATAGAGGATGAAGTACTTGCAGTTGGTAAGCTTTGTACTGGTGCTTCAGGACGTATGTTTCACGGAGAAGTCGTATCTGAAAATCTTGCCAAGGTGTGTTTCGATGATATTCTCATGCCATATGAAGTAACTGTGAAGGCTAACAAGTATGCGTGTACCTTCAGAGAAGTTGGAATTGGAGGAGTCGTCCTTCATCCAAAGAGGTCCATCAAATCTAGCGATGGATCATCCAAAGATATGGATTAAAGTTTATGGATATCTCAGCCATCTTGCTTCACGTAACCACTGTCCTAACTTATATGGTCTTTTTTGTTCTTTTTGTGCAGTTATGCATTACGCGAATCAACCTTTTTTGGTTTAATATAGCTTTTTTTTGGTGTAATGTAAACACAAACCAGCTTTTGAATAGATTTTCATTTTCAGTTCGTCATTTGTTTGTGTATATACATTGGTGTTTTTTGTTATGTTATATGTGGATGCAGGTGACTTCACAAAAAGTCAGTTGAAGCAGTATTAGCCAGCCGGGGAAATGTCAATCCTTGGTAAGCAATTCACTTGGTTATACTTTTATTATTATTAAGTTTAAATTATGGATTTTGACCTTGACTTTGTACTTGCGAGGTATTACGCTAGTGGGAACTGCAGTGCAATTGAAGAGGTGGAAGGTGCAACTAAGGTACTTTATTGATATCCTTAGGACCATTGTGTTGTTGTTGTATCATTCTGAACCATGTAATATGTGGATCAGGATAGGTCGGGATACTTGTATTTGTAACAACTCCTACTTTTTTTTTCTCATTTTGTATATACCTAAAATCACTTCATTTTTATGTACAGGCTGGTAGCAATGTTAAGACTGGTTGGGAAGCTTGCTTTACTTTGGGGTGGTCTTCGTGGTGCTATGATCTTGACTGACAGGCTAACATCGTTCTTAAACATTTCAAGAGCGCCCCTTGCCTCAGAGGTAACTTAATTTTTTTTCTTAGCAACAAGATTCACCTTGTCGTGTAACTGCTATCCCAGTAAACTATGACATTCTTATGCTATATCATACATGTATTGTGCCATTTCCCTGTTGAGTGCAGTTTTATACATTTTCAAGGAAATCCTTAGCAAACTAATGTCAGATTGTATGGCCGTGGACAAGAGAATGTTAGTTACAATTCTTTGTAGGTAATCAATACATTTTATTGTATGGTGTATTCAATATATGTTTCCTGCAAGTTTGAACTTGCAATTTCATGATACTGAACATCAGGGAACAACAGTTCAACTCTTGTCTTAGGATTAGGGTTTTTGCTGGTCTTAGTAGAAATTTTTTTTTTATTTTGAATTACTCACTCAAAATAATCAATTATTTGACACGGCATGCTGTTTCTGAACATGTTTCATTAATTATTTGTACTTCTCGTCGTGACTTGAAGGTTTGATGAAGGATCTGTGGGATGGATGGAATGTGATGATGGTTTGATAATGCTTCGTTCTTGGAAGAGATGTCTCGTGCAAGAGCAATGGGCATTAAAGTTACTGCATAGCTGTTGCGGCATTGGATTCCATCAGCTTCACCAATTCTGCTTCAAATGTGAAGGCAAATACTAATTATGTGAGTCATGTTTCTTTTGGTTTATTCTTATCTCATATACCCTAGGAAAAAAACTTATGAATTATGCAATAGAATAAAACCTAGGGATTGTCTTCTAAGTTCCGAACCAATTCGAATGTAGAAAGAACAGAAGTTATTATTAATAAAGGAAGTTATTGTTACTAAAAACTTGTACTGATCATGGTCAATATTGAATGTGTGATTAAATCTATGGGATGGATGGAATGAAAGATTTTCAGGTATTTGAATTCCGGCGTATTTCCGGCTGAATGTGTACTGATCATGGTCAATATTGACCAGGTCAAAGAGGGAATATTTGACAGGCAGTAATTTTTTTTGATGTTACTAAAAAAATTGTAACTGCTCCAAGATGTTTCAACCTGGCTTATAGTAACAGCTCTAAGCTATTTCAAAATGACACGTAGTAACGGCTGAGCTCTGTTACGACGTCCCTGTTACAAAATAATCGCAACAGGTACAAGCTGTTTAAAATGACACGTAGTAACAGTCCCCGCCTGTTACCACCCCTGTTAAAACCCAAAATTCGTAACAGCTACAGGGCCGTTACAAAAATTTGTCACGCCACCTTTTGAAATAGAACCTGCCTGTTACAACCCTGTTTTGTAACATGTAAAATCTGTTCTAACCAGCCAAAATGGTGTAGTGGGGGATCACAAAGCCAAGTTGAAAATAATTTTCGTGATTGTTTTTACAACTTGTAATATAGGTTTTTCACCTATTGTCTATTCTAAGGTTTTCTCTTCTGATATAAAACCATTCAAGAGTTGTTGATCATAAACCCTAGGTTTTGATAGATTTCAGTTTCCGATCATATACCAACACTCGTTAGTCGAAATCGGAAGCTAGAAAGAAAACTTCGATTAAGGTATCTCGTAAAAATCCTTAAGAAGTTTTAAACAAGATATCTCTAGATTTATTCTAGTTGTTCTTGTTGTAGAATCATTAGGTTTCTCTTCCTTTTTTGAAGAGTATAATAAACCCTAATCTACAAGTTTGTTTTGATATCACTTTTAGCTAGTAATTGTTTTTCTCAAAACAAACACAAGATTTCCAAAACCTTGATTCACATCTAAAGGGAAATCAAATTGGTGTTTTTGTAAAAACAAAAAGATCGAAAAGTATCAACGTGTTGTTGCTTCTTCTAAAGAGAACTAACATTCTGCTAGAAGAATTTTGAGAGTGCTTCTGAAGAGAACTCTGTTCTTCCATAAGATTTTCGAGAATAACTTCTAAAGAGAATTTGTGTTCTGCTAGAAGTTTTACGAGAAGAATTCCTAGAGAAAATCGGTGTTCTGCTAGGAGTTCTATGAGTGCTTGAATACAGCTGAAGTGGGTATTACATCTAGTCCGAATAGGTAGTAGGAAATTGGTGTAACAGCTTATAATCAGTGTGTGTTTATTCTGGACTAGGTCCCGGGGTTTTTCTGCATTTGCGGTTTCCTCGTTAACAAAATTTATGGTGTCTTTGTTATTTCTTTTCCGCATTATATTGTTTATCTTTATAATTGAAATATCACAGGTTGTGCATAATTCAATCAATTGAGAAATCCGACCTTGTTTGTTGGATAGAAATTGATTGACACTTGGACATTGGTCTTTGGTACCGTTCAAGTGATTCTCATATCAATCAGTTCACGGATTCCTTCCTGTTGATTTGTTGATTGATTTGAGAAAGAGATATAACTCTTTGATATCTTTCCTTGATTGAGTCTGACTGTCTAGTTGATTCTCTCGGAATTATATTGGAGTTAGTCCATACAGATTGTCAAATGAATTATTGGGTGTGGTTCTTATACCCCCGTTTTTTCAGGTTTGGCTCTCCTTTAAGGGCTCCCTAGCCCTGTTAAGGGGTAATAATTTCCATGTATCAACATTAGTCCCCTGACTATTGGGTTAATTGTCAAATGACCCGATAGTCAACCGGTTCTTTGTGCGTATCTCTTCTTTTTGGATGGGCGGGGGGGGGGGGGGGCGCGCCCCCCCCTTTATTAATCCCACGTCTTTTAAGTGAAGGTTGGTCTTCCGCGATGTGTGAGAAACTTTATAGTTTCCTTAGGGTTTTTCTTGCCCATTATAACCGCCACGTTTGAGTCTCGAGATCACCTATATATAGACTTGCTGGGTCATTCCTTCCTTTTGTTTTACCTTGTCATTTCCTTCTCACTTCATCGTGAACACACCCTATACGCGCCATGTCTAGCGACTCTTCCAGTAGTAGTTCATCCGAGGAGGAGGCGGAGTCCGAGGAAGTAATGAGCGCTGACTCCGAGGAAACTGAGTGCGCGGATCAAGAAGAGTTACACATACCATTACCAGCAGATGGCGAGTCATACACGATCAGCGAGATCACAAGCACCCCCATTCTGAAGCGTGCATTGAAACTAAGAGGCCTCCGCGGTGGTCAGCGCGTTCTCCCTATGGATGACGTCCTTGTTCCATGCCTTCTCAATCCCTTTGTATTACCCTATCCTCATGTTCCCGGATAGTTCATATATCCTGAGGTAAATACTTAGACACCTTTTCGTTTAAGAAGGTTCCACGTATGGATATTCACCGTGGCGATTATAATCTTCCTGCTATTGAGATCCGTTCCTCATCCGCGACACCTATCGTGTGGCCGCATTGGACGTCTTACATTCGCTCCAACCCAAATTATGCAGCCATCCTTCGCTTAGCGGGTATTGATGAAGCTATAAATTTGTCTCTTAAGAGAGAAGTGGTTAGATTTAGGCGTGACATGACGCGGCTTTTTTCCCGTTGGGAATCCTCCGTCCATACCATGTTCTTTGCGTGAGGGGAAGCCATTATAGTTTCTAGAGAATGTGGTCGCCCTCACGGGATTTCCCATCCATGGTAGTCATTCATATGAGGAGGTCGCCGTCTTTGAGGCTCTAAATGATGAAGATAAGAAGTTATGGGTTTACTGTTAGATTCTGGCAATGAGCAGGTGAGAAAAGATCAGTTGCTTGCACGGCGTGGAAGTAAAGGAAAAGCTGCAAGCGTCTGCAAGGAGGAGAGGTTGTCGTCTGCTGCGAAAGAAAAAGCTAAAGTAGTCAAGGATAAGAAATCTTCTTCGTTGTGCCCCGTGGGGGAGCGTTGCCTGCCATTTCCACTCGCGCTTATGAAGCAATTCATGGCTCACCGGTTCTTTCAGCGCGGACAAGTCCTGAGATGGTCATTAAACGCAATCGGCGCGCCTCCTTCCCCCTTTGGATCAAGTATTGGGCTCCGCAGATGGTTGATAAAAAGGTTATGCTTCCCCTGAGGAAAGGGGAAAATCCCCGCGCTGAGTTGGCGGCTTATATTTTGTTCTGGCTTTGTCATCTTTGAACAATAAAAGATAAGAGTTACTAAATATGTTCAAAGTATGTCGACATATTAATTCTTTGTAAATCCTCGTTTATATTTACAATCTTGGAACCAATTATACCACACTTCCAAACAAGTTTAGAACTGGTTCATCTGATTTCCAAGAACTATGTGATTGATCAAATCAACACACTAATCATGGGTTTACGGTTCTACCAAACACAAGGATTGGTTCTACCTTAATATGGTTACTGGGACCGGTTACATCAGTTACCAAATTGGTCACATCAATTACCAGGACCGGTTACCATATTCTCATGATATTACTTGTGATCGGTCACACCAATTACCAGGACCGGTTACACCAATTACAAGGATCGATTACTACTCTTTTGTGATCGGTCACACCAATTACTAGGATCGGTCACACCAATTACAACTATCGATTATACCATCTTAGGTGATTACTTAGGATCGGTTACACTAATAAAAGTCATACCAATACATAAGTCAGGCATTGTGACTAGTTTTACCAAGATACATAACAAGTTATGATCGGTTCTACTAACTCACACATATTGGTAATCCAAAGATATGCAATGAATAACAATACCAATAAGCCTAGCGATTTCCCTTTCGATTCATAAAACAAGTTCATGAATGTACTTCCTTTAAACGAATGTAAACATTGTTTCCTAGGACGAAATCTTCACCCATACCCATACATATAATCACAATAGCATTCATACGATTATGTCGATGTCTTATATACGAAGTTCAAAAGATAAGCGTTATACTTCGTATTCTAATTCCTTAACACTATGTCTACTAGAGTATAATCATTCACCGCTTCGCAGTTATATTTTCAATATAGCACGACTTGAAAGATACGTTGGGAATGAAACATTTCAAGTCAAAATATTACTAACCTCAAGAGGAAGGATGATGTTGTCGATGTAGCTTGTTACTTCTTCACATTCTTCAAGTCTTCAAGTAATACTTGTATGTCTCATTATCCTAATCTTTCTAGCCTAACCTATACAAAGTTGTCTCTAGTACATAATCAAGCGACTCTTAAATTGAGTTTTGATTCACTAAAATATGACAACCAAACTTGACATACCAATGCTTGGTGGGTTCAACCGAGCTATGCTCTTACAGAAACTATTGTGATTACTTTTTATATCTTACCTATCAGAGATAAATCTCGAGAAAACCTTATAGAAGATTAAACTCAACACGATAGAAAAAGTAAGATCATGATACACAACTACAAAGAAAATAATTAGACCTGGCTTCACGAATCCCAAGCGACGTCTTTAAGTCGTTAAACCTAGTAATGATTTTCAAAAGAACTGGAAATCTAGGTTAAGAGAGAATCAACTCTAGTTTGCAACTAGGACACACAAAGTGTCGGGATTTGGTTTCCCAGATGCTAGAGCTTCTCCTTATATAGTCTTCCAAATTAGGGTTGCTTACAATCAAAGCTAAGATAGCTTAGTAACAAAGCAATTAATATTCACCGTTAGATGAAATACTGATTTAAGATTCAAGCTAAGTTTGCTTAGAAAATAAGCAATCAATATCCATTGTTAGATGGTTTAGCTTGATACACACAAATAGAATATATTTATATTCAGATATGGATGAACCGTACCTAAACGTGTATAACAAGTTGGCTCAGTAATAGTTAACCGAAGTTAGCCATATGAGCATTTTTAGCTTAGCTATATTCATCTAACACTTCTAGACTCAATCTGATAATCAACCAATCATGATAGATAATCAAATGTATCTAAATGTGTTTTTAAGAGAGTTGTTCAAATGTTCACTATCTCATAGAAATATTCATGAAGTATTTGAAACATATTCGGCTTGGTTTGTAAGTGTACAAAGTATATATACTTATACAAGAACCAATTCATGAACATAATGCCACAGTTTACAAACCGAGTTCGCATACCTTAAACCATTAAGAATCCAGGGACTTCAGTTTGCAAACAGAGTCGCAAACGAACCTGAGTTCATGAATAAGACAATAGTTAGCATACAGAGTATGTGAATAAGTTGTTATACTTACCGATTTTAGAACCTTTTGATGGGAGAAAACGATTTGCTGTTTTTTTTAGGAAAGTGAAGAGACGACCATGCGGGCAGGGACTCCTCGACCGAGCAAATTGCTTAAACCTTTTTCAAACAGATGCACTGCACGGGAGTGCTTTGAGTTCGAGAGATCAATCTGTAGGACTCCGTCCTAAACCAAGACAATGGCCGTTCTAGAATCCATTCGGTCATAAAGAGGGATGAGGGTCGATCTGTAGGAGGGAAGCTGAGAATTATGTAAGATCAATGATGATCGAGGATTGTGAATTTGTTGATGATTTCTGCAAGTTGGTGAACTGTTGAGTTCGGATGAGATAAGTTCTAATCGATTGAGTGATAATTTCTTGTGTGTCGAAATTGTTGTTTAGATGAGAATTCTTGTTCTCTCAAGCGAGGATTCACAAACTTATTTATATTGCAAGAATAGTAGACACATTAATCCCAGTAAGTGTGACGGTTGCTGGAGTGAAAGAGTGGGAAAGTGGGAAATCGTGGTTAAACCAGTTTCATGTCGTGTGGAGACTTGGTTGATTATCCATCCACTACTTTGCTAACTCCCTCAACTGCTTGCACGACTTACTCACATTTCTCATCATGGGTGTACACACTTGCCGTAGGACGCCAGACCAAAACCCTAAAGAATATCCCCCAATGTGACGTGATTGATGTCTCATGAATGTGGAGTCTGCAAGGCAGATGTGTATTTGATTAGTCAGTTATTGACTTGACTAGACGATGAGTCATAGCCTTGATGAGTAGAGCATAATGAACAGATGTGGAATGCTCTGAGACTCACGGATTGAGCATAAGGTGTCTGCTGAGACAGAATAAATGAAAAACATTGAGCCTTGATGAATTGTAATTATCATTTTACCTGTAAAGACCCTCAAGCTCGTCAACGCTATTTGACTGGTCTAGAGATGATCAAGAGACGACTAAACCATTAATGACTCGAATAATTAGAGATGAATGTTAATTGATAGAAATTAATCTGACAACGATCTATCTACGAAACTAGTACCATTAGATAGAGCTCGAAAAGTTATGCGTATTGGACTACTCGAACTTGTCAATCGGATTCCGGACGAAGAAGAAATCATCAGATTAGTACGAAGGATAAAATTAACTTTTCCTAATAGACCGACTTGGGCTACCATATCAATTTTCCTGGGTGCCTAAGTAAATCTCGTCAGCCTTATCTTCTTCAAATCGAAAAGAAGAACTTATTCTTTGTTCTTCCTCTCCTTCTCTTTCTGTCGATCTCAATTCGAATAATTGAGTTGTTATCATGTGAGAATTTCTTAGGAACTTGTCAGTAAGATGAATCGAAGATGAAGATGTTGGTTATGTGGTTGAATAGATTGGAGGAAAGAATAGGTTACCACTGTAATTTGAAGTTAGAGTTTTGAGAATATTGAATTCGAGTTCTTAGGTAAATTGTTAGGATAATTGAGTTTTTGATAGATGAAGAATAAAGGGGTTATCAATTATTTGATGAAGTGGTATTGATTTGATTAAGGTTTTGGGAATTAGGGTTTCCTAAGTTGAATTGAAATTCGAATTATATGATGTTTATGAAGAAATTGAAGACTGGATTAAGTTGATTGAGGAATAGGATGAAGTTTATTGGGTGACATGGAATTATACATGAAGAATTGAGGAGTTAGGGTTTCTGTTCTTCCCCAAAATGGAAAATAGGGATTGGGAATTCAGCTATTCAGAGGATTCTAATGCTTGGGTAAGATTCTTTTTTGGTTTGAGTTTGGTATTTTTGTTCCAATTGTTTAGATTATTGATTTTTTTTAGTGTATATGAATGTATGTGAATATGTGAGTTATAGTTAAGTTTGTTGTTTGGTATAACTGGCCCTAGTTGTCAGTATTGGAGATGATTAAATTGGTTCTGTGTTTGTGAAATTGAAATAATGTTCGGTTTAGTAATTTACTGGAGGTAATGGAGTTGAACTGGTGGTGTTGTGGATTGAAGATATTATATGAAGGGGAGGTTGTCTTGAATGAATGAAGTTTTAGATGAATGCTAGGTCAATTGCAGGTGGTGATTGGGAAGAGGATGTGTTTAGGTTTGGAACTGATGATGATAATGGAATTGTTGAGCAGAGATGTTTGTATGAGAAGAATATAGGCAAATGAGAAGATAGCTGAAATTATAGGTGGTGGTGGCTTGGTAAAGCTTAAAGTTTGGAAATAGCATGGGAATGAATTACAGGAAGTATATGAATAAGAGAAAATATATTTGGAACTATAATTGGGATGTTGTAAAGATACAAGGAGGAGGCCCGAGTTCTATGGAATGAACTAGTGATGAAATTTTTATTGAAGATGAAATAGTTAAGGTCTGGTATTGATGATGCCACAGGCTGTTGGAGATTGAGTATGAATTAGATTATGAATGATAACGAGTTAGATTTGTGTCTTCAGTTGAGAATAAAGATTAATAATGTTGATGCAGTTAGGACTGTGGTTCAAGTTTAAAGAAATGAATCAAGAAATGAATGAACTGTTGTAGAAGTAATGAGATGATAGAATTGTTACTTCAATTGAAAAACTTATTGCAGATAGAAATGCATCTTTTGGTCTTGGCATGTTTTGTGTTGCATCATGATTGTGCATTAGAAGTTTGGGTTAGGCATTTGGCCTATTGGTCATCCTAGTCAGCCTAGCTGACTTATCTAACTCAGACCATCTGACTGAGTTGAATCAGTTTAACCCTGAGTTGACTCATTGACCAAACTTGACCAGTCTTGACTCTATCGACTCTTGACCAGGACTTGAGCAGTGGACCGTTGACTTTGACCTTGACTATTGACGTGGAATGTTAGTTGACCTTTGACCGTAAGTTGACTCAAATGGACCGGACCTTAGGTTAATGGGCTTGTTTAGTGGACTTGGGCTTAGGCAAAGTTTTCCTATTTTGATGATTTGGACCCTTTATGGTCCGAATTAACCTTTGGTTCCTTATACAAAGTTGTATATATTCATAAGACTTATCAGATGGACTATAGAACCAATTTAATTGAATTAGAAAATCTTAGATGCGCTAAAGGTAGAGAATGAAAAGGTATAGAACCATAAATGGACTTAGAATCATTAGATAGTTCACTTAGCCTATAACTAAAGAATTGTCTTAGATATTGTTATGAGCCTTTTGGCTAATCTTTAAAGTGATTGTGTGATTAACAGTTAGTCGTTGTTAACCACGATCGATCTAAAGAATGAACCAGTGGATTATGGATCTCAAGGTAGGCGAGACTTGCCATCAAAAGAGGTGGGAATCGATAATGAACTCTCTTGTATTCATTATTGTTTTATAAATCTATCTTTTGCGAAAGGCATGCATATCTTTGCTAGTATATGATATGTGTATGCATGTATATATGTATGTATTACAAACTAGTTTTCTTTTGCATTTTGGGATGGGATTGGATCTTTATAAACAACTAATATCTGTGTTTTGGGAGTATTTACTTATTTTCAAAATGTGATTCTTTCCATTTACTGGAAAGCAGTTACAATCTTTATTTATTGTTAGCATGAAAAGGAGAAGGTTTCCTTTTGATTGGTGTGAGATATGTGCCCCAAAGGTTATATCTATTTTATGTACATCTATGGGAGTGAAAAGTGTTGCCACTAATAACCTATTAGGTGTGTACTCATGTCATCAATATTATTCCCTATGAAAATATGAGGGTACCCAAATACACCACAATCTTTAAAATATCCACCTATAAGTCCTCTTACCGAAAGTGATTGTCTATGGACTAAGTCGAGACAATATGACAAATCGGTATTTACACTTTGTGTGATCGTCTAGGGATACGAGATCGAGACAATACAACAATCAAAGTGTGATTACTTGATAATAGGTTCGGACTTAACCAAACTCTATAGGATCACTATCAAGTAATACGGAGTTAATGTTTGTGTATTTTACTTTAAATTATAATAAACAATTATATTTGCGGAAATAGAAAAGTTAAAGACATAGCAAGATTTTGTTAACGAGGAAACCGCAAATGCAGAAAAACCCCGGGACCAAGTCCAGAATTGAATACTCTCAGAATTAAGCCGTTATACAAAATCTAAACCAAACTTCGTATAGTTGAGACCAAGCTAATAGGGATCGGTCCTGCTATAGATCCCCAGTAGGAACTGGACCACCAATCCAGTTGATTTCTTTCGATTACGAAACAAGTCTGTAAGTCTACTTCCTTAAACTCATGTAATCAAACATAGTTTTCTAGGCATGAAATCAATCTTAAGTTCATTACACAATCTAGTAACAAGTGACAAAGATTTGTCCATTTCGTAATTATGAAGTTCAAAAGTTAGACGTTATACTTCGTAATTCAATATACCTAAGTTTTAAAATAACTTGTATATTCTTCCTTGACACTTTGATCATAATAAGATGATCAAGTCTCTAATACTAGAGGTTCAGATATATATATAACTTCGTATGTTATGTTTTTAATCTAAACGACTTGAAAGTAACATATGTAGAAATGGAAACAAGTCAAGTCTTGTATTAATAACCTCAAGTAGAAGGATGATGTCTTTGTTGATATCGATACGTCTTCAGAATCTTCAGGTCTTCAGAGTAATACTTATATGTCTCAACATTTCTAGACTTCATAGTCTAACCTAACGCAGTTGAGTTTAGTAATCTAATCAAGCGACTTTGAGTTTTGATACTAAAATATGACAACCAACCTTGACATACCAACACTTGGTGGGCTCAACCAAGAAGTGCTCTTACATTGTTTATCTTTACAAGGGGATTTACACAAGTAGTACATGTTAAATTCTAGTGGATACATCCATATAATCAAGATCAATTACGAGACTCGTTTCTTGTAGAATTCGTATCTTGAAAGATATATAACAATTTCATACTTGTAAAAAATCGAATCTGAATATATCAGATATGACTAGATTGATCTTGGATATTTATTATTGAGATCATCCAAGTACTCTTCTTAAAAATTAGGATCACAGACTCTATTGTCTAGATATTCTGGTTGAGAAGAGATAGAGATATAAACGCTATATACATTTTGTCAAGGATTATTGAGTTGGTCTACTTGCAATTGTATTAGTTTTTTTCCATATAGGTGTCCGAACGAAAAAGTTGGTGGTGTACTTGGTACCCTTTATTTTCAAAAACGGGGTAAGAATTAGGAAGTCTATAAAACATGATACGAAAAGATTTTTAGGAATGTCACAAAGTATTGGTTGTTTTGTTTTTTCGGATGGTATGAATGAAATATTATGCCTTTATGTTATTTGTGTGTTTGTTAGTGCACAATTAAAAAAATAAATAAAAAGGTATGCGGTTGAGGGTTCGGCTCATGAGCTTAATTATGGGACACCCGAACCTAGATGAAAGACAGATTTGATACTTAAAAAGAAAGGTTCGACTGAAAATAATACATTATGCTAAGCCGAACCTGACAAATTATGATTTTTTTTTATCAAAGTTGTCAGGTTCGGCTGACAATAGGTTTAATATATAAGCCGAACCTGACATATATTGAAAATACCATGAGTAGTTGTCAGGTTCGGCTGTCCCATAATTTAAATTATGAGATGAACCTAGTGATATATTTGGTAATCTCATTAATTTTCCTTCATAATCGTTACCCTTTACAAAATCAAATGAACATTACATGTTATTACATAATTAAAAAAAAAAAACACATATTGTTATTAAAATCCCATACAATGTTTGAGGAAGTCTTAAGGATGCGATATTGAGCATCGTATTCGAAATGCTTTCCCTTCTATTGTCGCCATTCCACTCGAGATCGCTCTTCAATTTTACCAATGGTTTCACCCCTGTCGATATCGGCTTATAATCCGAACTAAAGAAATAAAATCTTCGACTTTTTTTCTTAAATCAAACAATCGGTAAAACAACGCGGCACAATCTCAGTTATGAGGGTTTTCGGTGTTGGAGAAGAAGCTTTCATGATTTTTTCCCCAATAACTCTGACTCATTATACCATTTTGGCGATGGTCTTCACCCGTTATTGGTCATTCTTCTGTAAAGAGAAATCAGAAACAAGGAATAAGGAAACATTCCTCACCTCTTGGGAAACCACCCGATCCTTCACTGGATGGGATAAATTACAAGTTGTAATAGTTTCTGAGATTTTTCTTGTTTTTTCCTCTGGACAAGAACTATAATCTCCAAGATGGGTGTGAAAAGTTTCTGATGTTTCATATTTTTTGAGTTAGACATAAAAAAATTCTATTGTTTAACTTGAAGTCTTATTGTGCTCTAAATTCATTTATTTAGTTAAGAAAGTCCCTTGAAACTCTGTTTGAGAAATTAGTTTCACACATCCTGGGTATGTGTACGGTTTTTCTAACAAAATTCATTTTGGGATACCAAAAATTCTGTTAAGGTCCTTTTGGGAACTTACTCCATATCTTCTTCTTTCTAAGTTTGAAGATTTCATTCCTTGAAGCAAGCATTTCATTTAAATTTTTTTTATCATGTCCTCATCAAGCCTTTCTAGTAAAGAAGATGATGTCTGGACTGTTCTCTTTCCCTCTAAGAAAGTTCGTTTTGATTCTTCTGATAGTGAGATATGTCAAGACAAACGTGATTCCTCCTCTGTTGTGAATCCCTTTGTCTCTCATTTTGATAAGTTCTCACTAACTATGAACCTTGTTTTGGAAGAAATACAAGCCTTGAAGAGTGAACTTGAATCTTCAACCAAAATACTTGAGGACAAGATGGATAATCTCGAATCCAGGATTTATCTAATCGAAGATGAGCTTGATGAATATAGGGAATATGAGAAGAACCTTCAAAGTAAGTGAAATGTCATTAGTTTCTTGCTAAAATAATGTCTAGGAAACTTCTTATGAGAATTTATTCTTATGTTTAAAAAGGATAACTAGGGTTTCGAATATCAAATATTGTGATTACACATAGCTATTTCAATAATTTTCATCTTGCAATGTTTTTAGATTTATTTATTTACATTCTAAAGTTATTTGGAAGATGATTTTTGCAGTATTTAATCTTTTTGATTTTATGTATTGCAATTGTTTATGAGACGTATGCCTTTACGTTCATGAACTGTGCTAGTATCTCATAATTGCTCAAAAGTTAAGTCTATTATGTCTTTATGCAAATATTGATAAAATATAGAATGAACTTTTGAAAATTCCGCAGTATTGATCTTTCCCTGATCCACTTTTATGTTAAAGTACTTGTATGGCTCCGTAAGTTTTCTTATGTTGAGCATTTTCAATTAAATTAATCTATAAGGTCTTCTTGTGGTTAATTTATTCGAGTTTACTGGATACAAATCCATGTGATTTGTTAATGTCCAAAGAAATCCTTCTTTTCTTGTAAAAGTAAGGTCGCTCATGTTGTTATCTTGGGAATGACATCAAATGGGGGAGAGTTCTTAATTGAACTTGTGCTTAATTGCCATATCTTTGTGGGGAGTGCATCTTTGGAATATTGTAGGAGTTATCTTGTATCTTTATAAAATCCTTGATGAATACACTAAGTTTCGACTATGTGAAATCTTCGAAACAAAGTTGATATGTTCTCTTTTAGTCATGAAATATCTCTTTGAGAATTTCATTATAATCCTGTAGTTTTCGTACCTTTGCCAATTTATATTGACAAAAAGGGGGAGAATTATTTGGTAGTCGACACTACATACATATGGTTTACGGATCATTATGTAAGAAGAGGTGGTTTTCATTATAAGATGGAAGTATTGACTAAGGGGGAGTGATACATATCACCATAGTATTATTTCAAAGTTGTGATGCAATTAGAATTTGATTCTGTATAATAATACTATGACACCGTATAACAATAATTGAGAACATCTGTTTTCTTATTGTTATGGCTACAGATCTTCAACAACAATGACGCTGAGTTGAACACGTTCAGAATCGCTGGAGTACTTGGAGTATCGAAGAATTCAAGGAATGTTGAAGAGCCAAGGAAATCAAGCATGATGGATGAGAGGATACAAAGTTTATTTATTTTGTAATCCATATGTATTGATAGTTTTTCCACTAAAATTGATAAAGGGGGTGACTGTTAGAGCACTACTCGGTCGAACTCGCAAGCGTTGCTATCTCAAGCTTGTTTGTCAAGTTTAGTTGATCAAAACTATATACTTGATTTCTAGTCTACTTAAAGTTATATCTCGGATTAGGATAGAATGCGTAGCTGAGCTTTAGACTTCACGGCGTTCACCAATTGTGACGAAGATCTACTGAGGAGCTTGGAGGAACTTCATCAACAAAAGGTATGTGGAGACTAAAACTTATCTATCACTCAGAAGTCTATTATATTCTATCTTCTAATGAGACTAAGTCGTATAGCTATATAGACTTTTACATAATACACATTTGATATTTCGAGCCGAGCTTATCTCGCTTATCTATTTCTCGAAATATGTGTTGGAAGCTTTTTCCTTTAGCTATGTTCATCATATTCTTGACTAGTTTAGTTGGAAATAATTTATTTGTTGGAAACTAAATATTAAGTCAAAAGATGATCATGTGAAAATTACCTTGAACATCTTATATCATGTGTGTGAGACAGTTATTTGATGTTAACTTGGGAAATTTCATATTGATCATTCGATTACTTGAAAATTACTTAAAGATAATGGTATGCGTGAGATTACCATTGTCGTCTTCCAAGGATGTTTCAATGATTGAAATGAGAGTTTCGAACAATTACCCATGTATGGATACAACACGCTATGAATACCTATTATGCGAACTGTACAACGATGATTCAGGTCCAGAACTCTTGTTTGCGTACCTAGTATGCGAACGGATTTACCTGAGAAGGTCCGGAACTCTTGTTTGCGTACCTAGTATACTAACGGGTTTACCTGAGTTGGGTCCGGGACTATTATTCGTGAACCGGTTTGCGAACGGCTTGACTAGGCCAAGGTCCGGAGCTGTTGTTCGTGTACCTAGCTTGAAAACACATTGGTTAAGTTCTGAAATCAGTTATGTATGATTCTCATACTCATGAACTAAAACATTTATGATTTGAGGAATGCAAATTAACTTTTCAAACCGTGGATTAATGTTCATGAATTGATTCTTATATAAGTACTTTGTACGATTAAGAATTAATCCGATTTTGTTTCAATTTGTTCATATACATTTCTACGAGATAGTGAACAATTGAACAAATCTATTTGAAGCACAATTAGATTCATTTGATTATCTTTCATGATTGATTGATCATCATATTTTATCTAAAATTGTTAAATGAATATGGTTAAGTTAAAAGTGTTCATATGGCTAACTTCGGTTAACTGTTATTGAGCCAACTCAATATACACGTTTAGGTACGGTTACCCATATCTAAATATAAGTATTTTTTTTTTTGTAACAAGCTAAGACCATCTAATGGTGGAGATTGATTGCTTAATTTCTAAGCAAACTTAGCTTGAATCTTAAATCAGGAGTTCATCTAACGGTGAATATTGAATGCTTTGTTACTAAGATATTTTAGGTTTGATTGTAAGCAACCCTGATTTGAAAGGCTATATAAGGAAAAACTTTAGCAACTGGAAAACCTAATCCAGACACTTTCTTGTGTCCTAGTTGCAAACTAGAGTCGATTCTCCTTTAACCTAGGTTTTTCCAAAACCATTATAGGTTAACGACTTGAAGAGTTCATTTGGGATTCGTGAAGCCAGATCCAACTATTTTCTTTTTAGTTGCGTATTCTGATCTTACTTGTTCTATCGTATTGAGTTTTATCTTCTCTAAGATTTACTCAAGATTTATCTCTGATAGGTAAGATATAAAAAGTAATCACAACAGTTCTTCGTCTCAAACTCTTGTGATTCCGCAATAACTTCTTATGTTAATCGGTTAGGTTATTATGAGGTGATTGATATTTCTAGGCTGCTCTTTGGGAGTATAAGACCGGATTATCAATTGGTTCATGTTCACCTTGATCTTTATATCAAAAGACGGAACAAAAACCGAATAAAGAATAGACATATCTGTGGGAGACATATTTGTTTATAAGGCTTCGAATTTGGGTCGTAGAACCTCTCAGTTGTGGGTGAGATCAGCTAAGGGAATCAAGTGCGCAGAATCCGGTGTGGTTCTAGAGGCGTAAGGAACCCGACTTTACCTTAATTGGTGTGAGACTTGGTTATGGATCAACTACATTCCAGTCCAAAGTTTACTTGTAATAGGCTAGTGTCTGTTGCATCTTAATACAGTGTAGTGTTAAAAGCTGGACTAGGTCCCGGGTTTTTTATGCATTTGCGGTTTCCTTGTTAACAAAATTTCTGGTGTATGTGTTATTTCTTTTCTGCATTATATTTTTTTATATAATTGAAATATTACAGGTTGTGCGTAGTTCAATCACAGTTGATAAATCCGACCTTGTTTGTTGGATATAACTTGATTGACACTTGGACATTGATCTTTGGTACAATCCAAGTTATTTCTCATATCAATCAGGCTCACGGATTTCTATTTGTTCGATTTGCTGATTGTGTTGAGAAATAGAGATAAAGCTCTTTGATATATTTCTTGATTGAGTCTCACTTTTAAGTCGGTGCTCTCGGAATTATATTGGAGTTTAGTCCATACAGATTGCAGAACGAATTATTGGGTGTGGTTTTTATACCCTCGCCTTTTCAGTATAGAAGATCGTGAAGTTCAGCTGATTATCTAATACGTAATCTTCAGCCGAACTTTGTGTATTTTGGAATAAACCGAAGTTCGGTTGATTTGATTGTTACTAAATTTTAGCCAAACTTTTGACCCGAGTTTCACAAGAATACTACTAATAGGTTCGTCCAATAATTGTTAGCTGAACACTCCTTTGTTATTCCTATATTGTAGGGTTATCAGCCAAACTCCTTCTCTGTAGCCGAACGTTTATCAATTTTTTAGCCAAACTCTTGTTTTATTATCCAAACCTTGTATTTTTAGCCGAATGTTTAATGATATATTAATTACATTTTCTAATTTGTGTTAGGAATCAAACGAAAGGTATAGGTAGAGTTGTAACTCAAAAAAGTAAGAAGAGTTCTATGGAAGTAACTCCTTCTAATGTTAAAACTCCCCAACCTCGAGTAGGACACAAAAAATTGGGTGCAGGTAACTGGTGGATTATAACCTCCGACACAGAGAACAGAGATATAGAGATACAAATAGAAGGAGAAGTTCGAGGAAGTGAAGATAATAAGGAAATACTTATGCAACCACAAAGATTGAAAGTGGGGGAGAAGTGAAAGGTAATCTAAATGGAGATGAAGAGAAGATTACTAACGACGACCACGATACCATGGAAAAAAAGTCGTTCAAGGAGATGAATCTAATTCATTTAAAGATGAAGATGTAGATGATGAACAAGAAAAACCAACACAACCATAACCACAAAAACAAGTAAAAAACAGAAAACTTGTTATACCACGGAAGACAAAGCTTCATATTTCGGCTAATGGAAACATATTACCTCTCCAAAGAAACAACCCAGCTTATAATCTTTTGAAAGATGGAGGAAAAGTGTTGATCGGTTGCAAGAATTCATGGGAAAAGAAGATTTATGAGACTCCAGATTATAGGTATACGATCAGAAATTTGAGAAACCAAAGGGTTGCAGTTTATGATTTGTCGAAAGAGGTTAACGAGGTTTAGGCTATAATACAAGATTCTGGTTTATGGAAACCAATTAAGTATGAACAGAAGGAATGTGATTCAGTGATCGCCTCTGCCTTTGATGAGAGATTTTTCCCCGAAAATTATATATTTCATCACCCGTTCGGAGAGATGACAATCTCACCTGATGACGCTCAAAGGATCACAGATCTTAGAGCGCTTGGGGAAAACGTATATGCTGAATATTGTGATATGAGTTGGGAGCAGATTTATGAGTTGGAGTTTTATTGCGCAGCTAAATACGTAGAAAGCGTGCATGGTCATTGACTTGGTAACAGACTAAAGACACTGAAATCGTTCAAGATGACACATTTGAAAGCTAAGTTCGAGAACTCATAGGAGAAAGTAGCTGATGGGACATTGGTGATTGACACTAACAAAGTAAACCAGACTGTTGTTATTTATTTTTTGTATACTCTCGGCCGAATTATCTTTCCCAACCATATTGGAAATAATGTGACTGCTCAATATCTCCAATTCTTAAAAGATCTCGAACACGTCTGGGGAACCTCTTGTGTTGCATTCCTTCTCGAACACCTTGCGTAATCCTTTAGGCTAGATCCTAAAAACATTTAAATAAATTTTAGTCTCCTTCAGGTGTTTCTCGATAACCCATCCATTTGTTGTTGATTAATTTTATTTGAATCCCAACTTTGCTTATGTTCTCAAGTTTTAGTGCACATTAGTTAAATGTTCGGCTCAATATGTATCTAAGTTATCAGCCGATCTGACCGACTTCACTTGTTTTGCCTGGAAAATGTCAAGTTCGGCTGATAATATGATGCAAATGAGCAAACTATATCCTATTTGGAGGCCAAAAACCCAAGTATCGTAATTTAGCTCAAGACGGGTCTAGATTGATTGGAAATGGACCAATGATCAATACATGCGACATAGTTGCATGGTCTTTAGAATTTATCCAAATTCCATCGTTTAGGGCCTCAAATGACCATTTTGACGTTTTAGGAAAGTTTTTGTTTACTTAATAACTTATTCGTTATGAGTTCGTTTGGGTCACCGTTTGTGGCGTAAATTTTTTTTTAGCGACTACTTGCGTTATTTTAGATAACTGAACATTTGCCAAAAATAACAAATTAGGGTATGAGTCGGTTATGGGTTGTTTTCATCCTTTCTTGTTGTACAAGTTAGGGTTTTTTCCCAAGTATATTTAAGAGTCCGCAGAGTTATTATTCTAGACAGTTGATTTTGATTGATAAAATTATTTTATTGAACTTTTTCAGGTTTAATTCTGATCTTATTTATAGTCGGGAAATCGAGGTCTAAATAATTCTCTCTGTTCATAGTCGTTATTCCTAGGAATAATTCAAGGTTTGAACAAACTATCTCTGTTCATAGTCGTTATTATCTCTTTTTAATAATATCCGGTGCACTAGGTTGGTTAGCAAAGCAAAGTCGATTTTAGGGTTTATACGATGCCACCAAGAGTACAAGTTGGTGGAGGTCGAGATCGATAAAGTGATCAAGAAGATTTGAATGCATTAAGAGAACAATTTATGGCAGATATCGAAGCTATGTTGGTTCGACGTAAAATTATGCGTGAAGAAAAAGAAGGAGAAGAAGACGAATCAGAATAGGGTAATGACAACCCTTTTTCTAATAGAATAATATGACGAGAAGATTCTGATAGTTGGAAGGCAGGAATAGAAGTAGAGATTCCAGAATTTCATGGTGGTTTAAAACCGAAAGAGTTTCTTTCTTGGTTGAATACGGTTGAGGAAGTCTTGGAATTTAAAGGTGGACCAAATAACAAACGAGTTTCTTTGGTAGCAACTATGTTCCGTGGGAGAGCTAATTCGTGGTGACAATAACACAAAATGCAATGCAGTAGTAAGGGAATGGAGAAGTTAGTCTCGTGGGAGAAAATGAGGAAATACAGGAGAGCTGAATTTTTGCCACATAACCATGTTGGCATGATGTACCAGCAGCTGCAAAACCTATGGAAAGGAGCACGTTCTACCGATAAGTACACAAATAAGTTTTACCGACGACTTACTCTTAACGACATTTCGGTGACGGAAGCGCAAACATTGGCTCGTTATATAGGTGGTCTCCCATAACAATATCAAGACACACTCAACATGTTTGACTGTCTTTCGATTGCGGATGCACATCATAAACCAAGGAAGATAAAGAAATAAGCGTCACATAGAAACTCAAATTTGGGTATTAATGTTGTCGCATCTCCAATAAGTAATCGTAGTACTTCAACATTAGGTACAACTAGTAAACCTAATTGAAAAGGAGAAGGTTACTATTATACCACCAACTTTCTCATTTGGGAACCTATATGAACAATCCTTGTACAATATATACATTCCATTACGAAACTGTATTTAAGATTGTTTTAAAAAGGTAAACCTAGTATATACCTGAACTTGTTCATGAACCGAATTTCAACAAGAACAAATCTTGTAATCTGTATTTCAAGATACAAATTCAACAAGAACGAGTCTTGTAGGTTCCAAACAACAACCTGTGATATTTCAATTATAAAGATAAAATAATACAATTTTGTAGAAAAACCTCGGGACCTAGTCCAGATTGAACACACACTGATTATAAGTTGCTACACCAATTACCTACTACCAATTCGGACTAGATATAATACCTGCTTCAGTTGTATTAGCGCACTTGTGAAACTTCTAGCAGAACACCAATCCTCTTTAGGAATTCGTCTCATAAATATTCTAGCAGAACACCAATTCTCTTTATAAAATACTCTTGAAAATTGTCTAGCAGAACATTAATTATCTTTAGAAGATATTCTCCAACAATTAGGTTACAGAACTGTAAACCGTAAACCCTAATTGAATCTTCCTCACAAGATCACCTAAAAAAGACTAGGGAGTATCTTGCTCTATCAAATCAATGGTTTATAAAGAACATCTAGAAACAGGAACCGAAACTATCAAACATGATAGCTTCCCTGTGCTTTACGATCCCCGAGTAAAGTCTTTTGAAATCTCACTCTTGCTCGTGAGGAACAAAGATATAGAAAATAACCTTATGCAACACACACACATAATTTTTAGGGGATAAGTTGTGTGGTTACATGAAACCCTTATACCATTTTGGTGACGGTCTTCATCCACAACATTCTGCATGCTCTGTTTATCGATTTTTACAAACTATGAATGGTTCTAAAAATCTCTTTCGAAAGTGATGTTGATTTCTTATGAGACTTTCTTCTCTTCTTCTGATAAAGTAAATTACTAGAAGGAGGCTTTTCAAGAACCTTTGTGCAATTCATCTTTAAGTGATCTTGGTTTTTACACAAGGAATACTTAGGATTTGTTGTGCCCTTGTATTTAAACATGTCTTTTCCTTTACATGAGGAGCTTGAATATGACATGTTATTAGGAGTAGTATGCTGATTGATTTTAAATGAGTTTTTCAAAGAGAAACTATCCTTTCTCTTGTGATCACGGTTGCGAGATATCGCATTTTATTATCTTAATTTTTTCAGTATATATTCCATATTTTCAAATCCTTTTAATCCATGCTTCCTTCTCCAGTTGAAACTTACTCTTCATTAAATACATATCTTTGGTCAGAAATCAATTTTCTCTTCTGGAGAAGTTAGATTTTTTATCATGGGATAATCAGAGCTGTTGGAGAGACAAGTGTGATTTTCAGCAAGGTATGTGAGAGAACTTTCACAGGCTTCTTCCCCAGAACAGTAGTCAAGAGTTGTCATCCATGCTTTGGTTTTCTCACAAACCTCCTTATTGGGACAATCAGAGATATGATGACCATATCTGTAGCACTTGGAACAAGTTTCATTATCACAATCTTTGTGAAATTTTCTATCCATTTCATTGATTGATGAGGAATTTTGAGACTTTCTTTTTCTTCGTATAATCATTTTCTTTAACTGTTGTACAAAAAATGAAAGATTTGAGTTAAAGAAATTCTCATCCTTCATATCAATCAAATTAGAACATAGAGAATTTACATCAGGTGCAGCAATAGGATTGCATGACACGCAAAGTTTTTCTCTCTTACTCAGTTCAAGATAAACAAAAAAAATCTTTAGCTTTCCAACAAGCACATTCCTGGAAAGTGTTTCAAGGTTATTTCGCTCAACGATGGCATGTTTCTTAGAATCGTATCTAGCTAGAAGCGATCTGAGAATTTTCATCACAATGTCCTTTTTTCAGGAATAGTCTTACCCAACGCAAAAGATACATTAACAATTTCAGACACTTTGTGATTAAAGTCATCAAATGAATCTTCATCAGCCATACGAAGGTTTTCCCAATCATAATTTAGGTTCTGAAGCCTAGCTTTATTTTCAGAGGTATTCTCTTCAAATACGGTTTCTAAGATATCCAAAGCATCTTTAGATCGAGTGCACGTAGTCACATGGTACTAAAGATCTGGGGTAATGGTATGGATGATAGTTAATCCGTCAGAATTTTGCTTCACACCAAGAATCTCAAGATCATCATACTCACCAATATCCTTTGGAAAAGTTACACCGGCTACCGTAACTACTGTAGGATTATAACCATTAACAATAAGAACCCATGATTGAAAATATCGCGCTTGTAGAAAGGCACGCATAACAATTTTCCACCATAAGTAATTCGAGCCATCGAAGACTGGCGGTACGTTTATAGAGATAGCACTTCTGTCCATAGAGTTATATTGTTACAAACACAGACTTATGAGGTCTTAGCATTTTTGCCATCTCTGATACCAATTGAAAAAGCGGGGGTATAATAACCACATCTAATAATTCGTTCGGCAATCTGTATGGACTAAACTCCAATATAATTCCGATAGCACCAACTTAAAAGTGAGACTCAATCAAGAAATATATCAAAGAGCTTTATCTTTATTTCTCAACACAATCAGCAAATCGAACAGATAGAAATCCGTGAGCCTGATTTATGTGAGAAATAACTTGGACGGTACCAAAGACCAATGTTCAAGTGTCAATCAAGTTATATCCAACAAACAAGGTTGGATTTATCAACTGTGATTGAACTACGCACAACATGTGATATTTCAATTATATAAACAAATATAACGCGGAAAAGAAATAACACAGACACCAGAAATTTTGTTAACGAGAAAACCGCAAATGCAGAAAAACCCCGGGACCTAGTCCATCTTTGAACACCACACTGTATTAAGCCTCTACAGACACCAGAAATATTATACTTATATTTAGATATGGGTAACCTTACCTAAACGTGTATATTGAGTTGGCTTAATAACAGTTAACCGAAGTTAGACATATGAACACTTTTAACTTAACCATATTCATTTAACACTTCTAGATCAAATATGATTATCAATCAATCATGAAAGATAATCAAATGAATATAATTGTGCTTCAAATAGAGTTGTTCAATTGTTCACTATCTCATAGAAATATATATGAACAAATTGAAACAAAATCAGATTAATTCTTATCGTACAAAGTACTTATACAAGAATCAATTCATGAACATTAAGCAACGGTTTGAAAAGTTAATTTGCATTCCTTAAATCATAAATGTTTTATTTCATGAGTATGAGAATCATACATAACCGACTTTAGAACTTAACCACTGTGTTCGCAAACTAGGTACGCGAATAACAGCTCTGGACCTTGGCCTAGTCAAGCCGTTCGCAAATCCGGTTCGCGAACAACCGTCTCGAACCTAACTCAGGTAAACCCGTTCGCATACTAGGTACGCAAACAAGAGTTCCGGACCTTCTCAGATAAATCCGTTCGCATACTAGGTACGCAAACAAGAGTTCCGGACCTGAATCATCACAGTATAGTTCGCATACTAGGTATGCATACGTAGTTATATCCATACATGGGTAATTGTTCTAAAGTCTCATTTCAATCATTGAAACATCCTTGGAAGACGACAATGGTAATCTCACACATACCATTAGCTTTAAGTAATTTTCAAGTGATCGAATGATCAATGCGAAACTTCCCAAGTTAACATCAAATGACTGTCTCACACAAATCATATAAGATGTTCAAGGTAATTTTCACATGATCATCTTTTGACTTAATATTTAGTTTCCAACAAATAAAAATTTTCCAGCTAAACTCGTCAAGAATATGATGAACATAGTGTTAGAGCATAGCTCGGTTGAACCCACCAAGCGTTGGTATGTCCAGTTTGGTTGTCATATTTTAGTGAATCAAAACTCATCTAAGAGTCGCTTGATTATGTACTAGAGACAAATTCGAATAGGTTAGACTAGAAATTCTAGGATTACGAGACATACAAGTATTACTCGAAGACTTGAAGAATGTGAAGAAGTAACGAGCTACAATGACGACATCATCCTTCCTCTTGAGGTTAGTAATATTGACTTGAACTGTTTCATTCCTAACGTATCTTTCAAGTCGTTCTATATTAAAACCATAACTGCTAAGATGTGAATGATTATACTCTAGTAGTGAGACATTATCACATGATCATAGTGTAAAGGTGTTTTTGGGTAAAAACTGATTCTGCTGGAAATGGTAAATTTAGGTGTGCCACCGAGAAACGAATCTAAACCCTAAACAAATGCACTACATGGGAGTACTTTAGATTCGAGAGATCAATCTGTACAATTCTGGCCTAAACCAAGAAATGGTCATTTCAGTCTTACTTCGGTCACAAAATGAAGGAGAAGGGTTGATCTTAAGGAGGGAAGCGAAGAAGGTGTTGAGATCAGAATGGTTAAATCTGAGGGTGTGGCTATTTTATGACTTGTATCAGAATATGAAACTGGCTTGCGGAATGTAAGCTAACTGTATGCTTTTCCTTACACTTTCTAATAATGGGAGTGTTGCACGCCGCACGCTATAAACCGCCAGACCAATACCCTGAATAACATCCCCTAGTTTATGAAATGTTTGATGTCCCGAGTATTTTCATGGAAAATATGCAGCAAGTTGCTGAATGGGTCTTGTTTGCAAGACCTAGTTATTCTGACCAATCGCACGCAAGTCAGGTGACGGGTGGTCATGTGTGGCGTGCCAAGTCATGAGACTTTCCGCAAACAATAGCATGTGGCGCTATTATGTTAAATAACTAAGTTATTTATGAAACCGATACTTATAAAATATCGTATGTACTTGATGCATGTAAAGCATCGCTTTTAAGCAAGCAGCTCAAAATAATCGATGCATGTGAAGCATCATTGTATAAATCCTGTATTGGTTGGTCGCGGAACCTAGTGTCTTAAAAGGACCGTGACCGGCCACTTTTAGAAAGCTATTGGGAGCTGTTCATGCATGCCAAAAGTAGGCCGGTCAGTCCCTATAGGAGAGTGATGGCTGGTAGCCATTTCGACATCCTATTGGTCGGTCCAAGTTAAATCTAGACCGGTTAAATTTGCTAGCCAATGTGGATGGCTGAGATGATTTGCGGCAATTATTGGTTGCCGCTAATTTATTTAAGATTTTTATAAGGAGCGCGGCCAGCCATCTTTGGGCACGCATTTAGGAGCCATATGGGCGGCCGCGGCTTGGCCGATTGCTCCTTATGGAAGAGGGGCGGCCAATGGTCACGACCACGTCTTGTTTGGCGCCTAGAATAAATTTTGGTCGTCCAATTCGTCAGGCGAAGTTGGGCGGTCAAGATGATTTGCGGCAGTTAATGGCTGCTGTTGATTTAATTTAGGTTTTAAAAGCCGTGTGGCCAACCTATTTTGGGCTAACGTTTTTTGGTGCTAGCGGCGCGCTGGGAGTTGTTCGACCAACCAACAGTGTGGCCGAGCCGCTGGTGAGCATATTTAAACCTTGCCCGTTGATCGAGATTAAATCTAGGCCGATCAATTCACCTGGCGAAGTTGGGCGGTCAAGATCGTTTTGCGGCAGTAATGTAATGCCGCTTAATAAAATTAGGGTTTTGTAGCTTTCTCGTTTTGCAAATTAATTAGGTTAAAATTTGAATTTTTCGAGCTGTCGCAAAATTGGTAAAATTTTGTGAATTCTATGTATTGACACAAAATTCTTAATTTTATTCTCAGAGAGCAGTCAGCACGTCTTCTGACTGAGTGCTTTCATGAAGACCTTAATCTTGATACTTCGGGAAATTCATGCTACTCAGCTGCGAGTGAACACTAATTGTTATGTCATATCAATATAAAGGGTTCAGCCGGGGAACATAGGATCGGAAAAATACTCAATAAGCCATACATTAATGAATAATGCAGGCGAGAGATTAATAAAATTTATAGAATGTTGGGGATTGTTGCTACATGCACCATTCCGAATAAATTTTACATAAATATTTGAATTGCTCAATACACATGTAAGTGAAGAGGCCTAGGCACTCATTCTTTTTAAATGGCTCTATTTCTTTGCAGAATGACACCACATTAAATACAGGGTTTTACAATTTTAGCCCTGAACTAAAAACCACCATCAACATTAAGTCCTATGCTTAGTACGTAACAGTGACATTGTTCGGGGTAAGCACTAGATGGTGACAAATAAAGATAAAACTTATGAGGCAAAGTTGACAGATGTTACCAGGAGAGATTGGTCGGCCTGTCCTTGGAACATGGCACGTTCAAGAGGCGTCCAGGTGAGTGTTCCCCTAGCATGATGTCGGTTGGACCCAGGTAGATTAGGCATACGGTTGGTTGGGATATCAAACCGCATTCCAAGTCCCTTGTACATCTGAGTATCTTCTGAGAGCGTGTCTAAGCTTTCATGGCTTCGGTTGTCATGGAGGAAAAGTGGAGGCGCGATGAAGCATCTCATCTAACAAGTGCTAGGGCTTAAAGGTTTGCTTCCCGGATAAAGTGAATGAGGGTGGAGAGTAACATGAACTCCTAGATAAACATGAATACCCTATTCATGACGGCATCATAATCCTCGACTCTGATGTGGATGAGCCATATCATGTGGAATATCTTTAAAAGGCTGCTGAAGCAATTTCTGAAAAGATGTTGAAGCATCTCCAAAGAGGACGTTGATATATCTTCCGAAAAGGATGTTGAAGCGGCTTCTGGAGAGGACTACAGTGAAGGCGCCATTGGCACTGGCGTTGATGACACTTCTTTGATGTTTAATATTCTTTTGTTTCATGCGGCTGGAGTCAGGGCTTGATCGAATAATAATCATTCATTCATGCTGCTTTTATGATTTTATGTTTCCAGTTGGATGAATGAATGAAATCTCCCGACTAAGAAATCCAATTCTTAGAAAGATCTCGCAATATCTTGAAACTTTAGACGTAGCGCTCTTCGGTAGGGTTACAGTAGAGCCTGTGTACATGATATTCATTCCTCAAACGCAATTTTTCAATTCGAGCTTTCCCATTCTTCTGGTTGATATCCCCTTGCAGATTACACACTTCTTGAAGATTTGTAGCGTGCCGGCTAGGTATGTAGAAGCATGGACGCTGTTCCACGAATCTAGAGACCCAATAAGCCGCATATTGGTAGCTAAACGGATGAGAGAGGCCCTATCTTCAATTGACGACATGTGCATCATGATTTCTGAAGAAGTAATTGCAAACTGGGAGTGTCATTGGGTATGTGCGCCACCTTCAGATTCATTGCTTCCCAGTCCGTGAAATGATTTCCAAAATCCAAAAATTGCATACTGAAATGGACAGAACCTCCTCTAGAGATCATGTCAGTCAAAAGAGGTGGTGGTTTAGAAAACCGTCTAAATATTGAAGCAGGCTACTCTTCGGGATACGGGAGGTGCTTTCCAAGAAGAATGTATTGCTATCAAGCCTTCAAGGACTTCGTTCCAAGCGACATCCTTTGAACCATCTTCTGAATCTTGGATGGTTGTATGGAATGGGATGCGATGAGAAGGCCCCAGTTACACTTCTGATTCGATGGCGTGGCCGGATATGTGAAAATATCTCCGCGACGTACTTTTGGAGTCTTTGATGCACATGTACGTCTTCATGTTGATAAATTTCTACGGCTCGTAATGCTTTGACAGTAATGATGCTGATATTAGAAATAACCTGGTTGAGGGACGTGAAGGCATCCTGTGCTAGCAGCCCCCAGGTGTAATTATCCTGATCCTATTTTCTCCTGAAAGATGTACTTCCATTGTACTTGCTGGTAAGGTGGTTGACGAATGTGTGGAGGCGGCAATCTTTTGGATTCGTCATTTGTTGATCAATGGGCGGGAGTCGCACTTGATAGACCTGTACTGTATCCAAACTTATGGTAGCCCATGCACCCTTTCCATAGGGAATTGGAAATTTAGAATCACCGAATCTGACTTTGTCGGCGATGTGGTTATTGATGCGCAACTTCGTGCAGACCTTTGGTAGGTGGTAGTGAGTTATGAGTAGGTGATGTGACAGACATGATGTAGTTTGTATGTGTGGCTTGCTGGGGTGCGACTTTCCTCTTTGATTCTTCACAGACAAAAACGCTTATGAATGGCTGAGCCAAATACTGCTTGTTGGTCAGGCGCCTTCCAGACAAGGAGGTGGTAATATCCTTGCGCTACATCTTTGAAGAGTAGTGACCTTGTCACGGTTATGACTTCTTGGTTGATTGTCTCTTATGAGTTGAAAAGGTTCTCGATAGTGAAGGGATTCCATGTCGAGCCTCAGTCCCCAAGTGTGGTTTTCGTGGTTCTATCTTGTATGGTTGGTGGATTAACCATGATAAAGATGTCTTCATCTTGCATCCGTATTGGTGACTCTATTACTTCCTCCATGGAAAACTAAAATATGCACAAGTTCGGATTACCTTTTCCCATAGTGGTTGTTGCTATGATGAAGCTCTGGCTGGTATCAACAAACGAGCAGCAACGGTTCTTAGAAAATGTGATCAGAAGAGACTGCGTTTTCATGGGGAAAAAACAAGTTGGATGGAGCTAGGATGGCTATGGTCATGATCCTTGACAGAGAGGAGTGGTTACTACGGTACAAATCTCGGTAGGGACGAGTGGTGGCTACGGCCATGGATCTTGGAAGGAAGGAGCGGAAGCTACGAGCACGAACCTTGGACAACTATGGCCATGAACGTCAACGGGCTTTAATAAATCACGTATGTGAGTTTATTCCCCCTTTTTTTCTCTCCAGTGAAGCGGATCCTCCCTGATTCCATGCGTGCATAAGCTCTCCTATTGTTGCTGGCCTAATTGTAAGTGCGGCCTTGGTGTATTGACTTTATGAAAATTTTAGATTTGTGTGTTCTTGCCAGAACGGACACAAAATCTTCATCCGATGTAGATTTTTAGCTGTCACATAGTCGAGAGCTTCGGCTGCCACTTATAGCTTATTCATTCGATTAACGTGCCTTTTTGGTATGTTGTAGAAGACTTCCATGCGAATCGTTCGATTTATTCAGTTCTTCCAGAAGGCAGTGTAAAAACGTTTCTGACAGAGTTTTCGCAAAATGACCCGTAACCTTGCTGAACTACATGCCATGTCCATGGGTGGCGTTCTTCATGTGTTAGCACCAGTAGTAGACCTGGAAGTCGAGGGCTTCAATTCTTGATCTCTTGATGTAGTCATCGATATGCCTATTATTTTGCTGGAATATCCTGTGCAAGTTTTGAAGGCGATTGGCTCGGGAATGAAGAGATATTTAGGGTAGGGAGCGTCACCATCTGGAACCGATCGGAGGTGTTGTTCGGCGCGTTTATGCTGTACCCGGTGTAGGCTTTTCTGTTTCCCTAGGCAAAAGAAATATGTGAGACGTAGGTCTTTTAGTGCGGCAACTTCTCGGATCTCCTCTGCGTGAGGTTGTCTCGGCTACAGATTCTTTCCTGGCATGATGACGCAGGCATCGTTATCTTCTTGAGGCTGCTCTCTTGTCGTGTTGGCTCCAGTGGATCTGAAGATGTCATGGGCTTGCTCTTACTTGGGTTGGCATAATAGGCAGACTCCTTTATGATGATTTGAAGATGTGTCAAGCCTCCTTTGTTATTATAGATGTACAAATTCCCGGAATTACGCCGTGGCCTGGATCTACATGTTTTGCGGATGGAGCGGTGGCGGATACTCCTGACCATAAAATGGTAGCAGTGGTGGAATAGAGATAAACCTTTGTTTTCGTGATCTCTGCAGGTGCCTCTCTAGGACTCCACTGGTGTCAAGATTTGTTGTCGACTATCTCCATACTGGAACAGCGGCTACGCGAATCTTCCCTTTATGTGTGGACCCTGGCGATATTAATATTAGTGATAACTTTGAGGAGTTTCTGGCTTGCTCCATATAACACTTATGGTATTGCAGAAAAGGCGGTTGCTCCATCCGGATCTCGAGAGAAGCCATTGTGCCCCCCTAAGTAGTAATCTTCTTATGTCTCCACGAGGATTTCTGGTCCTTTAATCTGGGAGATTTACTGACGCTCGGTCATCCAAGGAATTCCCGGTAGCATTGTTGAACTTTCCCGGATAATTGCTTCAAATCCAGGTTCATCGTGTGACACATCTCTAACAATGAGAAGTCCCCAACCGTTTTTATTGTCTTTGCAACATCTTTATGTCGATCTGCGTTAAAGCGGAGAATCCTCAGTTCCCAAGCGCAATTCTTGTCTTCATGGATGCCTTGGTAGATTTCCCCTTCTTCAAGTGCTTCTCTTTTTAGTTAGAGCAGTTGTGGCCGCGAATTGTTGTACAACTCTCTGGACTTCTGCGAGGGTTTAAAATATAGGTTTTCCAACAAAGCTTCATAAGATGGCTCCTTACCCATGTATTGCAGATATTGTGACGCACCTGGTGGGTTCCTCTTTGCTCTCGTCCGATACGGCTACATACTATGCCTTCCATGGTGACTGGATTTCACACAGCTTTGGGAGAGTTTGGCTGACGGGGGTATATCATAAAGTGGAAAGTTGGGATGGGTGATTGAAAATGAATTCTGGTTAATAACTGAATTTAGACCTAAAATCAACACTATTCTCAAATGGTTGAAGAAATTTTTTTTGTAACCGATAGATCAATCTCCCACTGTGGTCGCCAGTTGTTTTGGGGTAAAAACTGATTCTGCTAGAAATGGTAAATTTGGGTGTGCCGCCGAGAAACGAATCTAAACCCTAAACAAATGCACCGCACGGGAGTACTTTAGATTCGAGAGATCAATCTGTACAATTCTGGCCTAAACCAAGAAATGGCCGTTCCAGTCTTGCTTTGGTCACAAAATGAAGGAGAAGGGTTGATCTTAGGGAGGGAAGCGAAGAAAGTGTTGAGATTAGAATGGTTAACTCTCAAGGTGTGGCTATTTTATGACTTGTATCATAATATGAAACTGGCTTGCGGAATGTAAGCTATCAGTTCTTGGTGTTTTATGGATACTTGTGTTGTTAACAAAAATTCTGTTGTTCGTTGAAATAGGTTGGAACCTATTTATACAAGTCATAGTTGAACGCACCCTGATCTCATAGGAAATGGGAGTAGTTGAGAGATGGAAAAGAGGGATCGTTTGAAAATGTTGAAAACCACGTCTTTCAATGAGATAAGACGGTTCGGTACACACCCAATACTTCTCTGCTGCCACTAACTGTCCGCTTTTCCTGACACTTTCTCATAATGGGCGTGTTGCACGCCGTATGCTGTAAACCGCCAGACCAATACCCTGATATACATCCTCCAGTTTGTGACATGTTTGATGTCTCGAGTATTTTCGTAGAAAATATGCAGCAAGTTGTTGAATGGGTCTTGTTTGCAAGACCTAGTTATTCTGACCAATCATGCGCAAGCCAGGCGGTGGGTGGTCATGTGTGGCGAGCCAAGTCATGAGACTTTCCGCAAAGAATAACATGTGGTGTTATTATGTTAAATAACTAAGTTATTTGTGAAACTGATACTTATAAAATATCGTATGTACTCGATGCATGTAAAGCATCGCTTTTAAGCAAGCAGCTCAAAATAATCGATGCATGTGAAGCATCATTGTATAAAGCCTGTCTTGGTTGGTCGCGGAACCTAGTGTCTTAAAAGGACCGTGACCGGCCACTTTTAGAAAGCTATTGGGAGCTGTTCATGCATGCCAAAAGTTGGCCGGTCAGTCCCTATAGGAGGGTGATGGCTGGTAGCTATTTCGACATCCTATTGGTCGGTCCAAGTTAAATCTAGACCGGTTAAATTGGCTAGCCAATGTGGATGGCTGAGATGATTTGCGGCAATTATTGGTTGCCGCTAATTTATTTAAGATTTTTATAAGGAGCGCGGCCAGCTATCTTTGGGCACGCGTTTAGGAGCCATATGGGAGGTCGCGGCTTGGCCGATTGCTCCTTATGGAAGAGGGGCGGCCAATGGTCATGACCACGTCTTGTTTGGCGCCTAGAATAAATTTTGGTCGTTCAATTCGTCTGGCGAAGTTGGGCGGTCAAGATGATTTGCGGCAGTTAATGGCTGCTGTTGATTTAATTTAGGTTTTAAAAGCCGTTTGGCCAACCTATTTTGGGCTAACGTTTTTTGGTGCTAGCGGCGCGCTGGGAGTTGTTCGACCGGCTATCACTGTGGCCGAGCCGCTGTTGAGCATATTTAAACCTTTCCCGTTGATTGAGATTAAATCTAGGCCGATCAATTCGGCTGGCGAAGTTGGGCGGTCAAGATCGTTTTGCGGCAGTAATGTAATGCCGCTTAATAAAATTAGGGTTTTGTATCTCGCGCGGCCAACTGTTTTGGGCTAAGCGTTTGGTGGCTCCGCTTGCGAGTTTGAAGGTGGCCGATCGTCCTGGGCATTAGCAGGCCCGCCAGTGTACATGATGGCGCTTGTCCGACCATGTTAGTAGGCGGCTAGGTTTGATAAATCGACTGGCCAAAACGTACGGCCGTGATCGTTTTAAGACTGACATGGGTAGTCTATATTAAATTCCTTAAGGAATTGGGTGTATCGACCAACCAACTTTGAACTTTAATCAAAAGTGAGTGTGGCGTATTTAAATCGATCTGATTGGTCGATGGGAAAGAGGGCCGGCAAGAGGCAGCATGGGGCATGGCCGATCGGCCACAGTGGCGCCTGCTAGAGCAGATCGGTCTGCTGAGTGGCGTGGTCACGCCTCCCCCTTGCTACTTCTCTTATTTGCCGCAGTTCCTCTTTATTTCTTGTTTTCTACTTTTGGCAGGATTTTGCTCATACTAATCCATGGCAGATCAGTTTCCTAGCTTGCCAAGGTTTATTTTCAACCAACAGGGTTCGAGATAATGCGCAGGCCGCAAAAACCGAATTTTTGCAAATTAATTAGGTTAAAATTTGAATTTTGCGAGCTATCGCAAAATTGGTCAAATTTGGTGAATTCTGTGTGTTGACACAAAATTCTTAATTTTATTCTCAGAGAGCAGTCAGCGCGTCTTCTGACTGAGTACTTTCATGCAGACCTTAATCTTGATACTTCGGTAAATTCATGCTACTCAGCTGCGAGTGAACACTAATTGTCATGTCTTATCAATATTAAGGGTTCAGCCGGGGAACATAGCATAGGAAAAATACTCAATAAGCCATACATTAATGAATAATGCAGGCGAGAGATTAACAAAATTTATAGAATGTTTGGGATTGTTGATACATGCACCATTCCGAATAAATTTTATGTACATATACTGAATTGCTCAATACATATGTAAGTAAAGAGGCCTAGGCACTTATTATTTTTAAATGGCTCTATTTCTTTGCAGAATGACACCACATTAAATACAGGGTTTCACAATTTTAGCCTTGAACTAAAAACCACCATCAACATAAGCAATTAAGATACAAAGTATAACGCTTATCTTTTGAACTTCGTATATATTACATCGACATAATCGTATGAATGCTATTGTGATTATGTGTATGGGTAAAGGTGAAGATTTCATCTTAGGAAATAATGTTTACATTTTTTTAAAGGAAGTACATTCATGAACTTGTTTTATGAATCGAAAGGGAAATCGCTAGGTTTATCGGTATTGTTATTCATTGCATATCTTTGGATTACCAATATGTGTGAATTAGTAGAACCGATCATAACTTGTTATGTATCTTGGTATAACTAATCACAGTGCCTAAATTATGATTTGGTATGACTGGTTTTTATTAATTAGTGTAACCGATCCAAAGTAATCACCTGAGATGGTATGATTGATATTTGTAATTGGTGTGACCGATCACAAAAGAGTTGTGTAATTGATCCTTTTAATTGGTGTAACCAGTCCTGGTAATTGGTGTAACCGATCCTGGTAACTGGTGTGACCGATCACAAGCAATACCATGAGTATATGGTAACCGGTCCTGGTAATTGACGTAACCGATCCTAGTAACTTGTGTGTTCGATCACAAGTAATCCATATTGAGGTAGAACCGATCCTAGTGATTGGTAGAACCGATTGAACCCATGATTGTGTTTTGATATTTGATCAATCACATAGTTGTCTTGGAATACAGATGAATCAATTCTAAACTTGTTTGGAAGTGTGGTATAATTTATTCCAAGATTGTAAATATGAAAGAGGATTTACAAAGAAAAGATGTCAACATACTTTGACCACGAACAATAACTCTTATTTTTTATTATTCATATATATTCCTTAATTACTCAAGGAAATCTCGGTCCGAAATAAATTAAGAATCTTTTAATTAAGGTTGTTAGTTTTATATGCTTTAATTACCAGCAATTAAATGCATATCTCTAGAGAATAAAAATTAGTAATGTGCATTTACTAATTGGAGATTTTCTATTGAGAGATTTCGGAAAATATTGGACAAAGCATTTCCAGGAATTATGAAAACCGATTTGGGCATTTATTGCATATCTTGAGAATATTCGGTTTTGGAAATTCCTTTGTGTCCAAACATCCTTGGTCTATAAATACCCAAGTTTGCATTTCTAGCAAACTACCCTAAGATCCAGGAAAACTTCATCTTTTTGTTGTTTCTGGTGGAACCGTCTATCCGGAGAGGAAAGTACCCTAATTAGGCGAAATCTCTTACGACCGCTCATTTAAAGACTTCTGTGGGATCAAGAAGCTCTACGAGTACCGTTGGTGGAAAACTAGATAATTGCAGTTTATTAGTTTTCGATTGATTTGATTGACTAACGGTTGTTGAACTTTGATTGCATCTAGTTTATTTATTCTTGAGAATCTTCTCTTATGATATAAGATTTACTCAAACTAGATCGAAGTGTCGACGGGATCTTTAGAACTGTTTGTAGATTTAAAGACATTTTGTGATAATCCATTGTTAACAGACTCCGTTCCGTGCGTGATTGATCACAGGAGATTCTAGTGGTGTTGTGCAGGTTTAATTGAAGATTAAAGAAGATTTGAAGACAAAAAAGATTTCTTATTGGTTTCTCATATCTTTGTGTAGCACAAACCTTGATCGGCTGGGATCAAACTAGAATCGTATTTTTTCGATTGATTAGTTGCGTTTGATCGACATCGCTTTATAGTTTCTTGTTGGATTCTATATTGATTGATTGCAAATCTAAACTCTTCTACGTCGGTAGTTGTTGGATAGAATTATCTAACCAGGAAAAGGAGTTTATTAGTTTAAATGGAAAAGCCTTTGCATATGACTTGAGATATCTTCATCTGAAAGAATCAAGAGAGTTTTTACCAAACAGATTTGTTGTTCCTTTACTATTTGGAATACGATCCAAAGGAATTGTTCCAGTGCGTGCACTTATTGAATGTCGGAAGCGCATGGATACTGAAGAAACTAAGTGAACTAGGTTTAGTTGTTTGGTCTCAATTATACGAAGTTGGTTTAGATTTTGCATAGCGGCTTAATTCTATGAGTATTCAATTCTGGACTTGGTCCCGGGGTTTTTCTGCATTTGCGGTTTCCTCGTTAACAAAATCTTACTGTGTCTTTTACTTATCTATTTCCACAATTATAATTGTTTATTGTAATTAAAAGTAAAATACACAAACATTAACTCCGTATTACTTGATAGTGATCCTATAGAGCTTGGTTAAGTCTGAACCTATTATCAAGTAATCACACTTTGATTGTTGTATTGTCTCGATCTCGTATCCATAGACGATCACACAAAGTGTGAATACCGATTTTTCGTATTGTCTCGAATTTTTCCATAGACAATCACTTTCGGTAAGAAGACTTATAGGTGGATAATTTAAAGATTGTGGTGTATTTGGGTACCCTCGTCTTTTCAATTGGTATCAGAGCAAGCAAACACGAAAAGATCTAACAATCTGTGTTTGGTGCAATCCAACCTATAAGAATTGAATCAATGACTGATTCGTTAACGTAGAGCAAGAAGATGATATACTTCAGAAAGGCAGTTTGTTTTGAAAACCTGATAAACAGCTCAATCATGTTAGTTCACTGGTTGAACACAACTCAGGAAATATTAACCATGATGTGTTAATAAGAAAACAAATACTTGTGACAAACAAGTCAGATTCATATGACAGTAATGAGATTAAATTTTTCATAAAGATTGCTAAAAAATATAATCTAAAAGATAATATATATTATCCATCTGTCGAGAGAATTATTAGAGAATCTTTGATAAAAACCAGGTTTCATGAAGAAGTTATGTCTCAAGAAATTCTTGGAGTTCATGAACTTCCTGACATGATGGTAATCACATCTAGTCTATATCAAGATGAAAATACAGTTCCATTTTATCTTGAAACTAAATCTGAAGGATTATCCATCTGTCGAGAGAATTATTAGAGAATCTTT